>VZTB01005682.1:783850-801050 GCA_013397245.1 Thryothorus ludovicianus | reverse complement strand
TTGGACCGAACCCCAATACAGAGCACAGTATTCATAACGTGACCACAGGCATTTTTCTTAAATTCTCTTTAATAGTACTAAGCCTTGGCCTACTTATAGTAGTTTTAGTAGTTATAGTAGTTTTACCTTTTTATGTTAAATTTTGCAGGCCGGACCTGGCTGCCTGATGCAGGGACACCATGGATGAAGCAGTATAATCGTGCTTCTTCATGGGTAGAGGCTTTGCTTTACAGGTGGGAATGTCTGCCCTGCCTATAGATGTATGCCACTCTTGAACTGATTTTTAGCTTATGCAAATCTCTCAGCTTCAGGCTAGATGGGCAGCCCTTACAAGCCCAAAGGCAAGGTGTTGTTTGTTGATAATACCTGGGAATGCTGTGGTTTCCTGCTGGACCCCTGCGTGGTGGGCTACCTTGAATTGTGGCAGCTCTCTTGCCATTGCGCAAGGCTGTGGTTTCTGCTGCCCAGTTCATTCTTGAAGGAGTTTGAAATGCAGTTCCCTTTCTAAAAACAGATAGAACACCACTGTTCATTGTGATATAGTGCCACATCCTGAAACAGTTGGGTCAATGCTTAAGAATTGCATAATTTGCTGGAAGAGTGAGAGTTGCCTGGTAGAGATGGAGGTTTTGGGTTTTGATGTGGGTTTTTGGATATTGCAAAAATGACTCAAGGAGCAAGAGCTGAGAGTCACTTGATGCACATGTACATGGAAGCAGCTTCCATAAGGGCAGTAGGGAATAACTGCAAAAGCAAAATTAGTAAAACTTAAATGTTATTAGTGTCAAAATGCTTATTAGAGAAAACATAAACCAGTAAAATCAGTCATTAGGTAAGTACTAGCATAGGATCAGTGATTTTAAGAGACCTTTTATGGTGTGCACCAAATGCGGATTGTGGTCTTATGGTCACACTTTTCTCATATAAAGATTTTTTAAATATGTCACCAGAACTATGGAAAAGGTGTAAATGGGAGATTATTGGCCTCTGTGCAACAGAAGGCAATGGAATTTTCTAGAATGATTTTTTCCTACAAAGCTGTAAATTAATAATTATGTTACTAGTTCTGTAGCATAGCATAAAATAAGTTACCTATGCCAGTGTAAAATGCCTGAGTCTCAAAGTTCATGAGTCTAATGCTTGCTTTAAGAAAAAGCAAACAAAGAATGTGACAGAAATATTAACTTGGCTTAGAGTCAAAGCACTGTTAAGATACATAGCAGGACAGCAGACACAAAATTGGAGGGAGAAGAAAGTAAAGAGTACAATTACAATGTTTTCTCTTTCCACTTACCTGTCTTCTTTTGTTATTCCTATACATTTGTTGAAATTGCATGTAAATGATTGACTCAGTGAACTCATTGTAATAAATTATGTTTGATGTGCTATCTTGAAAAAAAATCTTTTGAAATTCTGTCCCTTTTCTTTGTCTGCTGACCTTGTGTCTTTTAATATCTTATTTCCCATCTGTCTGATTTCATCATAATCTGAGCATAACTTTTCAGACCTTAATGCAGCTCTCTTTTTGTACTGATTTATGTAAGTCTGTAACAAAAATATGGGATTTGGCCATCAACAGTTATAGTAGAAAGGAATGTTGTTCCCCTTACTGATGTGAAAGAAATGCTTATCTGTAGATATTTGATAATGCATGTTTACAGGGTATAGATCTGTCTCTACAAGCAAATGAATACAGAGATGTCTGTATCATTGTATTACATATGCTTTAATGTTGTAAGTTCAAAGATTACTTTTAAGGATTATTTCTCAATTAAAGGAGAAAAGAAATGGGTCTATAAGGTTTCAGGAAAGCAGTTTTAAGTATACATTTTAAAAATACTTTGCTGAATATGTCATACAGTTGTACCTAAACTCCAGTTTGAGAGATTGATCGTATTATAGATGTTTCGACTGCAAGAAGTGTCTTTAGCAGTGAGATCCTGAGTCTTGAATTACAGGGGAATTTGGTGAAATAGACTTACATTGTTACAAACATTTTTTTCTAAAGGATATAATGTCTATACAAATGTTCATTTGGGATATCTTTTTTATGCTTATAGTTCAGCAGTTTGCTTAACAGCTGTAAGATATAGATAAATTCTTTGTGTTCTTTGTTAATGACATAAATTGTATATGCTGAAAGGTTTTTTTGGACAGTGTCTTTTTAGTGGGAATGAATCTTTGGAGAGACTAAAGAGAATTAACTGAGCCAGGAAGAGTGGAAAGGGAAAGGCATGGTAATCTTGGGAAGGTTTCATGGGACAGTAGAAATGGAATTGTCTTCTAAGTTTGCTGAATTCGTCAGAAAGTTATTATGAATGTAGCAAAAGACCACAGAGTTCACTCAACGGTGTATTTTTACATATAACACAAAACACTGATATATTTAATTTATTGTGGTCTATGGAAGTTTGTTTGGTGATGATACTACAGCTACTGCTAATAATTAATTTTGTCTGGCTAATTTGACTATGAATACAATACCCAAATCAGAGAAGGAAGTCAGAGGAAGCCAAAAGCCTTTTTCCTTCATGTTTTATTGAAAAAACAGTAATAAGCAAACCAGTTTCATAGGCTACATAGGCATATGCATTCAAGCAAGTGGTCTGAAATGGAATTGGCTGAAATGGAATTATTCTTCGTACAACGTGGCAAGTTGAACTGAGACCTTGATATAGTCTGAGCAACTGTTAATTCCAACATTGCCATCTTTTCTAAGCTCTGACTTACCTGGCATTTTTGGTCTCTTGCTACTGAAACAAGTGTGAAGCAGACACTTTAGTGGTGAAATGTCAATATCTAATGAGGATTATGTTTTAATCTCCTTTTTCTTAGTGTACTGTGAACAAGTGCTTTGGAGAAATCTAGAAGTATGTTGTTTTCAATTATTGAAAATACTACATTCATGTCATCAAGGAAGCTGAAGCAACTTGCAACAATGTTTTAAGAAGATACAGTTTTAGGGATAAAAGTTTTTTTGTGAAGAATTTTGTTTATGGAACTCCAATCCCCAATTCTATAGCATAGAGTGTAAAAACAAATGGATAGCATGAAATCTTGGCTCAATTACATTCAATATCAATATTTTGGTATTTCTGTTTCACTATGTTTTAATTCACTATGTCTTTCCCAGAGTTAAGCTTGATGAAGCATTTCCTGTATGGAAAATGTGGGGAGTTAAATGCATAGTCTTGGTCTTTAGAAATAAAAGCCAGTCATAATGGATGCTTCTGACATGTCAGTGAAATTTGTGTGTGTCAGCTGTGTAGTTGCATACAAATACAGAAGAATATCTAATAAATAATATTTCATCATCACTGCAGAGCCATTTGCTGTGGTAGAGAAAGTGTCATTATGGAGTGTGACCCCAAACTGAAAAATGGCAGGAACGATGGGTCAAGGCTATGTGTTACTAATAAATGACACAATCTTGTAACTCATTAACTCCCTCTCTATAATCATGGTGTTTCATTCTATATTGCTGAGAAAAGCTGCAAACTTGGAAAAAAAATTCTTTCTAGTTACTTCCAGTTCTGTTTTCTTTCTGAGATTTTCCTGTGGACCAGAGAACAGATATGGTTCAATAGTTTAGCCAAATGAAGTGACACTGGGCTATAAAAAACTGGACCTGAAATCCAGCTACAAAATGTTTCCCAACAATACTTTGGAATAAGGAATTGTATTTCTTGTTAGTGTATACAAATCTAATTTTTTCAGTAGTTAACCTCTTTTTTACTGTATATTTTCTTAGATTTTCTGCTGTACTAAATCACAGCATCTATAATTTACAGTTAAATATTTTCTTCAAATATGACAGTGACACATTCACAACATCTTTTCAGAATATATGGAGAAAGAAGAAGAAAATTAAATGGCTTTTGTTTCCTGGGAATTCTGATATAATTCACATATTGGAATATGAATGGTGAACTCTAAATTAATTGCGTGTTTTGTTGTAGACTAGACTGCTTAGTAGGTACAAAATACTATAAGAATGTAGGTCATCAAAGCAAATTTCTTCCATCTAAGGGGAGAAATATGGAGAAAATAATATTTTTGGAAAGAATTGTTCACATTCTACATTTCACATTGTCTACTGTTTAGGCAAGCACTTGCACTTACTAGTGCAAGTGAACAGTTAACAGAATAAAGCAAATGCATTGTGTCTGATGAATTAGTGATAACCTTCCGTGGTAACTCTAATGCTTTATTGTTTTACTTGGCTTCAGATATAGTCACACATGGTATTCCCTCAAAGAATTAAGAATAAAGAATCTGCTATGGATTAAAACAGAACCACTGATTTTCATGCATTATTGCATCACAAATGTTTATTTCTTTTTCCTAAGATATAATCATACTTAGAAAATTTATATTAAAACTCTCACATTTTGGTTCCTTAGTTAACATGTTGTATTTTCCCAAAAGTTAATAGTTTTCCAGTTCTGTCTGACTAATAACTTGCTAAATCTCTCCTTATCTTCTAATGACAGGTGATTTATCAAGGTCCACAACTTAATTATTATTACAGAACATGTGGGGAGCTGAAGAATTCAGAAATATTTTCCATAGCTTGGACATGTAAAATGAGAAGCACAGGAGAAAACTCAAAGATAACCTTGTAATTGAGGAAAAAGTCTTTGTGATTTAAGCATGGGATTGAGGTTCAGGAAGTGGTGAGCTCTGTCCCTCAAATTCATCATGCTTCCCACTAGACTTTGGAGAAGACACTGCTGCAGCTGACCATTCTGCAGAATATTTAGGGTAACACTCTCTTGTCTCTCAGGGTAGTTTAATGCTGCATAAGTCCAGCATTACTGGTGTTATAGGGAACATAATAATTTTTGAATTTATTGACTTGTACTTAAGCACTTCAGAGATATAGCTGTAGCCTGAGTTTCTCTCATAGTAAAAAAGTGTACAAAATACATAATGACTAAAGGATACTTTTGGGACATAAATATGTTAACTCATGTATCTAAAGCACATAGAAACAAATCTCAGAGAAGTTATCAATGAAGTTTCAGCTTTCCTGAATACTGTACTTTTTTTTTGTTTTCAGGTTGCATGTCTCACTCATGTAGCGGCTAATTATCTCAATTGCAAAATTGAAGCAAAACGCTGGGGTACTGCTCATGGGAGTATTGTTCCATATCAGGTAAGCAGAAAGCATTAGGGTTTTTTCCCTTGGAATTCATTATTTTGTGTATTATGAGATTGAGAACTGACTTTTCCCATGACCTGTAGTCTGTAATGTTTCTATGTTGAGGTATGACAAGGTTCTGTTGTTCATTGTAATTGCTGCATTTTGCATATTTTTTCATCAGCAGTAGATTAGTAACAGAACACTGAAATAGATCAAAGGTGTTTGTTGAAACTGGATGACTTTAAAGGTAGCCTGATGACTTGATTGGTTTTCACCTAACAGAGAAACCTTTATTTTTAAGGGTTACCTGACTTTCCTTCCATACCAGTTATAAACTGAGATCTTTCAATCTTTTCCCTCTAAATGTTGGTGGTTTCATCTTCTGAGTCTACATGAGCAGTCTAAATGACCAAGATAATCTGGCACTGCTACATCATTGTAATTATCTATTGATTTTGTTACAAATCACCGCTTCAGTGAGACAAGAGGTTGACAAAAGGAATGAACCAGAACTCAGATTTCCTCAGCAGAATTCATACTCTGCTACATCTAATGAAGGGTTGACATTCCTTAAAATAACATGACCTTCATCACATAAACAAACACAACAACAACAAAAAAAATCTCACTGCAAGTTTTTATCTTACTTTTGACCAGTATGATAAACTCTTTTAGTAAACAAAAAATTTTGTTCTTTTCTAGCTGTTCATCTTGTGTTCTTAGAGGTTATGTCTTATAGAAACTTACGCATATATTTAGTTTTAAAAAATCTATTATTTATTTCATATTTTTTGGCATTTCTTATCAAATGGTCATGTTAGCATCTAGCTAGGCAGAACCTGTATTACTTAATTTATGCCCAGAGTCCTTTAAGTCTTAAGAGGGATAGTTTCCAGCATTTGCCTGAGAGAACCACATCTAGACACTGCTGAGTTTCTTTACCCTCTTCTTTCTTTTTAGGGAAAGTGAGGGAAATTTAGTGTATAGTCTTCGCAGTTGTAGAAATCATGGTGATCATAATTGAGAGATTTGCTGCTTGTGACCATAAAATTTAAAGCAAAAATTTTCCACTATTATGCAGAACTCTTTCACTAGCTAGCCACAACCAGACCTCTGGTCTAAAACCAAAATGAGCTGGTTTTGTAAGGACTAAGTGTACTTCATCTAGGAGACTTTTCCCAATACTTGTACTGCACAATCAACTGTCCTGTTATGAATTAGCTACAACAAATGGCAAATTGTCTCAGACCAGTGGTGTGGCTCTTCCTGCAAGAATTAGCTTAGTCCGGCAGTATTCTTGTCTCCAGGGCTACTAGTGTAGCAGTATGGGTGTGTTTTCTAGAACCAGCTCTTGTGATCCAGTGTAACCAAGCATTACACAAGTATTTCCATTCTGCTTTGTTTCTGTGATGTGACCTTTTGGTGCAAGCCTTTTGAACTTTAGTATGTTGAAAGTATAAAACAGATCTGAAGTATCTGAATTCTGTATAAACATACCCAAAAACCTGACTAAACAAAGCATTTTATCTTCACCATACAGCCTTTGGCTGAATAACTGAAACATGTCCTTTTGGCCTTTGTTTTTCCAAAGTCAAAGGGAAAAGCATACATTGAGTATCCTTTGTTTCTTTTTTCATAGACAGCTCTTTAGGTCTAGGAGATTGTTTTAGCTGTTTTTTGTTTTAATCTTGATTAGTCATTATGAAAATTCATTTTTTTTTAAAAATATCCTAATAAAACTATGATTCCTATGTTTGTGTGCTGTTTCTGTAGTAGGTATTAGAAATATTACCTCAATATTATAAACAACTTTAATCAGAATTTTCTTGTTCATAAACCAATTATTAGGGTGGATTTTTTATGGGTGGAGTTGTATATGTATGTATTTATGGCTTAATGTTGCATCAGCTAGCATGATTGCAATTCTGATTGTAACCATAAGAATGTTTTGGGTTTCTTTTACTAACCTAAGCTATACTTAGATTGCAAAGCTCTTCATAAACTTGACTTAACCCTCACTGTTGCTGTTGTACTAGTTCCATAGTTTCTAATACAGTTCATTTGTAATACAGTAATTTCTAATATAGAACAGATCTCTGAATCCTGACTTTCATTCCTTATTCTACTTATTCAATATGCTGTCTTTTGCTCTAAGCTAATGACTGTCACAACACTAATTTTTACAATTTTATTTTGTTTCAAAATATTTTATGAAAGTGAACTACAATTTATTCAAATAATGAAAAACACATTTCAGAAAACTGAATTTCTATGTTTTGCAGAACAATTAGATAGCAGCAAAGTGTTGATTGTTTTTTCACATGTCCTTTATTTTGTTTTCTTTTGCTGTATTTTCAATGTTTATACAGATAATAAATTATGAAGTGATACAGAGCATGCAGTCCTGTAAAAAGTGTCAGGTTATGTTAAATCGTGGAGGATTGGACAAACATGAGATCCTCTTATAGATATTAAAAAGGCAAAATCAAAATAACTTACATCATCTTCCAGTGTGAGAGATGTCTGATCAGAGTCACACTAGAGCACTGACCAAAATAATAAAAAATTTTGTTAAAAGCATCCTAAAAATGTACCTAAAAAGTACATTTTTTTGCTTACAGTTGTTATCATAAGGGTTCTATACTGAATGCTATGGTAGCTTTTATTTCATTGAGCTTCACCTGAATGAATTAGTTCAAAATGTCTTTGCATTTGGCTCTATTTTTCTCTACTTGCAAGGTCAAATTTACCTTTGACTGTATTTCTATTATTTCACTGAATTTTCCTATTGCTTCTTGACTGAAACACTAGCAGCATAATTTGTCCCTGAGTGTCTTCTCTAGAATGACCTTTATTTCTTTACTTTGTATTTAAAAACATAAAAATAAACATTAATGGGAAGATATGTTTTCTCCTTCCTGAAACTATTAACATCTTTGGAAATCTATTTCTGGTCTGGTCTGAGATGTTAAGTTTGGTGTGCAAGGGCTTTCCTATTCTTAAGGTTTTTCTCATTTGCTGACAATGTGCTGACTTTGTGATATTATCGTCTGAAACATCTGAGTTTTCAGTTCTGTGTATTCATTACCAGAAGCCAAAGGAAAGAATCTGAAAGTCTTTTGAGTATGTAATGTCTCTCAGGGTTCCTGTAAAACTAACTGTAAAGATTTACCACAGATTTTCAATGGAGGTGAAATTTGCAATGTGCCACAAGGATGAAGTACTCTAGATTCTTATCAGCCAAAATTAGAAATTATTTTTTGAGTCCTGAAACCTTCATGAGAAATTACCTTCATTGAACATATCTGCTGTTTAATCAGAGCAAGGTAGCTTGAATAGATTGCCCTTCTGATAGTTAATGTAATTGGATCCCAATTTGCTTGGTTTCAAGTGTTAAAACACAAACCTTGAGTTCTGAGCTGTATCTTGCATATAATTAGTACAATTTTTTGAAAACAGTTTCTATAATAAGACACCTTGTTTAGCAACAGCTGCTCCATGATTATCCAAAGGAAATCAGGACTTAAAAGCATCCGGTTTACATAATTGTGCTGAAAAGTAAAGTTACTGTCTTTCACTTGGGATGATAAGGTCTTCTCTCATTCTCGTGGTTTCAGTAATGTAGCTCTCTTTACTGTACCATGGATGAGATCTGGGCATTCACATTTTCATCTTTCAATTGGCCCACTTGGAATTCTTTCTCCTGAGAAAGTTTATCTAACTGGAATGTTTACAAGACGTTTTATGTGGCAGCTTGTCACCCTGCCATCAGACACCCTGGGCAACTGGGCAGTACTTTCAGAGGCAAACTTTCAGCAAAAGGTATAGGGCTATCTCCTCTCAGGCCGTAATGATGGAAGTCTGTTTGGAAAACTGAGAAACCTAGTTCTGGCAGATAACTAATGAATATGACATTATTTTTATTCTGGATTTGGTCCTAAGACTCGCAGGGTTTTTCTCAAGAATAGTTCACTATATTTTCAGAATGTGCAAAGGGCACAGCCATTCTAAATGGAAGCTAAAAACATGATGCAGTAAAGAAATTATTTTAACCAATTAATTTTTCTGACCCAACACTAATGGTATTTTTTTTTGTGTTCGAGCATCATGTCGATTCTTTAAGTATCAGCTTCTGCTTGTGCTAGGCATAAAATTTCCTTCATATGAGGAACTTATCTTGGTGTCAAAGTCAGTTGAAATGTGTTATGAAAATCAAAGTATAAGCTCACAAGGAAGTCAAAGGTATGAGGTATTAGGAAGATGAGTACAGTCTTAGATAAAATTTCTCTGCATTATTTTTATCATCTGCATCTCATAAATTTTGGTCATAGAATTTCACACTGTCCAGGAGTCTTACAAAGAAAATCCCACACTTGTCACTTGTGTCTCATCACAGGAACAGAGAAATTCAAGTATTGACTTGCTTCATCTGGCAGAGATGCTTTTCACACAAAGGCACAATGTGCACCAAGTTTTCTAACTCAGCTCTAGAGACTCTCTCAGAACTTCAGTCTACTTTTCTTTTTCCCTTTCAGTGAAGAGGATAGTGAAATCACGTCAGTCATTTAGAAACTTCAAACTGCTTATTCCATGCAAGAATGGCAATATGTACTCATTTTCTTGTCTGTCTTTATGTGGTTTTGTTGGATATTTCTGCAGTTAATGTGTCTTGGGATCAAAAGCAACAAAGAATAGAACTTTTATTATTTGCAAAGTTTTGTTTTGTGTGTGAGACTCTCCTTAAATTCAAAATGGAAGAAAATCTTTCTTCTCTCTATTAGCCTAATCTAGGAGAAGATGGAACTTATACACAGGAAATAAAGTAAAGTACAAGTCTTTGGGGGGGAAGGGAATGTTTTAAATTCAGGCAATGCAAGATGACCCTTCTTACTCTGTGAAAATTATCTACATAATACTCATCTGGACTATTCAGACTGCCTTGGGGCCCCATTTTCCTAAATTTTCCTTCTAAGCAATGAAGCATATATACCATTAAATGTGAAAATTAAATATATTCACAGATCAGTCTCTGTAGAAAGTTGCTCATTTATGAGTAATTAATTCTAGTTATTCAAACCTGACAACATTATGCTGATAATTTTGCGGGGATTGTCCTTCAGTAGGTTGTCAAGCCTCTCTCATGTCAGAGTAGCTGTCTGGAAACCAGTTCAGTAGATTTGCCTTGGGCATTTTTAGATATGATATGAGATGTAATTATAAATTCATTCATATATATCCTCTCTTGTCAGAGACAGCAGTTTCAAGAAGCTGACCTTGTATGCACACAGATAGCTTCTACCTGTACACAGGGAATTTCTGACTAAAATAAAAAGCATTTTTAATTGAAAACCTGACACTTGTTTTTGGTTTTTTTTTCTGAAGGAAATATTGTATCTTTTCATTTTATGCGATGCCTGCAAGACATTTTTTAATGTCTCTTATACTCTGAGTTTTCAAAACAGGTATGGATAATCACAATTATATTTAAGGAAATATAGTCAACAAGTGAGATGGTCTCTTTTTGATCTCCTCCTGGGAAATGTCACAGACTATTCTTGTATATGTACTTGAATATGTGTTTGTACTGACATACTTGTTTACACTCATTTAAACTGAATGTATGTTGAGGTTATTCATCTGTCACTTGTCCATGGATACACGAGAAAAACTCTAATAATTAAACTAGAACAGGAATACAGGTGTACTCATGTTCAGTGTAATTTGGTAGACGTTTGTATTCTATGTATACAGTTAATTGTTTCCTCCACATTTGCCCATTGCTGCAGCAAGGGGTTTGGTTGTATTATTTACAGTAAACATGTTACAAGGCTACTGACTATTATAGATTTGTACATTCATGTTGAATTTAGTTCTTAGGAAGAGCAGTTTAACAAAGCCCTGATCAGTAGAGGGCTTTTCACATTGTAGCTTGTTGGAAATGGATGAAAGTAGGATCTGTGGAATTGTACAGGAGATATTGACTGCAACTGGATCACTGCATTCTTCTAATCTGTTTATTGGGTCCAAGGCAGAAGAATGAACTTTATTTTTCCTTTTCTTAATGTATATTTCATAGTCATTGTATTACTATACAGTGCAGCCACTCATAAGCTGAAACATGTTTAAACAGTCTGAAAGAGAACTCAGAAATCTGTGTATCAGTATTGCTCAATGACTTCTGACATAATCATCCTGCGTATATATATATACACACATACATATATATATATACATAGATTGGTACTTGTTTTTACTGTATGAAGCTTGTGTCAGTTTTGGTTGGGAAAACTTGAGTGTTATGGAAAGGTATGTCCACTAGATGTCATTCATGTAATCTAGTTTTTGTTGCAGTACTTCTGAAGAGCCATGTAGGATGGTGGATACAAATTACCAACATTATTAGCTGTTTATCTATATGCAGTGCATTTGACTCTATATATATGTGGTATGTTGCAAAATAATACTACAATTTGTGGCGGGTTGGACGCACCACTTAGTCTGGATCTCCTGTCTTTGCCTATTTTTGCTTACAATAACATTCATTGTTGCATGAGTAGATGTGTTATGTTAGAGCACCCAGGTGAGCTGTATGTAGTTGGTAATTGTCTGCAAGGAGAGACATGAGTATAGAGGTCAGGGCATTATGCCCCAAATGAAAACAAAAATATCATGGGATTAATATAATTTCACCACAAATGTGATCTTTTCTAAGCTCTATATAACTAAAAGAGCAGTTCTTAAGGCAAGTGTGTATCTAGAGGGAACTCAAATTTCATAAACTTACACAAATGGATTTATACATGTACATATCTTTGTCACATAACTATGCTTAAATATCTGAGGGACTTAAATTAGAATGACTTTAATCTAGTTTAAATAAAATACCCTGTATGTGCACAGGTCAGAAGTGCATCTGAGTATTCAGTTGGGTGGGCTGATAGGATCTGTACTGATTGATATTAACAAAGAGTTATTTCACCTCCTGCCTCTCTCCACCCATCTTTGTAGTATGGCATGTGCTAGTAACTGCTAGACAGCTTCTGGGAATTGCTCTAATTGAAGAGCAATTGCTGCAACATTGGCCTATGCTCTTTCCCACTTTCAGCTTGAAGCAGCAACAGTGAAACTGGAAGCTGGAGATCACAACTTCCTCCAACCTCCCTTTCCCCTTCCATATGAAATAAACAATTCCTCTGCTCTGTGTAGTCAGACAGAGGGCAAGATAGGGAAGTGATAATCCTCTTGGAATGAGCACTTGCATGAAAAATGATAAATGTGACATTGCATGGGGATTAACACTTGCTTATGAACTTGATTTTAATGGAGTGATGCTTCTCTTTTAGTGATGTGAAGGTTCATTGTACTCAAAGACATGATTAAAAACCTTTACCACTCTTCAGCCAAAAGAGAGCCATCTGCCACCAGAAACATAAAGCTGTTCATAGCTGTTTCACTCTTTTGCATATTGTCTTCAAGAATGTAAACCACTTACTTTCACATAGCATTTACTTCCCTAAAGAAAGGCTTGTTCTGCACGTCTTATCACAACATTCTTCTTTCTCCTAGCATAAGAATTTAATTTCTGCTCACATTTAACGCATATGTTTGAAGTCTCCTTGAAACTCTGAAACAGGGCTCTCCAGAGCTAGTTTAATGAATGAAGTTGGTATAGAAACTGTATCTATTTTCATTTCTTTGGTGAGAGGATAGGCGTTATGCAGTGAGAATGTCCACGGTGTGGGCCAATCTGTGAGTGGAGTTTGTGAAGCTTGTTTGGTATCTCTAGATATATTTGATATTAAGCTCGGCTTCATAAAGCTTTGGTGCACAACCTGATTGCTACTTCGCAGGATGACCCCTTCTTTTCACAGTGAGATGGCATGTCATCTAACGTGGTCATTAAGTTAACTTCCAAGCACTGATGTCTGCAAATAAATTTGGTAAGGGCTGTATTGTTTTCTTGAAAATTATTGCCTTACTGCTACAAGCTCTAGTGGGATCACAACTATGGTACCCAGTACACTGTCACTCTTGAGAATTTGATGGGAAGGGTAGTGAGATGGCTTCTATTCTATTTTCAGAAATGACTTAATGAACTTAAGAAGTATCAGTCATAAGTTTCTAAAGTATTGAAGATTTAAATGCTAAATCTGCTTACGAACATAAGCCTTAACTATGCAGTCTTTTTAATGTTTCTCATGCCCTTTGTTACATTCAGATATAATGTTGCATGATGCTAACACAGGTATTTTTACTAATACTTTTACTAATAAAATTTGATGGCAAAAAAATTTAAAAATTTTAATCTAAGTATTTTTCTATTATTGATCCACTATTATTACCAGAATTGTTTTTATTTCCTTACTTTTTAATAATTAATAATTCTGTTGTATTGAGAGGGATAAGGGTGAAGGTGAGAGAAAAAAAATTTAAAAGTAGTGTTCTCTGTCTTGACAAAGTCATACTTCCTGACCATCACCTAAAATATGCAATGCTCGCTGTCTGGAATTTACCCTTCTAATACAAATTAAGCTAGAGAAATGGATCTTTCATCTGTATCTCCAAGGGAACCTCAAACCTTTTTTATCTAGTCTACCCTTCACCTTTGTTTACTTATATCTAGGATAGTTTTGACAGATTTTTTTTCCAATTTCTATTAGCGAGAAGTTTTTCAATACTTGCTACAGTCTTGTTTATGAAGTTTTCCATGTCCACTGAGAGGAGTAGAAGAAATAACTCTATTTTCAACAAGGAAGATAGAACTGGATTTAGAGATAAGTTTTTGGTTATATAGTTAGTGATATGTACATGGCAGTTGATCACCATGTTGTGTCTTAGCAAGTTTTTACATATGTAAATATGTGTACATCTACAGTGTTCTTATTCCTGGATTATGTGAATTATGTGTCATTCATGTTTCCCCCAATGATATGTTTTTAAACCTCTTGTATATTTTTGATTTTATCTCTGATATGATTTCCACTTTGATCACCTCTTCAAGTGGTGTGTCCAGATCCACCAAGTGTCTTAAGTGCATTCTACATGTTTCTGAGTAACAGAAACAACTTTCACATGTGTTTAAGGCACCTAAGAATAACTTGCTTTAGCTTTTTAACAGCAACACATTGCAGTGTCTCCTTCATCTAAGGTGTTGCCAGGGCAGGAGAACAGCATATAGTTCTACACCTAAACTTTGCTGATTGTTTACCAGCTGCAGCTTCCTTTTGATTTACTGATAAAAGGTTCTTGGGCTTCCTTTGTTTGTATTCCATGTTTTTTGTTTTGTTTCACTATGGATCATTTTGCACAATAGTTGTTAGTTACACTGATGACTCCAAGTCCAGTGAAGCCTACAGAAGTGAGGTTACTCTGCTGGAATGGCCTCTATGAGGCAGCAGAAGCCAAAGCAATTGCTTGACTGATCTTGGCTCATGTCAGCTACAGCAAGTTGAAGAGACTCAAATTTTGAATGAGGATGTCCCTGTGTGGTTTGGTGAATTTTTAAATTTTTGGCATGTTAGTTTTACGTCATTAGTTGTCTGTCTCTTCCTGGGTGTTTCTAGGTAGGTGAAGCTAGAGATTTCAAAAAGTTGTGACAATATGGAAGATCCAACTTCTGTTTCATATTTTATATTTTGTATTTTGTATTTTTTTTATGTTTTAAAAAGCTACCAGGGTAAAGAGCAGAAGTTAAATTATCTTGATGGAAAGGCTGCTCTTTTCTAGATAAAAATAAAAAGCAGACAAAAGGTTATCCTTTAATTTGCTGTCAGTTAATATTAGTTGTGCTTCGTGTGGAATAGCCATAATAAACAAATAGAAAGGTGATGTGACTTACTTCAAGTAGGAAACATTAGCTGAGTCTATGTAACAGTTAAATCCTAACATAAAGACAAGGAATATAAAATACTACAAATACCAATGTTAGTCTGTATGATCATGTCTCTTCTAATCGGAGACAAGTTTTAACCTTGTCAAATTTGTCTTTGGCATATGTGGTTATGGTAGTGTCTGGAGAGTTTTGACCATGAATAATAGTTGTAACAATGCAACATAGGCTTTTGTAGTATACACAAGTTATTAATTTAGCTCATTGGGGCAGAGATTGCATTTTAATTTGGCTTGAGGCTTAGAACAGTGGACCCTGAGTCTTATTTTAGTGCTTCCACAAAAGCAAGAATAATATTTTCCTCTTTTGTGTACAAGTGTGCAGTTTTTCATTTGCGGATTTTAAATATAGGACTGAATGTCTTGAAGTAATTCTATGATTTCACTTTTTGTTCCTGATGTTTCCCATTTTTACGTATTTAATTAACATTCACCATTTTATCAAAGTTGGGATATAAATAGGAAGAATAAATGGCCATCACATGACTGCTGAAATTAGGAAATAATCTGAGATTTTCTTAATACCTACAGTGTTTACTGATGTATTTAATCCATGAGTGATGAGGAAGGCCATGGGCAGCAGTAGTATGTATATTTGTATTAAGAGTCTGATCAGGTAGATCATTTAAGAGAATGTTATTAGTAAAACCTCTTAGCAATCCTGTGTAATTATGCTGTCTTTTTACCTTTTCAAACCCCTTGGAGGTTCTCAAGTAACTTATTTCCTGCCATATAACAGTTTTGAGTAATAATGATGATGAGAAAACAGTTAAATAGTTTCCTTTTTCAAGTACCAGGTGCTGAAAGCAACTGAGAATGTCAGTGGTTTTTATAGCGGTTTCCTGTACATCTTGTGCAAGCTTCTTCAAACTTAAGCCTATAAGCCTTTGTCAGATTAAAAAAGATAAAATAAATGATTTGTAGCCAAGACATCAGACTGAAACTAAGAAATGTAATTCCATATTTGCTTTCAAAGTAGATGTGTTATTTCTGGTTAGGGTGTTGCATCTTTGTTTAATGTGACATTGATTTTTGGGAGAGTGCTCCCAATCCATTTTTAATATAAGGTAGAGCAGTTTCTTGAAATCACCAGTTTCAGATTGCAGCAAGTAAAAGAGTGGTAGTTACTTCCAGAATTTGTGCTGCTGTGTTTTTTTATCACATTTCTATCTATGCTTTGAGAGTTGATAACTGGTTTTGGGATTTGCGTGGCCCTGCTTTATATTTTAAAGAGCTGACCTGCTCCTTCTACTGTTCTCCTGTTTGGTCTCTATTTAAATAGTTCATAAGATATTGGGAAGAGATTATTCGTGTCTTGCAGGCTGTGACTGCATGGCATCAAACAGTGCAATGTACAGAAGCTAGTTTCAATGCTGCAAGCAAGGAGCAGTAATAAACGGTCTTGAATGGGGCTATCCCTTCTCTATGTAAGATCATCTTTAGCAATATTGCTTGACAAAGATATTTGCCTGACTTATTTAGGCAGTTCATTCTAGTGCTTCACTATTCATTATCTCAGTGGCACACAAGACAATACACTAGGAATATTCAGATCAGACATTAAGAAAAATTTTCTAATAGAGAATGCATGTTCCATCCTCTTTTCAGTAGTCTTTTATCATCTTAAAGTCTCAGACTTCTCTAGGCTGAAGGTTTCCAGCTTGCTTAGTCTTTCCCCTTAGATCACACTTTCTAGAACTTACTGTTAATCTCTGTACTTTCCTTTTGGAATGCAACAGTTTTGTGGTATCTAGAACCAAATGCAGTACATTACTCCAGTTTCAGTTTCGTCATCTTGAAGTACAACAAAAAGAATATTTTGTGGATCTTCTGGGTAATGCTGATTATCTAATATGCCACTTTAATATTACCTTGCTGTTGCAAAGGAGCCTTTGTTTAATTCATATTCAATTTGTGAAACACGTTGTCTTAGTTTGAAGACAGGTATGCCTGCTAGGAAGAGCAGGAGTCTTTCTCTTGCAATGGAGAGAGTAAACTTCCTCTCTCCAAAATTTCTATACCTTTGGAATTAAAGGGGCTCCCAGGCAAAGAATTTGGTATAAGAATAACAGTTCTTTACTAATGAGTCTAACAAGATGAACAAAATAACAGTAACTATAGTATTAATACCAAACAGGGTTAGGAAACAGTCACAGTTTTTCTCCG
>VZTB01005682.1:773267-783769 GCA_013397245.1 Thryothorus ludovicianus | reverse complement strand
AGCTCTTTCCCAGCCCCCAAGAGAGAGCTGTAGTCGGTGACACTCTGTCCTTCACAGTTACCTCTTTTGTCTCTTCCAAATTCCTTTAAGTCTCCATAAGTACCCAGCAATCAGCTTCCTAGCAACTCTTTTTTTGGGAAAGAATGCTACAAGAAAGCAACCCAACCCCCAACACATGTAAATTCTAGATTCTTTCCTCTTGTATGTGAATTATTCATGTCAGTGAATTAGTCATGCCTAATTGTAGAACCTCCCAGCTGATTTTCATTGTTGAATTTTACCTTCTGCTTTCAGATTTCCTCTGGTTAGCTGCAAACATTTTCAGTTCTATCTAGTCTGCCCAGTATTTGCAGGCCCCTCTAGTTTTGTGGATCTTCAAGTTTGATGTATGTCCTTTCCTCTCTCAATATCTGTGTTTTTAATGAGAATATTGAAATGATTGAGAGGAATAGTTGATAGTTTTTCACATTGACAAATAGTTCATAACCCCTTTGAGTGAAATATAACAGCTGATAATTTTTTTATCATCTGGTCGTTCTTAAATTGTACTTCCCTTTCCTGTAGTCTGGTGTGCAGAGTCAGACACCTAAGTCAATGTATTTGTACTTTGGAAGACCATATTGGCTGTTAGCTTTCCTCTGGTTGTTTGGTGGCAAATGTGTGTGTGTCCATCTGGGAGGGAAGTTCTGACATATAATTTGCTTGATTTTATTATTTCTTTTTTAATTCAGTCACTGTGTTTGCACATTTCTAATCTCTAGTATCTCACTTCTGCCCCCAAGATAATAGTGTGTAACTTCCTCAGACTCTGCTGCAAGGATTCTAGAAAAAAAAAAATCTTAGCAAGTGCTTTAGCAAGCACTGTGTTTTCAGAAGTATACTCTCAACACAGCATTTTCATAATCTAGCTCAAATTTCATTGTATGTTGTCATGCTGGTGTGCTACTGTACCCTTGCTAATGAATTCACTGAGTTTATGTTTGTGTAGTGCAGAATAGAGTCAGTAGGTATTCTTTTAATGCAAATACCAAGAAACTAAAATAGTAACACATTGCACACTGTAAATAGTAGGCAGATGGGTTGCTTCTGGAGATTGTGAATGTTTACAGGAATCAAGGGGGTCATGAGTTAGTTTCAGATGGCATTGATTACTGTGCTGAGCATCTTAGGTACCCAAACTTAGTTACTAAAATTAATTACTGTGCCCAGCATCATAGACACACAGACTTGGTCATCCAAATACAATTGAATCCTTTAAAAGTGCAAGTTTTGTATGGCTTCAAGGACACGTAAGACCTGTTGATTTATTTCTGTGTTATGATTTAAAAATTTCACCTGAAAACAGAAGTTAAAACAATACCTTCCTGATGAATGTGCCAATTCCCCCTGTATTATAAGTTCCAAAAATTGCTTTAGTGGAAAAAGAAGGAAGACAGTTGACTTCACATAATTACCCAAGCTGACTTGGCATTATGCTAGACTTTGTTTGTCCTCCATTTTAATAAAAGCTTGCTCAGTTATTTGGTTTTTGCATCTTTGATTTCAGTTCCTTGAGGGAATCAAGACCCTGTTCTTGATTTAGCGAGACTTTACTGTCCGAATGTAAATGGTATTTTTTTGGTAATGTATATCAGACTCACCATACTCATCAGTAGTCTATTAACTCATCAGGACTTGGAAGGAAAGGCAGCTTCTTCCTGAAGCTCCAAAAACACTGAAAGCGAAAAATGCTGATGGTTTTTGTTTTAGAGCATCTCATGGCTTTTAAGCCAGCTTTATAATTTCTGGGACATCTGAGTGATTCTGAGTATGTGGCTTGGCATAATGTAATCATTCACTGTACCATCTGCTCTAATTCCATCAAGATATGCTCCCCTTGACATCCCTATGCCAAAACCATTTCTGATAACATTGCTTCTAAGCTCTGCACCCATGTCTTCTAGGGAATAAGCAGACCTTTAACGTCTGAAAGGCCTCTGAGAGATGAACCTGGTATCCACTAAATTTAAAATGCTATTCAAATCCATTGTGGTTGTTTCGATGTCACGTTCCAAGAATGTCTTAAAACACGTATGTAAAAGAGTTGTAGTGAGAATTAGAAAGGTTGCAGACTGAATGTCTCTGGAACCATTGTGGAAGAGGCTGCAGTGGAACTGGCAGCAGTTGGTCGTTGAGTAACGGTGTGATGGCAGCTTCAGTTTAGGCAGGGAAGATGCTGTGTTTGCCACATGTGGATTTATATAGTGCTGCTTTTTTTCTGTTGTGGGATTAGCACAGCATTTTTAAAAAATATTTGAAGTATAGCAGAAGAGGGACTAGCTGAACCCATATTGCAGACAGCTGCTTTTTTGAGCTGATGAGCTAAGTATCTGCTATAGCTGGAAACTTCAAATAAGAAATTAAAATACTGCCAATACATATGATAGGACTTTTAAAATACCAAGTAAAATCTATGCCCTTCAAGCAAGTAACGAAAAAAGGATGAGAGACTAGAATATCTGCATGCCATTTGGACTAAGCTTTCCTGCTTAACAGTAATTTGTATCATAACCATTATTTTCAATGTATTTCTGAGTCCATGCTTTATGAGTATCAGCGAGTGATAGAAAATAAAATTGTGAAAAAGTATTAGAGAAAAAGGGATGCTGGAAGTGATAATTTGAGTTCTAAAAATTCAGAATTTACTTTTCATCATTCTAGTTCTCTGTTTTCTTCTAATATGAAGAAATGTTCTATGTTTTCTTCTAATATAAATTTTCTTCATAAAAACTATGAATAAACTCAGACAAGATAAACATTTTTTATTTATTTTGTAACATTCATGGGCCCAGGTTAAGTGTTAAAACCTAGTGAAATGATTGTAAAAGCCTCAGTATATAGAAAATTTACTTTATAAGAAAGCAAATTCTTGATTGTTGTTCATGCAGCTACATATAACTGAGATTTAATTGATATCATACTGCATTGAGATGTATCACATTAAATCACCTGTTAGTAGTAAGGGAAACATTCTGAGGCTAGTATTGCCCTTTCAGAATAATCTGACAATAAAATTAAGACTACCAGGTTCCTAGATAAAGAAGGAGTATATGGACTGCAACATCGTGCTCAATTCTCTTGGAAATCAAATGTGTGAAGAAGCAACCATAAAAATTTGCCAAGCTAGGATGTAACTTGAGCACAATGAGGCTACAGCGATTAGAAAAGGAAATTGGAATATTGTGTGCCTATAATCTATTGTTTGACATCCAGTGCCTGCTCCTGTGTAGTTTACTTGCTTCTTTTGGTCACCTGACTGGAGACATTAAGTGGGCCACAGGGTAAGCCAGGAAATTCAACTCTTGGCTTTCCAAATCTGCAGCTCAGTTGTTTCCTCTTTCCCCTTCCCCCTCTCACTTCACAGCTGGTCAGCACATGCACAGTAATTGCTTAGGGCAGGTAAGGCAGATTTGGAAGGATACATATGGAGCACATGCAAATCTGGACTAAATTTTTGGAATGCAGAAACAGGGTGAAGTTAATGTAAAGCAAGATTTCTTTTATGTTTAAAGGTTCTAAAACTTATAAAAAAGAAAGACAACAAATTCACTTAGTAACCTTTCCTTTTCTCTACTACTACTAACTGAGGAGGTCTGGGATTTTGCCAAAATATTACACATTGCTCAAGGAGATTACAAAGAAATCCCAGACATGCACTGGAGAGTTATTAAATTTAACATTTCTAAAATATATTTTCAACAGCTAAATACTTGTTAGAGCATTGTTTTCCTCAGCTTTCAAAAGTTGCCACAACTCAGCCACAGATAAGAACTTCCAGCTTTTTAATTGATATATAAATTGAGTTTAAAACCAAATCCACTACATTTCCTGTGGTAAAGGAAACACATACTCTTCAGTTTGGTTTTTCTCTAATTTGAAAATCATGTTCTCAGGAAATCCTGCATAATTTTTTTACGTAAACAGGAAAAGTATTTATTTGCTTGGGGCTCTGTTTGTGTGGACATGAGGGTGAGCAGAAATAATGTAGATTCTGGATCTCATGTTTCATTTAATATATTTCAGAAAAAAAAAAAAGAATTCCAAATAAGGGGATTTTCTCTCTGATCATGGATGAGCTTAAAATGCTTGATTTTTCTCCTTTACATATTCTTACTGTTTCTCTGAATTTCAGTAATGAGGGCAATTAAAAATGAAAAGATGACAAATTTGTAGGGAAGGTGTCTTTTTATTCCTTTTCAGGTGTTCTTGCCTTGCCTGCAAAGTTGTTTTTCATCATCTGGAAATAAATGATTTGTATAAAGGAATTGTAAAATTTCTGCAGGATTTCAACCCTCACATCCTTCTCTTCTCTCACCCCCTCAAGGCCCTTAATTTACTTTTGCCATTTGTAGGAGTTCAGTTGAGGGTTGAACTTCCGCTCCTGCTTCTTGTGAGCTTTCCTGATTACTGTTACTGTTTGAAAAAATATATATTGGATTTTATTTTCTCTATGTTAGTATGAACTCTACACTTCACACAATTGATTTTGTTTTCAGTTAGAAAAGTGTTACACATTTTGAGTATAAATTGTGCAGTAAGTAGGCTGCTTTTTTTGTGTGGATGGAAACAATCTGTAGAGTTATTGCAGGAGCTGAACCCTGTTTAGTTATAAAACTTTTGAAAGAAAAGGACAGAGATTTTTGAGGAACTATTTGTGGATATTCTTTTTTAAACCAGGATGTGATTCAAGCTATTATTTAACAAGAGGACTCGACAACCTCACCAAATGCAGAAAAAATTAAGTATGGGAGCAGGTGCATGCTTATTTTATTTGGATTTGTTTGTGGCATTTTCTTAAAAGTTTAAAGTTCAGTATATCATTCTAACAAACTGTGGTCATGAACAGTCATTGGAAGCAGTGATAGTCTTAGCAGAAATGTTAATACTAAAGTTGCTCAGAGAACATAGTTTAAAGTGGAAAGTCAGGTTAGTTTCCTCTTTTGTTTTCTCAAGGGTAAACTGTGAATTAATGTAGTAACAACAAAATGATAGGTATTTCTTTATAGGTTTCTTAATTCACTGAAACAGATTTTTCCAGTAATCATTCTAGGAGGTATTTTAAGTATGTTAACCCAAAATGGTAATTACTAAGTAACCATATGTTGCCATAAGAAATACTTTGTGTGTTACGTTTCTGCACATAGCAGGGCTTGCTATGGAAGGGTATTCTCAGGAGCATTGAACACAGTTCTAAATGTCCACATGGTGAAATCATACTTGTGTTAGATTAATAACAAACATATTTGCCTCTTCTAGGTAATCGTGGAGAGGTAAGCAGGCTAAGCTACTACAGATTAGTTTTCCACTACATCTTTATTTTTCCTACTGTATTCATTCTATAAGTACATATATCTGAAAACTTTGCATGTTCCTATTTCTCCCGTATGATCCAGGAACAGGGCTTGAATNTCTTTGAAACAAATTTTTAAATGCTCTATAGTGATTTTTGTAGCTATTTCTATTATTTTTGAAGTTGATAATTATTTTGGTGGATAATCTTGATGGGAGCAGGATGGGTGGTTTATATACAACTGTGAATTTTATTCAGAACCCTTGAATATAGTTCCAAAAGTAGAACTAGTTATCTTCTGCATGTATTTTGATTATTTTTAAGCCTTGTGGGCAAATGTGGACTATACCTATTTTGTGTTTATATAAGGAAATATTAGGACTTCTAGGGAGAAAAGTAAAAAGCATATGTCCAAATAATTAGTTTTGAATAATTGAAAAGCCTTTACAATTCCTTTAATCAAAAATGTCAGACGAGGAAAGAAATTTGTAGGCTACTGCTGCCATGTGTGTTTGTAGTTTGCAGGTGTGAGTCTAGTGTAGCTGTTATTAAAGGATGTTTCCCAAAAAATAAGGGATAGGAATCCCTCAAACTCTTCTCAGTTTAACCTTTTTTATTTATACTTTGTGGGTGTTTTTATCTATGCTCTTCTTTATCACCAACAGTATTGCTCTGCTTGCAAAATCTGCTGTTATTGGTAAATTTTTGAATACTTTTTAGATGGGATAACAAACTATGTTTGCTTCTCACCTTTTGGCCACTGATAATTATGTCTTTCTTGTGCAAATTAATTAAGCTGTAGCCACAGAATAGCAGCCATTTTCTGACTTAGCCTTAGATCAGGCAGGAAGGCTGTGAATTGTGGTGTTAAAAATTGTTTAGAGCTGCCATGTTTTTAGTAGTATTTTTATAAAGTTCTTAATAGATCTAAAGAACACACTTTACAAGAATTTCATTCCATTTATACATAAAAATTTTCTTTTTAATTTTCCTTCTTCATTATTATTTCTAATCCTATCTTTTACGAATCATTAAAAAATAACTTTTACCAGGTATTGCCACGTATGTGAGTTTTTTTACAAAACAAGGGGAAGTTGGTAGTTTGTGAGAAGTAGAAGTTTAATCCACCTCTCAAAATTTGATGTAAATCTTTCCTTAGACATCATGGGGTGCTGCAGTAAGACCAGGACCCTAATTTGTTCAAGAACTGCAGAGCTTCCTATCTTGGAAAACTTCTGAAGTGAAACTCCTCTTCATACTCATTCCATTAATCATCATGCTCTTCAGTTTGTGACTCTAGCCAATAAATTCAATATAAATTACTTGAAATAGCAAGTCTCCTATGTATTTTTCAATATTTATACTTCATACTTCAGAAGATTTTTTTCTAGAAATTAATGAAAGAGAAACCAAACCCTCATATTTGTTTTGCATTTAAAATGCAATTTTCTTTGTTGTGCAAAATGCAATTTGATGACATCTTTACCTAGAACCATGGATGGAAAAATAGACCTAAAGAAAAAATATTAAATAAAATTAATTTCTTCAGTGATAGAAGCATTATAGTATCACATTTTCGTTGGCAAAACTCTGGGGTTTTATTTGCAGAAAATTGGCAGAACAACTGCAGGCAATTACGAGCTTCAGTTCATCAAGGTACCTAAGCATATGTCTAACTTTAATTGAGTGAATAGTCATTTGACTAAAGGGGATTATTCATGTTCGTAAAATTAGACATATGCTTAAGTAACTTGGTGAATCAAGGCAATAGTGACTTAATAGAATAGTGTAGACAGAACAAGAAACTGTAACCTGCTCTGTAGATGTTCTTCTATTGTTCTGGTTGTTCAATAATAGTTCTTAGTGGGTGTATTTTCTGTTCCTTAATAAAATATCCAGGCTCAGTAACTGTGTGATTTTGAGTTCATCTGCTATGGACAGTACCTTATATCCAAAGAGCAGTCTGTTACAAAAAAGTGAATTGAGCCTGTGAAGGGCTGTTATGACTGCTCTCATGTATGTTAAATACATTTAATAAATCACTGTTTTATTTTATAGCAGCCCAGGGCATTTCCTGCCAACTGTTGTTTGTTAAATTTGCTAATTCGATTTACAAGCATGGTACATACCATGACCAGTTTGTGTTGAGACATACCGATTTTTCATCTGAACAGTTTTCTTTGCTGTGTTCTTTTAAGTATTTTTGTGTTTTAAGGATGCATTGTGTTAGATAATTCTGCCTCAGACTCTCCTTCAAGGGTTTTATGAGAAGGCTAAACAGATTTGTTTGGAGGGGCAACATGGTGATGTGATATTCTGAAGAGAAGTGTTGACCAGAAGGAAACATAGGGACATGCAGTGGAGAGCAACTAAGAATTGCCAACTCAGATTACTTGTGGTTTAAAAGAGGAACATCATTTTAGGCAATGGTTTTCAGTATGGGCATTTATGTAGATTGAAAACCTAGCCTTTCATCTTGATGTGCAAAGAAGGATGTAATTTTGCTCAGTCAACTTGGTTGATACCAAAATAAAAAATCATATAAAGAAAAAACCTATATTTAACTGACTTAATGACTGATGCTGCACTGTTCAAGCAGAACCACCTTTTGTCCTACAAAGAGAGCTGTGTACTTCTATATGTAGTCAAAACACAGGTGTTTTCATAGCTTTGATCAAATTAGCCCTTTTTTCATTTAAATTTGACTTATTATCTTGTTTTTTTTGTTTAGTATATTCTTACTTTTCCTCAATAAAATTGCAACCAAGTATCTGGTGTTACTGAAATTTATCAGTATAACAAAAAAGAATACCTAGACCACTTCAACTTTTATTTATTTTGTTACTTAAGGAACTGAATTGCAGGCAAGTGCTAGGAAACTTATTCTTTATTAGGGGATTCTAGCATCTGGACATACAAGGCAGTTCCTTTTTCTCCTCTCATCAGACTAAAATACCTTCTCAGGCATTTGACTAAGTGCATGATTCCCTTTATCATTATGGATAAGTTTTACAGAAGGAAATTGTAGTGCAGTGATTTGCCAGGTTTCTGTGGCGTTCTGTAAAAATCTGCATATTTATAATAACTAGGAAAACAGAGGAATTATGATTAATGATTTTGAGGACTTTCAGTATTATCAATTAAAGCTACACAAAGCACGCTTACAAAAAATGAAGATGGACTGTGGAAAAGGGATGTTTTGTTCTAAGAAATGCAAGCAGAAAGCAAGAAATATGAAGCAAGTATATGCAGTTTGTCAGATGACCTTCGATGAGCTCATCAAGCTGCATTTTGGCACTTTCATTTCTGTTTATTGGATAATGGGAACATATAACAAGGATAATGAAGGTAATGTGATCCAGGTGTACAGGAAAGACCAAATGAATAGAAAAGGGATAAAGATTTACATATCTGATGTAGATAAAGTATGTATGATACCTCTTATTTCCTTGGTTCCTTTCACTTATCACATCTTCTTGTCATTCCAACAAAACAACTGGACAGAGTGCTATTGAGGTACCTAATGGACATAAAATTTAACAGCTGCAGATTTTTTGTGAGAAATAAAATCAAACACAAGACATAATTTTATTGATTAGAGCAGGCTTAAAATATTTTTGCTCTTTTAGATATTCCAAAGTATTTTCTACAAAGCCTCTGCATAATTAGGACAAATAGAAATAAATGCTTGATTGGGAATTTTTTCCTCATCCCATTGACATACCAGGACATGAATAAGAAGTGGTAAGTGAACATTTGATATGTAGTTTATTGGAACCTTGAAGGAGATATGTGATTCTAAAATACATTTAAAAATGCTGCTTGCAAGTATGGATGAGACTTTTAAAATTTCTTTTTCCTCTGCTGTACCTTATCCAGTACCTTGTTCCATTTCAGATGAAGTATTACTGTCTCTCTGCTTATGAAGTTCTTTTGCTTTGGTAGAGTGATGGTTATGCAATATATCCTGTTACACTGTGAATTTAGGATATTGAGGAATGCACTGCAAGGCTTACACTGCCTTGTTGAAAGAAAGACCTGGGAAATAAGGCTCATGGATTGCACTTTGAAGGATACTTGTAAAACCATGTTGTTGACTATTTATAGTCATGTCTAAACCAGAATTGCATATTGAGAAAAATTTGCTTGCTGGAAAGTTCCTTTGCTTTGTAGGCTCCTTGAGGAGCAAGGCTAAGTCAGGCTCATTTCTCCTTAAGTGGTGTATATGACAGTTGATGGATATGTATTCTTATATTTACAAATCTAGACCTGAACTGGGGCAAGCCTAATTGGAATGAAATACTGAAATACAAGCACAATTGTAGAAATTATAAGTGATAAACAACATTTACTCACTGGAGGAAGACTTAAAGACTCTTCTGGAAGACATGAGCAAATAAATAACTTTCTCTGTTTTTAAATGTGACACAGTTATTTTTTGACTAAACAAAGAATGAAGAAAAAAACTCACTGGCAAAAAGAAAGAAAGAATAGGCAAATCTGAATTACAAGAGTGGCATTTTTAATAGTAAAATCAGTAATATTTTAATAGTAAATTTCTGTACACAGAAAAAAAATCCATCAATATGTGAAGGGTCTCTTGAATCATTTATGGTTTTGCTATGTCATTCATTATTTAATTTTCAATTGTTCTTGCAAGTAATAATTTAGATGGTTCTGAATTATAATGTGTATCCCAGTTGGAAGAAAGCTGGGCCTATGAAAGTGCCACAAATACTCAAGTTTTTCTTTAAATGCCAGGAATAAAAAACTAGTATATTAAATAGATCCCATTAGAAACAGGTGCTTCCTCAAGTTTTATTAACTATAGATGTGTTCTGGTTTGAGAAGCAAAACTAGTGAGATACTCTAAGTCAGAAATACAATTTATTAGAAAAAGGGAAAATAAAACAAAAAGGAAACAA
The DNA here is from genome assembly GCA_013397245.1 of Thryothorus ludovicianus. NCBI lineage: Eukaryota > Metazoa > Chordata > Aves > Passeriformes > Certhiidae > Thryothorus > Thryothorus ludovicianus. The sequence goes on along the minus strand of VZTB01005682.1, from coordinate 773,515 downwards.
AATACATGCAATAAGATAAAAAGAAAATTACTGACAGAGTCAGAATACAACCTGACACCCCATTTATCAGGGTGTTGGCAGCAGTCTACTTGCAATGGTGGCTGCAGTCCTCTTGGAGTGGCAGATGTGGCTCTGTTGAAGCAGTGATTTTGTAGAAAAGTGCAGCTTCTGCTGAAGGTCCAGTGGTGATGGATGGGCCTGTTCTTCCTCTGAGAGTCCAGTGGAAAAGGCTGCCTTGGTGTTCCAAG
>VZTB01005682.1:593618-759328 GCA_013397245.1 Thryothorus ludovicianus | reverse complement strand
CTTGGATGTTTGACCTTTAATTTTACATGTTTATGACCGAGAGCAATAAATAAAAATTAGTGGAAGGTGGAAAAAATCTAAAAAGCAAAAAAATCTTACAGGTCCTAATGTTTGGGGTTTCTTTTCAAATTGTTTATATAAATCTAAATTTAAATAAATTTAAATTTAGACATCTTCTTTTGCCATCTTTATATTATTTAATGTTTTAACAAGCTTTTTGTCTGATGATTCTAATAGTAGGATTATGCAAGATTATGGCATCTGTTTTGACCCTACACCTGGTCAGACAACGTTAACGAAACCAACATGGATTTCTGGATTGTGCCTGATCTGAATGCCAAGCCGCTGTTACTCTTGTGCAGATCCTGGTAGAGCCTTCTCCTCCTGAAAGGGGAGAACAGAAAGCACACACTGCAATTCACCTCCTTTTTGTGAAGACTAACACTATGGGCACCTCTAGCATATGACAGGTTTTGTATTCCTTGGGTAACAAAACTTCTGTATTTCTCTGTGCATGCCATAGAAACAAGTTTAAGAAATGGGCACCTCCGTCTTCTGTTTAAAAATGTTGTACGAGTGGAAACAACACGTTATTGAGACTCACTTGTCTGCAAAACAAAGGAATGACAATCTAAGCAAAGAGACTAGTGCTGTTCTTAGTTATATTATAGAATGTATAGTCTTAAATGAAATTTTGAAGATTAAGGTACTACTCTGTTTATACTGTGGTTTCAGAACTGATTGAAAGCTATTTTAACCTGGTTTTCTGCAGTGGGTGCTTTTTTAGCTGTTAGTAAAGTTTTATCTAGAAAATAAAATAGAGAGACAGCATGCTTTGAACAGCACCAGGATCATAGTTTTGAATCTGCAAGATTGAATGGCATCGACAAAATTGAGGAAGCTTAAATCCCTATGTAGTGTACTTATATTTAGTGTAGAATGAGGATCAAATACAATATATCTGATAGGAAGGTGAAACATCAGGTAAATATTTATAATTTTGAACAGTATGTTAACATTTATAACATAACGTTATGTTTTTAGAAGCCTGTCACTTTCACTGTCTGAGATGAAAGGAGGTATGCTTGAAGAAGGGAGTAGTGTTGGTCTTCTTGCCCAGTCAACCAAAGTCTCCCTTTTATGTTGCTTAATAAAGGCCTGTAGTTTTGTTCAAGTTCCTCTGGAAAATGTGAAGCTCTAAACAATTTTTTTATTATAGCTTTTCTCACTAGTTACAGATGAGTTTAACTTTCCTCATCATCTTCGTAATTTTCTTTTTATGCACCTTTATTTTGCATGGCCAGTATTGTAATAAAAAAGAAAATACTAGATAATGAGACAATTAGCTTGTAAAAATTTGTTTTATTTAATGAAATGATGTCTTGTTATTGTTTGTTGACTGTAGTAAAGTCAAACCAGTTTGCAATGACTGAAGAGAATCTAGTGCAGAATTCCAGTCATGTAGTCTTTATAATATAAGAACAAAGGAACTTGGTAATGCTGCTGAAGGTTCTTTCCAGATATCTTTTTCCATTTGAAAATAATTTAGAATAAGTTGGTGAATCACAATATTGCAGCCTTTAATCATAAGCATGCCGTCTGATGCGGACATGGGTGAATGACAGTAAAAAAAACCCCACTTTTTCGTAATGAAACCATTCTATGGGAAAAAAAAAAAAGATTTTTTCAACCTTGAATGATATCATAGCTTCTGTGGCAAACAGATAGATTTGGATGATGTGTTACTTTGTGGCATCACTCAGGGTTGTATCATTGTTTGTAAACACTTGAAAGAAAAGACCAAGAAAATTACAAAAGATTAAAACACAGCCATTGTTCTCTGGCTTAAGATCATAAATAGGAGGAAATTCATAGTTAATGATCCAAACCTCAAGTATGTGAGCACAATGCAGTGCCAGCCTTAATTTTACATAACAGTACCCTGTTATAAGTAGACATTCATGGTTTGATTCTGAATGATGAGTTATATTGTTCTTAGCAGCTGAAACCAGAACAATAATTTTGTTTTAATGCTTTGCTTTGTCCAGTGAATAGACTTTTTGAATAACTTGTAATTGTTTTCTTTATGTTTTCTTGCCCATTGAAATAAAACAAATCCTAATAAAGCTGGTTTTTTTTTCAGAAGTTATCCTTAGAACTCTGCTACATAATATTTTGCTAAATTGGAAATGGAAAATTTCAAAGAAAAGCCAGTGTCACACTTGGATTTCAGGAACGTTGAAACTTTTGTGGCAAGTTATAATGTCTACAATCCTGCAGAAGCTCAATTAAAAAAAAACAACTCAAATACTTAACTGATAAAGGAAGCAGTTAATAGTATTGTTAACACAGAATAATGAAAGCAGTAGAAAGTTTTAAAGTATCTGCAATTAATTGAACTTTTGTTCCACTTTTCTTAAAAAGTTCTACTCTCCCAGGTTCTCGGAAATTGTAGTAAGGGTAGCAGAAACTGCTTTAAAGGATGTCAGACTGTGGATGCAAAATGGAGAGGAGAATAGGCAGTAACTAATAATAAATAGAATCATATCTTGACATTTTAGCCTAAAGAGTTTGCATCAAGGATTCCAAAGGGAAAGATTAGCAATTTCCTGTCAAGACAGGGAAAGGCCTTCAGCACTTTGAAAGCCAGAAGTGACCTGCTAAACAGTTAAGGAATAAAAGTTAGTGTCTGAGAAGGTGAGGCTGACTTGAGAGAGGAATGGTTGTAGTTTTCTGAGAGTCATTTTTATTCTGTCACTGTAGCAAGAAGTCATAACAGTATTTAAGTGACTTGCACACTTTCTGACTTTGTTTCAGATTTGGAAGGATTCACTGGAGTAGAGCTGGGAGTTGAAGAGCTGAACTCTAGCTTTCTTTCAAGAGGTGGAGCTCTAATCAGTTTTGAATGGTAGTTTACATCTCTTGAGTAGAAATTGCTAAAGGTATGGGAAAGTCACATTGCAGATAAACTAGTTTCTTGAGTGTTTTAGTGAAATGGAAAGGGCCCTGACCCACAGTCTGAAAAATTACAGCCCATGAGATTAGGGAGCTGAAGTGTTCTATGATAAATCTTGCTCATCAGTATAACTGTGGATATCACTAAGAAGATTTACACAAGAAAAAGTATGGAGACAGAGGGACAAAGAAAACTGTTTTGTGAATAAGAATGATTGTGCTACACTAAGCAGCATGGATAGCAGCTATGTAGAATGATAATACCATGGTAGAACCACAGTGCAGTTCAACATTCAAAATGTTGCCTCAGAGAGTGCTGAATATTGGATTTTCATGTCTGGGGTTTAGTAGTTCCTTTCTCTCTTCTAGTTCTGAAATCTCTTTAATAATACATTGATTGTCTCTTGTTGAAGGGAAATTGCCCCCTTTTTTATCTCAGTGCACATCCTTGGATTCTTCAAATATTCTTTGACATATATGTGGTTCTCTGTCTATGAGAATGTCTCTGAGTTCCAGGGCTGGGGATTTCCATCTGATTTTCTGATGTAATCTCTTTCATTTATATTATTCTTTTTTCTGTTGTTGTGATGGACCTGCGTGTTATGGAATCTCTTTCTCAGCTGCTCTCTCTGTTAATTTTGGTTTAGTTTTTTGGGGGCATGGTGGTAGTGGTAGTTTGGTTTTCTGGTTTTTTGACATAGTTACTGTAAGGTACTTTTACCATGAAGTGCCTGCTTGTAAATCCACGTGCATGTTAGACCAGAGTCCTGTGTCCACACAGGCACTGGGCTAAGCACATAAAGCTTTACAGGTACGTCCATAAGATAAGTCACCGTATGAGTTTTTCTGCAGTGTAATTTGGGAAAACTTTTCATCCACAGGCCGCTATACAGGAATGTTTTTAACTTAACTAATTAAACCATGTTCATGAATTTTGTAAAAGCCAGTAGCAAGGCATAGATCCAAGTTTAGATGATGATGTTTTCCATCTGTTAACATGAATGCAAGTCTCATTTTAGGAAGAACAGATGATTCAGGGCATGACATGCAATATAAAAGCATTTCATGAGTAGCTTGTTGCCTTTAGAAGTCAGCAGCATGTTTTTCCAGGTCACTTGTGTAGATGTGTAGACAGTTGATGCCTCATATGATGAGTAGCTGCAGAATCCTTATGCATCTTCTAGCGGATCTGGCATGGTTTCTTCTCTAGTATGGAGGACATGCTCTTAGACCTTTGTAAAGAGCTTTGTGTGCCTGTGCATAACAAGGATGTAAAGATGAAGGGGATACCTTCAATACCTAAACTTACTGTGATGCTTTACTGCTGTTTTACTGTTACTTGTTTTTGGCCAGTTATTTGCTGATGCCCACAGTGTATAATTATGTATTTCAGCTACTTCTTCAAAGCCAGAGGGCTGAGAAATGTTGATTTCTCTGAAATTACATCTGTTTTTTTAAGAGGAAGTGTGAGAGTTCTGTTGAAGCCACAATTTTGCCCAGCCTTCATCTAGAAAGGATAATACTTGCCTGTTAGTCATGTTAAGGTTATCCAGATAAAAGGCCCATGAACAGGGGTATGGGGGAAGAATGTGTGACAGAGAGGTAATCTGGAGATCCTATCTTTTCTATTATTTTTAAATTTACTAGCAACTTATTTTATTTCTGCCTCACATGTGGAGTCACTAAGTTTAGTTTTTTAATGGACCAGCAATTCTCAGCCAACCTGCCTCAAAAAAAAGCAAAACATCAGAACACCTGTTGGAAAAAATTTTTTTGTGTTCTTAGCAGTATCTAATCACATGCTGTTGGTATGACTTGGCCAACTGAAGCAAAATGGTGTGGTCAACCACTTTAATTGACAGTAAAGTTCCTGTGTGTCTGCTTGCTTTGGAAACATACTAGCTTTCTCACATATCTGAGGGGGAGTAGGGATAGATTTTATTAGGAGTAGGTTTCTGCCTGTAATCTGGCTACAGGCTTTTTATGACTCTACCCATACTAAAAAATGAGCAGTTCTAGAGCTTTTATTTAATTTCCATCTCTATGCCAGCTGGACCAGGAAAACAAACTGATCTCCTGAATATAATCATAACTTTTTTATCCAAATTTGTTTTTAGAGTCACATTTATCTCTGAAATGATGACACTTTTCCCTGTTCTTCTATTGGGTTCTTGACAACCCTATGCTGCTCTAGACAACAAAGGCACTTGTAATCAAATTCTCCCCCAAAAGATCAATATCCAAATCTAACTCTTAAATTCGCTGTCAGTTTTAGAATAAGTGCATAATTTTTGAATCAGATGTTTGCTCATTTCTGTGTACCTAACAAAGTTTAGGAACTCCTGTGTCTGTCATTATTCAAGTTGATGCTGGTCTGTATCCACAAAATACTTCCCTGCCAAACCTCTGTGTTGGATATGCGGCTAGGGACAATTGTATGGAAAGCACAGTCTGCAGAGCAGTTAGTAGAATGACTGACAACTTGTTAGGGTTTGCAGAATTCCCATGTCCTTCCTTCCCTTTCTTATGCAAAGAGGTGCTTTGGTTGGAATATTGTCCAGAAAAATGTTCCAGCCCACTCACTTTTACTATTCACTACTTCTTTTGTAGTCTGGATGGGAGCAAATACGATTCCAAATATATGATAATAATGCCTTTTCTTTCCTTCTCCTGACATGCCTGTGCCTTCTACTACCTCATATGTGATCCTTGTTTTAATGCACATTTTTACGTAACTTCTTTGTGAAGTCTAAGGTTGCATTCTGCTAACTGACATGAGAAGAGAAAGGGAAAACCTAATGGTGCCCTCTGAAGCTGTCTCTCTCTTTGCAAACTGTTTCTTGTAGGTGGGATTTTAACAGTGTAAATATGATAATGATCAGTGGAAATCTTCATACCCTTCTCAATGCTGTCTAAGTTCATGATTCTTGATGTCAACAGCAGACTAGCAGCAGGAGGTTTTTCAGAAACATCCAAGTAGGAGATGAGCAATGCTGTTCAGAGGGATGTATGCTCCTTTGCATAGGTATTATTGAAATACCCTTAGGTCTCAGTCTGGGTACTGTTAGTGGTGCATTCATTTTGGATCTCATTTTACAAGTACTTGTAGCAGCTTAGGAAGCTCAGGAAGATTCTTAGGGTTCACATTTGGTTTGATGCCTTCTGGAGGCTGACCTGGAACAGAGACTAGAGAGAGCAAGAGGATGAAGCAGATATTTTTTGAAAAAAAAAGGCCTCAATGGGTACACTTGGGCCACACAAGAGTCCAGCCGGACCACACCCAAGATGCACCTCCAAATGGTCATAAAATGGATGCCTGATCATGAGGTCCCACACTTTTATAAGTTCTGGTCCATTAGCATACTAGAATCAGTTGTCCAACCATAGCTTCAGGTTATGAAGTTCCATTCTCCTTGTTTGCTCTTCTCCCTTCACCGCTATTTTCATTCTTGGTATTGAGCTAGGGAAGGAATTGTTTTGTCAATCTACTCTGTGAAGAGAACTCAGTAGCACTTAATATGAAACCTAAAAACGCCCACTAAAATACACAGGATCTAAAAAATATAAAAGCTGAAACCTAAGGCATCAGGTTCACATTCTGCAATCTGGTGAAAACCAGGACAAATGTGAGGTCAGTTATCATAGAATCATAGAATCATAGAATGGTTTGGGTAGGAAGGGACCTTAAGGATTTTTAAGTTCCAACCTCCCTGTCATGGTCTGGAACACCTTCCACTAGAAGTGGAAGTTATCCTTATTCTGAGTTGGCCTTGATGCTTCTGAAGAATTTCTTATAAAGGAACAGAAATTGTCTAGTCTAAATCTTGAAATGCCCAAAGTCTCAGGGTAGGCAATCATATACCACCATAGACTTCCTGCAATGTATTCTGTTTCCTCAGATTTTAAGTCCAAAAAGATTTTATAGTGGGTTTTAAACTTCTGTGAGGGAAGGCCACCCTCCTGTTTTATGCGTTTGAAACCCAAAGTTTTCTTTGTATGTGAAAAGAATACAAATCTTACTCCATAGGATCTTCACTGTCATCTGGAAGCTGAAGTCCAGTTCACAACCATATGCCTTACTCAGATGATTTTACATTCTTTAGACAGGTCTTTTGCATTCTTAAGCAACCTTAAGACAGCTTAAAGTTGCTTTGTTTGCTTACTCGGTGTATTTTGTTTCAACTTGTGCAGATTTTGAAAAGAAAAAGACAGATCAAATAGCTGGAGAAATACATTCTTTGTCTCCAAAATCTTATGCTTCAGTGCATAATTGATGTGAAAATTGGTAGGCGTCTCTGCATAATTTTCTCTAGCAGCCATCCTTCCCACTTATAAGCACAGTTTTGTCAATATCTAATAAAATGCCCAAGCTTTGAAACTGTGAAAGGAAATGTATATTGGAAGGAAATGAAATATACTAGAATCTCCCTCTTACTGTAACTGTCTCTGTACTAATAAGTGTAACCATTTAAATGTATTTTGTTACTCTTCCCTATGTATTATTTTTTGATGCTGTTAAAAGGAAGGTCTAAAACATCCCTATGCTTTCATCAGTCTGCTGTGGGGAAGAAGAATGAATGCCCTTATAAATCTGTGCACCTCTTGTCCTTATTTGCTCCTTCTTCCCCCTCCCCAGATGAGGCAATCAGATATCAGCTTCATATAACCTAGGGACAAGAACCTTTTTTCTGTGGACGATCATTTCATAGCCAACTCCAGGAAACAGTGGGCAGGGAGCACTTCAGGCTGTCATCAGGGGTGCAAGAACAGGCCAAACTTCTGCCAGCAGCCCATTTTCATCCTTCCCAGTACAGTGGCAGGTCTGTGTGCTGGGCTTGCTACTGCCCATTTGGAGACCAGCCCTTTGACTTTGCTGATGCAACAAAGAGGGAGGCGAAAGCACCAAGTCAGGTGCCGGGCTGCTCCTCCAGACTTGCTGGCACCATCCCTTTGTCATAGCCAGATTAGGGCCCTCGGCAGCTGGGAACATTTCTGTGGCAAAACTCATTCCCTCTTTGTGAGATGTTCTCTCTTACAGGAGATCTTTGCTGTTTGCATGTAGACTGTAATGTGACTGTGCGATGGTGTTTGGATTGTAGTAGCTGATGCAATCCAGTGTATAGCTGGTGTTAAGCTTATTTGGCTACATGTAACTAATTAATTAAATTAATTTATAATACATTATGCTGCATATATTTGCTTTGCGTTACTTTCTCTAAACTATCTTTTATGAAAATGTGTGAAACAATGGTGCTTTTTGCTAAAGACTCCAGCAAAAGCAGTGTGTGTTCACTTAACAGTTGATTGAAGTACAGTGATGCTGTTACAGTGTTCTGTCCTGCTATAAAGAAGGATCTTCAAAAACCTGGATGGAATAAGAATTTGTGAGTTTCCTGACAGCCAGTCAACAGAGAAGAGCAAGGAATCAAATTAGGATTGATGCTGATGAAAATCAGCAGAAATATCCATGAGGACATAACAAGTATCAGGGGTGCAAAATTTGCTGTATAAAATTTAACACTTCCATAACTTAAAAGAAACAGTTTATGGCAATCAGCTGTGGCAAAAAATGCAGTAATTTTGCACTTTTCCTGATGTCACAATGTTTGGCAGAGGTACATATAGTCCTTAACCTTTGAATTCACCACTTTGGTTTACAATTGGGCTTTTCTTTAGGAAAGTGAAAAGTAAGGGTTTAGATTGACAGTAAAAGTAAATTTGCTGGTGATGCCAAGAAATTAAAACTCTGTGGTACTGGGTGGTCTTCAGAGTCAGAAGACTGCCCTAAATAAGTTCAGACTCCTATGAATCTCTCATGATTAAATCCAGATTGTATTTTGGGTGTTCATACCGTCAGTATGTGAAACAGGCTGACCCTCAGTTATGCAGAATAACAACAAAAAATATTATGACAGAATAAAGCAAGATGAATTCTCAAAATAAACGTAACAATTCATAAGAATGAAGAGTTTGTTAAAGAACAACGTGAGTACCAGTAAGTGAAAACTTAAGCATATTTTCCTTTCAAATCTGAAGGGAAAAAATGTCGGATCAGTTTTGAAAACTGGAATTATTGACATCTCCTTTTGTCTCTTCCTATTGTCTTTTCACATACTTTTACTGGCACACCTATGTCCATCAGATTTTAGGGCTACAAGGGTTACAAGGAGCTTTTGTACAAAGGTGGGTGTAGATTTTAGGATGTGATAATAGAAGCACACTTACACTGTGTTGATTCTCCAGAACATGTTCTTTTGTAAAGGATAATTGTGTTTGTTATGCAAAGTCCTTTTCAAGCTGTAGACATGAACATCTGTGATAAAAACCAATATAGAAGCTACCACTAGCTGATTTCCTCAGCTCTCCGTCAGTAGATTATTTGACAAATTAGGTAATAGAATGAAAATTAGTTGGGAAATTGGCCAGGAAAATAGTAAGTTTACAAAAGGCATGATATTTTGGTTTCTAATTGTAGTGATTTTCAAAATTAAAAAAAAAATACGATGCTAAATTTTAGGATGATAGAATTTTAATTCCAGTAATGTGATATTAAATTTCAATATTTTTTAGGCTAAAGAAGATGGTTAAAAAATACTAAAGAAAAAAGAAGTCTAAATTTTATAGTTTTAAGGAAACCTAATAGAACTTCGCAGAAAAATTAAGAGCAAGTTCTGACCTTTTTTAAGACATAATTAAGTGTTCAAATGTTATTTTTCTTTTTTTTTTTTTTAATAGATTTCACCAGCACTATTCTTATGGCCTGACAAGGAATTTTTGGCATACATTTAGAACTATAAATAATGTGCATCCTGGATGTCTGGCCAGTTCAATATTTAAATCCTTGATTAGAGATAAATTAGTGTTTTAAACTAAAACAGACTGCATGCAATAAACCTTAATGAATCTGACTTGAAACCACAAATCAAGGATACTGAAGAGTCAATTGAAATATTTTAAATCCATCCTTAGTTCACTGTACTTTGTTTACCGAGGAATAGATAAGATTGTCAAACAAGATTGTTTGACAGGTACATTTATTGAGAAAAAGGTGTAAAATAGGGCTAAAGCCCATTAGAATGGAGTGGAGTTTTGCCCTCTGCAGCAAAATGGCTGTTTTCAAACAGGACTGCTGTTTATTTTAAGTTATGGAAATGCCAAATTGTGAAACCTGGCCAATTTTTCACCCCTGTAATTGGTGTGTCATCACTGGTGTTTTTTTCTGATTTTCACCAGCATAATTGCAATTTTGATTCCTTCCTCTTCTCTGTTGAGTGGTTCTTGAGAAACAAATTATTTCATTCAGTTTTTTGAAGAGCCTCCTTTATAGCAGGACACTAAGATATTGAGACCTTTAAGTTCATAGCACTACCTGCCCAGTCTGAGTTATAGTTTACCTGCACTGGGTCATCTGCAGATTGAAATCCAGGCTGATTGCAGGGCTCAGTGTGGTCCCTGACTCAGTATGAGTCACAAAATAAGTAGTCAGTATTACAAAACTCACCTTTGGAAACTGTACTGCTACAACACTTAATGTCAAAGAGTAGAGAAGGAAAAGGGACAGAAATAGTGACACAAATCCTGCTCTGATGAGTTCTACTAAAAGGAGAAATAAGACCTCATTTAGAATTACATTCTAAATAGTATTTTTAAAACCTTGTGTTTGAGTACTCAGATTTTCCAGATAGCTGTAGCCTATGATTATCGGAAGATGTAAGAAATATTTGTTATTTCTGCATCACTAATGTCTGGAGGCCTGTTTCAGGATCAAACTGTGGTCATGTGTGTTGTTTTTTTAAAGAAATGTTTTCATTGCATTCTTTTACTTTAAAAGCGAAACAAAACAACAATGCTTACAATCCCAAAATTGGAAGAAATTCTGTGAGAAGGAAAAAGAATAAGGAAACATAGCTTGGATTCAGGCTTTTGTGACATTAAAAATGTTGAGAAAAATATTGTTTAAAAACTGGCTCTGCAATGCCCTTTAAAATCAGTAAGCGTCTATTTTAATTCTCATATAAGTAGTAACTGGCTGCTATCTTTATATATTCTTAAATGCTACTTGCTGTATAAGACCTTGTTTGCTAAATTTCAACCTAACTGAATTTTTATGGCTGTGCTATAAACCTCTTGAAAATAGTGGCTTAAAGGGAAATGCTGACACAACATTAATTACACTGGCTCCAGTGTGATACTGTGAGTAAAGTTTATTTATTTTGTGTGTGCGTCTGTGTGAGTGTAATTTCATTGTTGAAAAACTAATGGAAAACTAATGTGGCAATAGAGAATGTGATTCTGTGCCTGATATTTTTCAACAGCAAGAAACAGTTTAAATGCCAGTTTACAGTACTAGATAATTTATTTTTCATTGAGGTGTAGCTTAGGTATTTAAAATTTTAGACATTTTACAGTGACAAGTGACAAGTTTCCCACTTTAAAGCTGTCCACTGTTCCTCCAGGAGTTTTTAAATGTCTTTTTGGGTGGTGAGTCTAAATGTATATTACATTAGAAAATGAAGTAAATGGTTTCATTTTCTTGGCAGCATATGTTCCTTGAGATATTCTGGTGAAAAATCTTGTCTGAAATTATGAGGGTATGCAATCCAAAGTTAACATTTTATTACTATTGAATATGCAGTAATAACTGTAAAGTCTATTTGGTAAATACTTTGCCCAACTGGTATTTTAGATTACAGGCCTATGTGTTGCATCTAGTCAACTGGGAAGTGAACAGTGCAAATACCATATGGCTTGATGACGAGTAAGTGAGGGAGAGATCCTGTCTTCAGCCTGTTTCTTAGGACAGTGAGCTGGGATTGGAGAAGCCTTGAATTTAGTCTATTTTCAGCAGTTTATAATTCTCATGTTAGGCAAGAACTGAATGAAAACATGACATGGTCTGGAAAGCAGTTCTAAGCTGTTTCCTGAAGGAGTCTTGAGGGTAATACACTATATTGCCAAATACAGATATCCCTGTTTGATGCTGTAATTTTGTGTTAACTTTGCTGCCCCTTTGAAGAAGGTGCATCAGAGCACATTTAGTGGTTAATCAGCTTTCTTGTGGATCAGTTAAAAAATATCATTTTTTATGAATTCACGCATCTATGGAACTTGAAGGCTGATCAGGAAAATTGTGTAATGAATTGTAGGTTCTGTAGAAGTGAATTGTATCCCTGGCTGGTAATCTGTGGTGTGCCTTCCTTGACATCAGTGCCAGTGCTCTGCCTCATCTCAGGGACCAAAGTCATTCCCACTCTTGCCATATACAGAAGCCATATAGATATAGATATAGATATAGATATAGATATAGATATAGATATAGATATAGATATAGATATAGATATAGATATAGATATAGATATAGATANTTGCAGATATTGTTGATGCTAATCTGTAGACTGACAGCTGTGAAGTTGCAAGGTTGCATGACTTGAAACATGGTAGGGAAGCGAAAGACAAGTAGTGTAGGTCAAAAAGATCAGAGAGGAAAAGTGAAATCTTTGTGTGAAATGCCCTTCTTCAGTTTGTTTGGTGAGAATATTCAACATTCATTAATCTAGTCCATGAAATTTACCTTTTTTTTTTATTTTTACTGTTTGCTTTCACTGGAAGAGAGTGCAAGGTAGGCAAATAGTTTCAAAGTGTGTGGTCTTTATGGTTTATATGTATTGCTCGGAACTACCACTGACCGAACTTCTTGATCTTGTTCCCATTTGTTACAGTAATTAAATATTAAGTTGTTATGAAAGGATTGTGCTGTTCCCTTGAAAGAAAAAAGAATGTAACTCTTCCATGGTTCTGTGGCACTGCTGATGTTTTATTCAAGCTAACATGTAAAGGTAGAGAAATTATGTGTGAAGTTTATTCCATCTGGAAGGAAGGTAATGATTCTGGATTACTGAAAACTGACCTGGACTTCTGATCATTTTATTGGAATTGCCATATCTTTTGATGGGTCCCTTATATTTTAGAGGGATTTTTTTGTGGAATCAACAAGCAAATTCAAAAACATGCAAAGGTGTTTGCGTATGATTGATGATTGCCAAAGAATACATAGACTTAAAATTCATAAAGCAGGAAATAAAAGATTAATGGTCTTTCATTAATGTCTTCAAAGCTGGCAAATTTTGAAAGGCCATTGACTTAGAGCAGTGAGAAAAAAAGCTCTTTTGGCCTCATTATCTCGGCAATTTTGCTCTGGTAATAACTTAAATTTGGCCTGCATCTTTATTGTGTAGTCTGTGTAACATATTTGGATTTGGAGAATACTTGTAAGCCACATGAAACATTCCTGAAGGTGGATAGAGTTTATATGCCATTTGTTTAGAAAGATTAAAGTATTTTAATACGCAAAGTAGCTCAGGTGTATACTGTGTTCTAGGATCAAAGTTGGAAAAGTGGTGAATCTTAATAAGGTCCTGTAACATCCATTTGATTGTGTGAGGTGGTGATGCATGCACACTGGACCTTGAGATCTGCCTTTGAACATGCATGTGTTGATGTCATGTACTAGATATCATTCAATGGGAATTTATTCTTTTGGTAGCGCTCAAGTTTTTGCACCACACTGAAAAAGCTTCCCCTTTGAATGCTCACAATCTTTCTCTGCCTTTTCCTTGAATGAGAGGTCAAATAATTTTTTGCTTAGTATTTGTTTCTTGTCTTCATCAAATGGTGTGCTAGTGCTCAGGATACTTTATGGGAGTAGCAGATTACCTCATGATTGTGCTCTGAAGAATCTTATCAGAAGGACTCATTCTTCAGAAAAAAAAGGAAGGGAAAAAGGACTTTTGCCTTGTGTGTGTAGTGCCTTTTATTGCGCTAATGTGAAATGATTTGATGTGATGGACAGCAGTTTATCAAAACAAAATCTCATTAAAATCTGTCTGCACTCTGCCCTTACTCTCCTTTGTATAATAAGATTATAAAGCTTTCTGTGACCAGACAGTAACCTGTGGTAACCTGTAGTGTGTGTACATTTATGGTTGATGAATAAAACCATTGTCACCCTTAAATGTTGGCATCAATATTGTGCTAGTAACATTTGGAAATTTCTGCTTTATCAGCAGCAATGACTGGCAAATAATCAGCTGTTTTGTAATGGGAAGCTTAAAATAGCAGCTGAAGACATTTGAGTTATGCTTCATGGAAAAAGACACTGCTGCATTTATTATGATACCATTTTTTTTGTGTAAGGATGACATGATTATTATTTTAGCTTTTTAGACATTCAGTGCAATTAAGAATAATCAGTTTTCCCACACATTCCCCAAAGCAACTGAAGCACACATGCTAATAACCAGGCCCATAAATTTAGAGTGACTTCCACTGCTGCATGAGCAGCCGGTGGGTACAGATGCATGTTTCACAATGGTATGCAGCTATTGTGTGATTACAGCCTTCTTACAGAGATGTGTGTCTCAACAGAAGTTGCTGATAAATAGTAAACTCTCTAAGATTTGCCCATACTACCAATATAAATATATTTTGGTCTGCTAAGGAGGGGGATCTGTACATATGACATATACTGTAGGTTTTGTAAGCTGTAGCCAGCATCCAGACTAGAAGTTGAAAAGAATGTGCAAAAGAATTCTGATCTGTGTTTAAAGGAAGTAGTAGGTGGTTTCAGTAATAACAATTATACTGTGTTATATATGCACGCTGATACATACAGTGTTTGACCACTAATTTGTGTGACTTGCTGATTTTAGGACTTTTAACATAAGCAAAGACAAATCAAGATTTGTGCAGGGTGTTCAGAAAATAAATTTTGCCTGTAACTGAAAGTATTAAGTTTATACTGACAGTTTTAATTCGTAATTATTTTCACTAAATTTCACTTAATGGGAGGAAGAGTCTTACATATTCTTTTATCAGGGTCTGCCATTATTTTTTTAGACAAAGGTCTTTATGAAAAGATTTAGCTAAGAAATGTTTTTATGTTCACATAAAAACCTGTTTTTGCATTCTTTTCTCCAATCTATATTCTGTGCTTACTGCTCTTCTCAGTATGAGTATGTAGTACCTTTATATTATGTATGTTACTAAACATTTATTGTACTGGGGCCAAGTCTTGCGTGCCTACTTTCTTGCATGCCTGGGACTAATTGTTTGCTGAATTTTATCTTTGCTTGCTATCTTAGACTGAACTACTTAATTAAATGTGTGAAAAATAAATTGCTAAACCTTATAACTGGACCATATTATTTACCATGAAATAAAACACAGAAAGAGCAAACAAGTGATATTTTAACTATGATGTATGGTTACCTGCATTTCAGAGGATGATTGTCCACATACAATTTTAAAACTTTGACCATACCAGATGGTAAAAGATTCTTAGTGAATGTGTTTGTGTCTATATGAAAGATTGCAAGTTGAGACAGCATATTGCTCTCTGTGAAGAAGAATAAGCTACAATGACATGAGAAGAATTTTAATTATTAAAGAGTTTCCATTCCAGGACTTCCATTTGTGTGTTATTTTACCAAAATTTATTGTGAAAATTCACACCTTTAAATGAGGACATGATAGTTTATTAAAAAAAGAAAAAAAACCCAACAAAACCAAAACGTTTCTAGGAATGGAAGACGAGTTTTGCTCTCTGCAAGAAAGGACTGCAGGACCTTGACACCATTAGTGCACCAGTCTATGCTGGCCTCTTACATTGAAGTCAAATTTATGGTGAAAGAATTTTTCCTAAATGTTTCCAAAAATTGGGCTGGTACTATGTATGACTGAAACTGCAGTTATACATCTTTATATTAGAGAGAGGTGTGGAGAAAGAGGAATTGCATTATCCAATTTTAGAAGATGTCCTAACACAATGGTAAAAATTGAGGATGTTGCCAATTACAGATTTTCTTTTTTCCAGTGAAAATCTAAGTGAGATGGTTTAGACTGAAATGAAAGCTGTCATGTCCTACCCAGTTCAATGTTGTGTTCATCACAAAATTTGCCACTAAGACCACTGTAATGCAGTCGAAAGTAAAAATTACATTTTCAAAGTTGAAAAAGAAGTCCCATTTCCTCCATGAGATCTATCCTGAGACCACTGACCAAGGAGATACCCTTATTTCCAGCTGAAGATATACAGATGCAGTCTGCCTCTTTCATTTCCATAGGAATTCCTAATTTGTAGTTGCTATTTGGCAATTTTTTTTTGGAGTATTTGGTCAAGATCTGTGACATTTCAGTGCAGCTGTCTGCTATGAGTCAGAGTGAAGCTGAATAAATACCTCCTGGCAAGTAAGCATTATCACAGTAATCCTTCTCAGTCCTGTGAATGTGGGACACATTAAGTTTCAGGGTGACTCATGACACAATTTTAGCAAATGAACTATTAACCAAGATAACTTCTCAACCCTAGAAAAAAAAATTCAAAAAGGGACTCATCTGTCTTTGTGAATGGATGACTTTGAGCCACTTTTATAGAAAAAGAGATTGGTTTTGAATGGAAATGTTTAAGGAAGTAATTTGAACATTATTTACAAAGTTTCTCTTCAAAGGTGTGCTAATATTTTATAGTTTAGTTACATCTTATCACCCATCTTTATTCTTCCAGGCCTTTAAGACCAGGGATGGCTACATCGTGGTGGGGGCTGGAAATGATCATCAGTTTGTCACTGTGTGCAAGGTATGGTAGGCAAGAGTTCAGAAATGTGTAATAGCTTCCATTCTCACTAGGAAAATTAAGATGCTGATTCTTCTTTATTTTCTCTTTTGCTTTTTTTTTTTTTATATGGAAAGTCTAAGTTCTAACCCTACAGCTCTGGCTGATCATCTAAGGGACTAATAAGGGGTCTGTGTTTTGGCCCTGAATTCAGAACACACCAGTTATAAAACTTTTAGGTACTGTGCCCTTTTGAAATCTGTGCACATATGATCAACTTAAAAAAAAAAAGGAACAACCTAATAACTTTCCAATTTTGGAAGGGTTAATGTGACATAAGTCACACTCGTACCTTTTTCAGGAAGAAAAGTGATGCTATTTCTCAATGAAATACATGATAAAGTATTAACAAGCTACTTGAATCAGTACCCAAGCACATTGTCCTTTTGAGCACTTACCATGTGGTGATCTGTGCTCACTGAGAAACTTGTGGACTTCTTAGAAAAGAAACGTTACAGGACTCTGGGCTGATTTTGGAGTGGTCCAGAGGTATGATGTTGAAGAACAATCTTAAAAAAATGTTCTAAATAAAATTTATCAACATTCCAAATAAAAGACCCCAGTAACATGTAAGATGGGACAAGAGGATTTTTGCATATAGCATTAGACGACATTTTTAAAAATTACAGTTCTAGCTATTTTGGCCATTGTGTTTTTTTCTCTAGGAACTTGGATATTTAACATAAACTAATGACACTCAGGAAATTGAACATTATTTTGCTCCATTTGTTCATGTCATATATTTCACATTTCTGTGGAACTTCACCACTAATAACTGGAATATGTAGTAAGAGGACAGTGCTGATTTGGTTCTCTTTTAGTTCAGTTTGGGCTATGTGTCCCCACCTCGCTATGTGGAGGGGTTCTACTTTCACTTACTTGAATTGGCTCTTAACCTCTTCAAAATTTGCTCAGTGGGGTTTCTTTATAAAGATGTCTGACCACTACAGTCATCATTATCTTAATATGAATGAGGAATAATAGCTGAATAAGTGTCTACCTGGCACAATTCAATTCAATTTTATCAAAGACTCATTGTCTTATAGAGGAAATCTTTCCAGAGTGTCCCAGGACATAGCTGTGAATGTCTTCTTAGTGCTTTACCATCTGAAGTGAAGAATTATGTAGCAAATGCTTGTCATCCTGCCATCCTTGAGCAAGACAGAGCTGAAGATCTATCTCAGTAGGTTCTGGCATTTGATATGAGCAAGCAGGCACTAAATCTTTAGACCATGCACTTTACCTGACTTTAGAGTGCAGCTGAGAGAATTATGATGTGCCTTGTTGCTACATATTCTCTCTGTAATCATTAAGGAATGAATGGAACCCAGAAGATTAAATATTTTAATGGTTTGTGTTACTCCAGAATGCATAGGATAAAAATGTAGTGAAACAAATGTTAGCCCTGGTCTGCAGGCTGATTTTTCTTTTTTTTTTTTAAACCTTATAAATGTCTTCTGGTGTTCCTACATAATAATAAGAGGTACAGAGCATGGAAATGATTGCTTACATTCCAAAGGGATTAAAAAAGCAGAAAAAATAGTTCAAGTTTTGAGATTTTTCTATACACCAGTTATCACATTTGTTTCTAAATAGAATGCTTTTTACTCTTATCAGGATATTGTAGGTATGGATTTGGGCTAACTCAAACATTGGAATTGCTATTAGAGAATCTTTCTGAGATGAGTTGGTGATGAAAATACAGGCTGTATGGAAGCTGTTGCCCTGAACACACATACTCTAGAGATGTAACAGCTGGCTCAAGCTGTAAACAATTGCAAACATTCTGCTTCAAATGTATCTTTTCAGGCAAGCAGAAAGAAAAATCTGGAATAATTCACCATGATATTTTCAAAATCAATGACAACTAACTGTAGCTTGTTTGAGGACTTGGATAATTGCAGAAAAACTTTGTAACACTGCTGGCTGAAATGCATTTCATTGTGGTCAAGTGTTACAGCGGCACATCTTGACCTGTGGCTGGTTTGGTTTGATTAGGAATACTGAGTGAGAGTCTTCAGAAGACTGAAGTTTTGTGTATAGCAAGGGAGAGTACAAACAGATTTGCTAGTGTTGCAGGAAAAACAGAAAGCATAAACTCTGAGTGTACATGTAGAGCTTGAACAAGGCCTCAAATAGTGAACACCATTTTCATTCCAAATGTCCACAGTGAAATAAAGAAAATAACATTGGCAACATGATGCAGAAAGATGAATGGTACATTAATGAATAACTTCTCAAGTGTGCATTTTTTAGTCACAAAAATAATGAGAAGAACATATATAGACACACAGCTTTACACCAGATGGACATTAAGTTGAAGCTGAAATCAGTAACATTAATTAAAACAGCAGAATGAGCAACTCCATATGATCATTTTTCATATAATTCATCAAATGGAACCATAGCTTTCTGATTAATTTCTTGGTTTTTTAAGCTCACATAAGTATTCACTATCATTTACTTTGAACAACCTTAACAGATTTTTTTTTCTAAAGCAGTGATTTGTAACACCAAAATAGCAGTACTACAAAAGGAAATAATTTTAAGGGCTACCAGCAGTATTGATAAACTTCCAGATAGAAGAATTCAGCTATTTTCTAATGCTATATTATAATATATTGTGATTTCCATAAAGTAGGTTATACAAATGCAGAAGGAAAAGAAAATATACTGTGAATTATCTATTGATGGAAGATGCTAGATTGATGTTCCATGTTACCTTGCGGATGAAAATCTGCGAAAAGTGTTGTAACATCAACATTGTTCTAGCATAACTTACAGATACCTTCTTTCCATGCTTAGTTTTGTCACTCTTGGTGAAAATTATGTCAAAGATGACTATCTGTTTTTAAGATCTCTAAATATCTGTTGAAAGAATATCTGTTTTGCTTATGGCTTTATGTCATCGACAGCTATTCACTAGTAAAAGAAGCTGTATCCTTATTGACTCCAGCAAAATCAGGAGTCATATGGCTGTGGCCTTGGTCTAAACCAGTGTCAGAGGAGTTAGTGGAACGTTATGTTTGAAGCAAATATCAGAGAGATTGACACCAACTTAGGTATCACTTACATGCAATAGTACACAGGCATATGGATTCAAGGAGCAACTGGACATGTTAATAAAACATAAATCTATTAATGATTGCTAAATATGCGCCTTCCCTTCCCACGCCTTGCCTTCCCTTCCCTTGCCTTGCCTTGCCTTGCCTTGCCTTGCCTTGCCTTGCCTTGCCTTCCCTTCCCTTCCCTTCCTGCGCCTTCCCGCGCCTCCCCTTCCCGCGCCTTCCCTTCCCTTCCCGCGCCTTCCCTTCCCTTCCCGCACCTTCCATTTCAGCACCTTCCCTTCCCGCACCTTTCCCCATCACACCTTCCCTTCCCTTCCCTGAAACTACCATGACACTTCCCTGAGACTTCCCTTCCCTGAAACTTCCCTGAAAGTTCCCTGAATGTTCCCTTCCCTCAAAGTTCCCTTCCCTCAAACTTCCCTGAAACTGCTTTTGCTTTTGCTTTTGCTTTTGCTTTTGCTTTTGTTTTTTTCGTTTTTTTTTTCCCTTTATGGCAGAGATTATTTATGTGGAAACAAATAATCTTAAACATGTATTTTCTCCATCTTGTGTACAAAGTACAGGTGTATTTCTTATTCTGTGACATCGAAGTTAGTACAGAATAATCCCACAGATCTATCCATCCCCATATTATTAACTTACTTTTTAGTGTTCTAAAAGAAAGAGTTTCTCCTGGCTAATCCTGGAAACTGTTAGCTAAGATTTTGATCTTCAGTGTGATTTCTCTCTTTTTCCTTTACTTGTTATGTAACATTAATGAGGAAAGTTTACAAAAAGGAGTAATAATTAATTTTTGATTTCTTTATGTTAAATGATTGAAGATAAGTAGTGATTATTGGAAATTAGTGATTTTTTAAAATCAGTAATTATTTTGATATATATATATATCTCCTGTCAAGCATATTTCTTACTTACCTTTATTTTACCTTAGATCCTGAATTTGCCTGAAGTTAGTAAAGATTCCAGATACAAAACTAATACACTCAGAGTCCAGAATAGAAAAGAACTTATTGACATATTATCAACCCGGTAAGTTAATGAAAAGGGAAGAATTTACATTTAATCTGTTAATGCAAATAGTAATGTATAACAAACCTTCCTCATGTGAAAATTTTATTTTACTCTTTTGAGATACTCTAGTTTTTATAATAGGTATTGTGAAAGCTTACTGATGTTAAATAGTCTGTCTTTTGCACACAGATTGATAATATTATTTTTTTATTAGTTATATTTTTAAATTATTATTACTATAACTATTACTATTACTATTACTATTATTACTATTATTATTACTATTATTACTGTGAACGAGAGAAACCAGACCACAGATTTAAGTTTTCAGAAACCATTTTAACTTCTTTTTAACATCAATTTGAATTTTAGTGAAACCAGTGCTTTCTGCTATCCTGGATGAATGTAGCACCTGGAAAAAATGCTTGGAGCACCATTTGCTTTTGCTGTGGGATTTTAAAGTTTTCAGTGAGTGTTTTTGTATCCAGGGGAGTTCCACTTGTTGCTACTCCCTTACTTCTGATTCTGTACTGTAGTTCTCTGTGCCACAAATTCTCCCTGGGTCATCCCTTTTGAAGTCAAAAGGATATGTGTTTGGTTTTCTGTTGGGGAATCATTCTATTAAATACTTAATTATTTTTTTTTAAAAAAGAGAACTCAAAAAACCTTTTATTTGAGAGATTAAAATAGCTTAGTTATCTTCCTCATTCTGTTTGAGAAGGCCTAATATCTGTAGAGTGCTCTTCTGTTTAATGAAGAGGATGATAAATTTATATAACAGAAGAAAAATCTAATCTGTGTAAACCTTTCCAAAGGTGGTTTCAGTAGCACCTCATACTTCTGGGGATGAGCAGAAGAGGTGGTTAATTATTCAAAAATTCATACTGCCATATTGACACTTGGCCAGTATTAGTCTTTGTCAACAAATGCATAACAGTTATCACTGAGGCAATTTTACTGGGGGGGGTTTAGAAGCATTAAGTCAGATCTCTCCCCTTTTCATTCCATCCACATGCTCATCCCCCACTCTCAACCCCACACATTTTTTGGATATTGAGAACCAGAATCATGAGTCATTAAAGAGTGTAGAGAGTTATTTTACCTCATCTGGTTGCACTTGTATTTTTGTCTCTGTCTTACCTGTCCATTTTCAAATGTCCTGCCCAGTGAAAATAAGAAGTATTAGGTGATTTTGCATTTTTGAATAATTCTGGTGCAACTGACCTTAATTAACTTTCGGAACTTTTCTTTTATCATCTTATAAAAAACGGATTGTGGTAGTGCAGATGAGGCCACTCTTGCTATAAGTTTTGAGTACCTGAATGGCCATAATTTATCTTTTGACCTAGTTTTGAGCTCTTACATTCTTGATGCATAGTTTTTAGTTTTCAAGTTCATTCATGTTGGCTTATTACTTGGACTTCATTTAGTATGGCATTTGTCTGATGTACTCTGGTACCTTGTGAGAAGGCTATTTTGCCATCCATAGATCAGGTTGATGATAGCTCATTGCTTCTGGTTAATTTTGTATGTTGTAATTTTTTTTTCCTATGGCCAATGTCTGAATAAGAAGGTAAAGTTCGAGGAACAGCTGCTCTTTGAATTGCCAGAATTACAATTTGATTTTATCTGTAGCTATTAGTTAATCCAGTTATTGCTCTTCTAATTACTGCTTTATGTGTTTTCTTTTTCTCAGAGTTTGTGTTCTGTTTTATTATTATAATTTAGGCTGAATTTATGCCTATTATGTACGTAAATGTATACACACTTTTAGAGTAGACATTCCTAAAATATTCTATTATTTCATATTATTGTGAGTTCATCTGGCAATCAGTTATGAAACACAGATATAACAAACATCTTTGGTATTCTAATGGAAGCTGAATGTGTTTCCACACTCATTTCATGGTATCTTTGCTTTAATTCACTACTACATAGTTTTTTGTAAAAGTATATGTGGTTTATTTTTGAAGTTACTTACAGAATTAAATGAATAGTTTCTCAGTGCTGAAAAATGTCAACCCTTGAGAAATGAAGGGAAATGACAAAATAGTATTGATAGAATTTCACTGAAAAATACCTTAATTTACTCACTGATTACTTTATAGTATTACAGCTCCCAGCACATGGAAAATATAACCCTAAGTTGCATTACTGAGACAAAAACACCTGCAGAGCCTTCCATTTACTCACTGTATGTGTGCTCTGTCTGCCTTAAAATAAATTTGTGGAGATATGAGCTGGAGCAGTTCAGAAGAAATATTCTTAGATTTTCTCAGTCTAGCAAATGAAGTACAGTACTTTTGTTAAGATGAGCTGCTCCTTTTTTCCCCAAACTCTCCTGCTGCCATTTTCAGTTTGTACACCCTTCCTGTTCCACTAAGTCATTGGTATTTAAGCATCATGTATGGCAGATACTTGGTACTCTGCAGTTGCTTACATACAGCACTGCACACAGTATATGGGCATATATTTTTTTCAAGCCTTTGATGCTGTTATAATCCTAATTAACCAAGGTTCCACTAGAGCCTAGAGCAGGTTTCCATTGACCTACATACCCTGTTTCCTTGCCCTTATCCTTTTTGAACTCTTTCTTAAATTATGTTTCACCTTTTCTTTTCAATTTTTTTTCTCAATTTTTAAAATGAACTACCTGCAATTAATTTCTAACTTCTGAGCATTCAATAAGTGCAAAAAGAAGGATTCTTTACTTCCTCCTCTTAAGAAGAGGAATATTCCAGGCTTTGTATAGGAATAGAAAGAAGAGATGTTCAGACACAGGGTCAGTAATTCCCTGAAATCTTGAGCATTTCATTTGCTTCATGTGTGGAACTGAAATTTTTGAAAGCATCTGAACTCTGAATACCAAGGAGATATTTGATGGCTTTTATTTGCTAGAGTAAAAACCTGAGCAACTGAGACTCCTTGGCCACAGTTTTATTTCTAGATTTGTACACAAAGGAAACATCAGGACAATTGGTCAATATTAAGGAATGCTGGGTTTTTTTAAGAAAAAGGCTCTATCTTGGGAATTCTTGACACCAGTGACCTCTAATTTAGACCAATAATTCTGCTCACCACCTGTGGAAACCATGCCAGATTTCAAGGCAGTTAGGTAACCATAGGGCTTATGCAGCACTTAGAAGAAATTGACCTTTAACAGATGACTTTTCAGAAGGGTGTGAAATGATCTATTCCTCAAAGTCAGATATAATGAACTGAGGGAGAATACAAGATGGGGATGAATATGGCTTCAGACATATAAGTAACTTCAAACAACAGCTCTGAAAGGTGTGAACTGCTCCATTCATTTCAGGAAGAATTTTCTCATCCTCTTTCTTCTCTGACAAATGAAGAGTGAAGCATGCCAGTCCTTAACCCTCCAATCCAGCTTGGTCTCTGTACATTTCAGTTCTCTCTATAGGGAACAAATGAAAGTTTGAGAGGGAGAGAAAATAAGGAAGGATAAGTTCACATATCCACAGAGAGCGCTGGATCTCAATAAAAGTGATGGGAAAGTAAACCACTGTGGAGTGGTATGCTGTTTCTGAGAGAGCCTGCCTTCATACTGAAGCAATAGGAGGGATTACAAAAAACAGTTCCATCTCGAGACATGGAATGTTTTTCAGTTCCATAGTCTATTGGGAAATGAGTAAACTGCTGCAAGAAGCACTGATTCATAGGATATTCTCAGGGAAGAAGGATATAGGCCTGTGGGGTATTTTGAATTTGTTTTGCTACTGGTGGTGTTGTCTCTTCCCTTTCTGTGGTCTTCTTCCTTCTATGCTGCGTTTTTCCTGTTGCCATCATCTTCCTCCACTTCCTACAGGTCCCCTTCCCCCTCTTCATCTTATTTTCTCTTTCTTCTCTCACTGCTGACATTTGCACATCTACTCTTCAGGAAAAAAAAAAAAAAAGATAAAAAAGCTTTAGTGCCTTCTGTATCTTCCTCTCTATTTAGGTTACATTTTCCCCAAATGACACGAAAGCAGAACTCTGACAAAAGCAAATTACCTCTGCTTTCCTTTCTTGTGTATGTGCCAAGAGTCAATTTAAAATGACCCTACCTGGGTGGAGGTCAGGTTCAATGACTACCACTGAGGCCCCTGAGGCTCACAGCTTATGTGAGAACTGACAGACTACAGAGCACACTGTTAGCTTTAAGTTCCACCTTAAGTTAAGGTGGCAACCTCTGCTTTGTGAGTTAGATGTACATCTAACAAGAGAACCAATTGGTGCTCTATTCCCCCTCTACCTCCCTTCCACTTTTACTTTTGCTTCCACTAGAACGCAATAGTACCAGACACAATGCAGATTATTTTGTATGTGTGTATATATATGGATGCATATGTCAACACACATATAGAGTGTACATGAAATTTTAGATACATCTGTGCAAAAGCCAGTATAATACCAGTTTTAAAAGAAATTGCCTTGAGAAAGGGGACTTAATCTGTTGACCTTCTTCAAATTACTCTAGAATTTGAACATTAATCCTACCATGCACCTCAGCAATGTAGACACATTTTAAGACAGGGCAGCTAAATGTGTGCTCCAAGGTACTTTGGGAAATTAACCTGTAAATGGAACAGTGTGTGGAGGTGTATGAGCGTAAGTGGAGGTGAGTAGCAGACATGCCCTCAGCCTTTAAATTGAAGCAGTTTCACATAAAGAAGAACACATAAATTCAGCATGATTAGTGCTCCTGCAGCTCTAACTAAATAATTGTAGATTCAGAAGTGTTAGGGCTGGAAATGATTCAGAGTGGAACTTCTATTCCTAGCACTTGTATTTTAAACCCCTTATTCTTGAATGTACACTACAGCTGCATGCTGCTTATATAAGTGTGAGAGGAAAAGGAATGAGCAGGAAGGAAACACAGAGAAACTTGATCCTCAGTTAATAAAGTTGTTGCTAAATGGTTTCCACCTAGTAACAGAAGAGGAAGGCACCTAAAGGGGAAAGAGTATTTGTAGTGGGGTGCTTTGTAATCAACTTTGTATTAATAGTCTGTTCCATGTACCCTGCAAGCTTTGTATTTGGCTGTACCCTATTCTCCCCTCCTCCGAGGGCAGGACTGCCACTTTGGAATCCTTCCCAGGTTCGAGAATGCTCTCTGAGGGGGCCCTAGGTGATAGGTCCTGACACGGGGGATCCTCCTCCATCTTGGGTAGATTGGTTGTGAAAACTATCATTCAGCAGTCAGGTCACCTCCTGAGGTGTCCTGGTTGATTGACCCCTGGATCCATCCCCTAACCCCACCCCCCCTTAAAAAGTGTTGCACTGAATTGTTCTCTGCTCTGTCTGGTTTGAAGTTTTGAGGTGAGAAGGTACCTTGGGGTGCCTTCAATAAAATCAACACTGCTACCTCAGCCAGAGTCACTCCTTTCTTGGTCTCCTTCATCACAATACACCTGACACAGAATGCCACACTGGGACCCACCGGGTTGGCTGAATCTGCCATGCAGGCAGAGGAGCTGTACCGAGGCTTGTATCTCGGGGCAAGCTATCAGAAAATGGTCCCAAATACAAGTATTGTAAGATGTTTAATTTGCCTGATGATAAGCATTGTTAAATTCACACTTATTGAGACACACCCAGTCTTTGTAAATCTCCTTCCCTATCCCCTTGCTGACTGAAGTCATTGTTGATAACACTACGGGAATGAGCATCTGTTTGTTTACAGCTTCAGCAAGACAGATGTTTGAAGTTTGAAAGGCAGTTGACTTCAGTGTGGTACAGCTGGTAAGGTTTACTTTCCCCAGTCACCTCTCTGACCATCAGTACATAGAAGGTTGACCTGTGTAGACATCAGCTCCCAAATTGCCACATTTTGCTTTAAAGTGCTTTGTTTTAAATTGTTGTTTTATGTTGACTTCTGTGTATACGTAATGGGAGAGATTCAAAATGTCTCAAGCAATTTTTGGACTGGGTAAACTAATGTATATTTTTAATGTATCTTGTTTAATTTTAAAAAATCTTGTATAATTTTATTGTATCTTGTTTAATAAGCTTCTAAAATTTTCATATTTGTATGGAGCTCAAGATCCTTTCTGGAAAGGAATTTCCAATCTCTTTTTATACATTTTCATTTCATACATTTCAGCCTGCTGAAATCAAGGATTTTAAATGAACTTTTTGACCTGACTCTTGTTAGATCTTTAATCCCCTTGAATTAAAAGAAAACCAGCAACAAAATCAATGCAACTTTTCATCCTTCTCAATGTGCTTTTATTGATATCTGTTTACCTACCTGATTTTCAGTTAATTTCCATTTCTGTCGTAACTATAAAAGTTATGGTCCTTTTTTTGTACTTGAGTAAAACAGATGAAGATTGGAGAAAAGTAGTATATTTCTAATGTGCATAGCTTAACATTATCAGATTAGAAAATGAATTAGTTCTTTTACATGCTGGATTAACTACTCAGTAGCCATAAGAAATGCATTTTACAAGATAGACACGTTTCCCTCTTTCTGGTATGCCATTCCTTAAAAATCATACATGGTTTTAAAGCAGCATGCAAGTCTTCATAGAGGAACGAGAAAATCCATTAATCTCTGGCACAAATTTTGTGCATGAAGGTGAAGGTTTATTAATAGTTCTATAAAACTGGTAACAATATTTATAGTATGCAGAAATATAACCAAATTTTCATGGTGGATTTGTGGTACCTGCAAATCTCTGTATAGTATTTTTGTAGCTACCAGTTATTATCTACTATATGTGACATCTTTTGAAGTAGTTGAAATACCTCTCAGCAAAACCTGTCAGTACAATCATGTTGATCCCAAATATTTTAATATTTTGTCTGTTGTGGTTTTCCCAGTGATTCACCAGTAACAGGAGAGTAGACACCAACAGAGATATTTATAGACTATTGAGTAAATACTGTAGTATTAATTTTGAAAACACTAATTCTATATTCACTGTACATTAAAGAATAGTGATCAGTTCTTTGAATTAAAAAAAAAAAAAAATTTCTAGGACTTTTGTTTAGTATAGTGTCTTCCACAGATGCTATTGTAAGAAACTATACCAACTCTCTTACTCATTTAATTACAATTACAGAGGTGTTTGGTAGTGAAGAGAGGAAATGTTGTAGGTATTTGGGAGCGAAGAGACCATTGACAGAACAAGATGAAACAAAAGCCATAATGCAGATTTGGGTTATGCTAGAAAACACAGGAATGCTATTGTGGACTTTAGCAAGGACAGAGGAGCTTCTTGTGATTGACCATACGTAAAAAGCTCTTACTAATCCTAGAGGTTGCTGTTCCATCTGTATATAGTAGCTGTCCAAATTACTTCTCTAAATAAATTGCCGTAAGTTTACTATAGAAAAGAGCAGTATGTTGCTTCAATAGTTCTTCTAAACTTACTTTGTGTGGAATTGGATGGTTTTATCCATTAGAGAAACATGGTTGCCCTTCCACAGAGGATTTAGGAACGATTGAAGGTTTCCTAGGAAACATAGAAAATGGAATACACACAAAGTGGATTCATGCAAGCTTTTTATGTCTTTGTTTCATTGAAAGACAGAATATTGCTAAAAAAACCCAAATAAATTTTATTTTAATAATTATCAGGATGAAAAAACTTAGAAACACACCCAAGTGCTATTGATACAAACTCATTAAAGCCATTTCATCTAACTTGCACAAGTCAAGCAGACATTCTTTTTCTGATTTAAATGTAAATATCCATCTTTTACTTTTTTATTTTAATTAGAATTTGTTAGAAAGCAGAAGGGACTGTAGATCCTGCTTTTTAAGAAGCAGAACTACACTTGTAGTTAATGTAAGAAAACAAAGTGTAAAACTTTTAAATTTTATATTTAATTTTTTGCCTTTTGGAGATTTTTTCTTATATTTTGCCATAATGTTTTTTGATGAATTTGCTGAGTGTATAGTTTAAATTTAGAAGCTTTCATTTAATGATGCCTGCTAGATTTACTAAATGAAGAAAAATATATTTAGTTGGATTTCTTCCATTTTCAATTAGCTCAGCTTATGCCACACCATCTATTAAGACATTTTAAAGCATGAAATGTATTTAATGCTAAATGTTCCGGAATTTGATGCCTCATTTCAATGCTGCAACTTCAGTATCTTTGTGAGTGCTGTGTAATTCAGTGCGGAGGAGGCTTAGAGTATTGCTTAAAATGCAAATAAGATGTCATGGAGACTTTGACCTCTTCAGGAAGTAAGCCTCAGTTCAGGCTCTGCAACAGATGTCCTAGCAATGGGTTTGTTCTTCATTGGGGTACATATCCTTCCTTTCTCAGAGGTGCTTTCAGAAGGACCCCGAATTTGAGCTTCATACCACAAAGTAGTACAAAAAAAAGCAAATCCTTTTCAACTTCTAAAATACTGGTAGTAATTGCAGAAAGCTAAGCTACAGGTTTAAAACATTTCTAAAAATAAATCACAGGTAATTTAGAGGGCATTTGTGTGATTTTTATCTATCTATCTACACATATATACATATATATACACACACATATATATATATGTAGCAGATGGAACATTGTATAGGAAAAGGAACTCCTCTGAAAATATATGAAGCTGTAGTGTGAGCAGTCCTGATCTCTCGTGCAGTCACTGAGTACCTCTGAGGTAAAGATCCTCTTGGAAGTGACATATTTCAGAGCTCAGATGCTCTACAGTCTTGGCTTCTTTTTTTTCCCCTACTAGCTCAGGTTTGAAAAATGGAACATTGTTTAGTCTTGTATGTGTTTCCATCACAGTGATTTTATTTATGTATATGAAAAATATGCAAGGTAAAACAATGAAAAAGCATAGAAACACATTTTAGAATGTGTTAAGAGAAAAAGGATTAGCCAGACCTTCTAAATTCCTGCTGACAGAGCTTTCATTTTTGGGACAGAATGTTAGTCTTCTGCTTCTTGGAAGTTTTTGCTGAGGGTCTTCTCTTGTTATTTTGGAGTGCTGAGAATGTTTTTAATGGATACTTATCAATCTAAACATCAGCCCTTCACTTTAAGTAATGGTTATGGTATTTATTTGTTTAAGTATTATCACAAATTATATTTGGTTGGGTGAATAATACATACAAGTTGGTTAAAAAAAATAAAATAAATTGAAGTTTGTACAGCTGACATCAGATGTAAAAATTAACATTTTTTAATCCACACCTTATCTTTTATCAGATTTGGAAACAGTATTTCTCCCTTAAAGGTGTACAGCAGATGTTTCAATATATAAAACATAGTTGAATGAGCAAAATAGTTGCATGCTGTTGCTCTCAAAATCTGAACACTAGACCTTTATTGGCAGTGATGATGTTCTGTTTTGGTTTTAAACACTTTGTTTGACAATATGCTCTCAAGTGCCTCTCTTAATAAAAGATAAAGGATGCTATTCTACATCAGAGTTAGATATAGAGTTTCAATTTCAAGAGGAAATGCTGTGTGTGTCCCTTGAGCATAATAGACAATCTCTTGTTCTCTACAATATTGTGAGGCTTTTTTTTTTCTGTTACATAGGAAGGAAAAACCTAAGCACAAGCTCAAACTATAGAAATTCATATATAGAATCACAGAAATTTTGCTTAACATATACGTAGGTTCTGCAACGTACATATACAATTCCACTATATATTGAGTCACTCACAACTGAAGAAGAATATATGTCTTGAAAATGATTCACATTAACCACAACATCAGGAAGTAACCTACTGGTTATGCAGATATAGGTTATAGATACTTCCACTGAAAAGACGTCATTTTCATATCCTTTAAATGCAAAAGTTTTGGTTTTTTAGACTCGGGAAGATATTTATGAACTCTTTCTTAAAAATAAGTGCAGGAACGTAACATAGCAGGATTTATTTATTGCTAACAGATCAATTGAATGCAATACATACATTGAGAATTACAATAATTTCTGAGGGATGGTCTTCAGCACCATGATTATGAAGTTGCGTTCCAGATTCCTCTTGCAGCTGTCTGGCCTTGTTAGAAATGAGATAATAGAATTTCAAGTGTCAAAAAGGAGTAGCTATAAAAAACTTTCCATTTATAACAAGGGATAACAAGGGATCCATGAAATATGAAGCATCTCTGTTGCTATCAGGGAACAGCATAGTTTTATATAAATGGCATCTATAAGTGAAGGGAAACAGTTTTTCATGTGAACCTTATTTACATTGTGCAGTAGTTTGAGCCCCAAACCTTAATAATAGAAGGCTACAAATAATAAGAATATACAGATTATGAGAATTGTTGTCGAATGGAGAGTACTGAAGGGAAATACAAATTGTATTTTAGACTAAAATCATGGTTTCTTAATGGCTGTAATCACTGAGGAAGGAAGGTTATCTGCCTCTTCAGAGTTACCTTTTTCCCCAGTTTCCTGCAATGTACCTGGTTCTAGGGATGGCTGCAACAGTGTACTAAATTGGATAGACCCTAGATGGGTCCAATAGCAGCACTATATTTATGGCTGACTACATCTTTACCATGAAATCACTTTAATATTCAATGAAGTACATTGCATGTAATTAGACTGTTCAATATTCTTGTATGTTTTATTTAGAAGCTATGCTGCATTATGCTTCATTTCTTCATGAGTCATGCTAAATTTTATAATAAATTTTGCACTTTCAAGGCCTTTTTTTTGATTTTTATTTTTTATTGCTCTTTCCATTTCTTCTAGAATTGTTTGTTGACTTCAGGAATAAAGCTTCTAACTCTGAGAAAGGGCCATCTATATCTTGTGCTTGAAGTAAAGCTGAATGTTGCTGACATTGTTCCAAATTACTCTTAAGGAAAAGCAAACTGGTAGCTATAGAATAGCAGTAATTTAGTGTCCCTTTGAAAACCTTTAAAAGGTTTCTAATAATTTCATTTCCGTCAGGTCTTTAAATCACATCTAATTTCTTTTCGGTGTTTGGTATATCATTAAGTCAATCTTTGATTTCTAATAATCTGGTAGACCTCTGTGATATTAATCCTCCTGAAATTTAAAATATTATCTCCAAGTATGTTTACCTTTGATTTGAGATCTCAGATGACTGCAGAAAATACCATCTCTCAGTGATTGGTATTGTTTCAACAATGTTTTCTTCACGTATGCAACTTTACTAGGCAGATGAGGAAGGAAATTCTATCTAGCAAAACAGGGGAAATAGAGTGGTGTTACTAGTCATGAAACCGACTGCTTAGAAAGAAATTAGATGAGCTTTTTGCATGTGATACAAAGACCTGAAGCAATGTGTTCACCAGCATACTGGCACGGTGTGCTGAACTGGGTGTCCTTTGGATAGGTTGTACAACCATACAACAAGTAAATATGTGATCAATCTTGTTATCTGACCTAAAATGTGGTTTTAAATTCTGATGTATGTTTTTGATTGTGTTTTACATCAGCTTTTAATGCTTGGTATTGTATGGTACTTGCACTATATCTTTTTGGTTTTAAATATATACATAATGGAAAAATATGTGAAGCACATTAGTATAATTAAGGAAGGAAGGAAACCCATTGATCCTTACTTGAAACTGACAAGAAATTTTGCTTTACATCATTCCTGCAATGCTTCAGATGATCAAATAGAAACAGAAGTCAGTTCAGAGGTGTTCTTTGCCCTGTGTCTTTGGGTTTTGCATATCTGAAGAACTTAGGTAGTACATTTTTGTTTTTTTATTCACTGACTGGGAAGAAATCAGTGGAGAGGAGTACAAAAGCAGTGAGAGAGGAAGGACACATGCTATACATTCCTTAGAATCTGAAAGTACAGTGTTGAAAGCACATTCATTCTTATTTGCTCTTAGGTTTTCAGAAAAAGCGACGGTCGAGTGGTTGGAGCTCTTTGAAGGGAGCGGGGTTCCATACGGCCCGATCAACAACATGCAGCAAGTGTTCTCAGATCCTCAGGTTGGTCCTCACCAAGCCTCTTTTGTACGCTATTACACATTTTACAAATGCTGAGTAATGATCACTCCTCCTGCTGCTCAGACGTGGTTTTGGCTACTTTAAAATGGGATTTGAGAGGTTTAGGATAGATTGAGTTTCAGCCAATCTATCATATTAAGAAATAAATACGGATCTTTAAATGAATTATATGCTTGAGAACTCAGATTTTGTTACAACAAATTAAACCATCAGTATTCCATGTCTCACATAGAGAGTCTATATTTCGAAACTGGCTGGGAAAACAGAAAGAAACCGTAATATAGTATATAATAGTGTTTTATTGCATAAATATGCAGAAAAGCACCTTTTTGGGGCCCCAAAAGAACTTATTTTCTGTATCAAGTATTGATAACCAAAATCAATTATGTTTGAAAAAAATGGGCAACATTTTAACCGGAAAAAGAAAAACGAAGCACAAAATGCATATAAAGAAAGAATCTTAACCTTTTCTTGGCCTGGTGATTTCAGTAGCTGAAGACAGTTCATCTATGTACCTATTTTAAAATGTTAAATATTGTACTGGATTACACCTATGCTTAATTATAAGCAATATTTTTATATTTTAGAGTGTTTAGAGTTATATTATCTTCATATTCCCTGATGTCTCCCCTGCTTCTTTACTCTCTGGCTTAGGATAGGTTAAAGAGCCCAAGATAAAATGAATTATACTGTCTTGAGTACTGTAACTGAATATTTTATGGCTATTCTAGTGTGTGATGAATCTCCTCTAAGTTGATTTTTACTAAGGAGAATTGGAAGAAAAAGTGATTGGTCATTGACTGTTCTGTTTTTTTCTTTTTATTTTGTCTATGTCCATGTCTGCTGTCAGAAGTGTTTGTTGTGACTGTGATTGTAGCGTTGGGAGAAAAAGAGCAGGCAAAGCAATTCCTGTCATAAAAGAATATTTTTATAATAAATATGTTTCTTATAAATATTATTTCTTCTTAAAATGATGTAGTATCATGCTGTAAACTATGCATGGGCCAAATTTTTCACTTCATAACTTTCACAGGGATTAAGGTTGGGCTTTGAAGAACATACAGCAAGAGTATTTTACTCAGACTTGGCTCTACTTGGGGCAACATTGGAAAAATATTCTGT
The DNA here is from genome assembly GCA_013397245.1 of Thryothorus ludovicianus. Taxonomy (NCBI): domain Eukaryota; kingdom Metazoa; phylum Chordata; class Aves; order Passeriformes; family Certhiidae; genus Thryothorus; species Thryothorus ludovicianus. Next base: position 725,586 of record VZTB01005682.1, on the reverse strand, counting down.
GCTTTTTTTGATGCTGTGAATTTTAAGAAATTGAGTCTACTCTGAAAGAAATTGTTTTTAAAACATTATGTATCATGGGCTATTACCTCCCAAATTGGAAAGAGGTTATCTTGACTACCTTGCTCTTGTTAGAATTCACCTAAATAATATTTTCATATATGTATTATTATAATTACATATATGTTATTTATATATGTGTGTCAGGTTAATACTAGACATAGTCAGCCTATCTATAAAAGGTATAATGGTGCTTTGCAGTTAGGTATGGCATGTTTTTTGAAATATTTTCCTGTAAAGGTGCATGTTAATCTCTTCCTCATGAAACTGCTTTAAAATCTTCTTTTCTAAACCCTTCTCTGAAATATATGGCACCTAGACATTGCTATTGGATGCCAGTATTTGTGCATAGCTGCATGTTATACCTTTATTTCATTTCTGAAAGAAGCATTTTCTCCCAGGTATTTTTAGTTCAAAGGAAGCAAGGAAAAAAAAAAAGACTGAAATTGTCTGACTGAGGAAGAAGTTTATGACCTGAGAGACTGTAATCTAGGTATCCTCTGCACTATGAAATCCCAGGTATAACAGGAGAAAACCAACACCCACCAACAAGCATATACTTATAGAATCATAAAATATTTTGGGCTGGAAAGGACCTTTTTGAGGTTATCTACTCCAGCAACCTTGCAATCTGCAGGGGAATCTTCAACAAGATCAGCTTGCTCAGAAGCCCCATCTAGCCTAATTTTGAATATTTTCAGAGATGGGGCATTTACCACCTATCTGGGCAACCTGGTCCAGTGTTTTCCAACCATCATTGTAAAAAACTTTATATTTTTGACCATTTTTTAGTTTAGAATCATTAACCCTTGTCCTATCCCAATAGGTCCTGCTAAAAATTCTTACAGTCCCCTTTTAAGTACTGAAAGGCCACAAGAGGGAATCTCCAGAGCCTTCTCTTTTCCAAGATGAACATTCTTAGTTCTCTCAGCCTTTCCTCATTGCAGAGGTGCTCCATCCAGCCCTCTGATCATCTTCACTGCACTCCTCTGGATTCCTCCAACTTGTTTCTTCCTATACTGTGGACCCCAGAGTTGGACACAATACTCCGGGTGGACTCTTATGAGAGCAGAGTAGAAGGGGAGGATCTCTCTCTTTATGGGCTGGTCACACTTCCTTTGATGCAGCCTGGGACACGTTTCGCCTTTTGGAACACAAGCAAACATTTCTGGCTCATGTCCAGCCTCTCATCCACCAACTCCTTTTATTTGTTCTCCGCAGGGCTGCTCTCAATGTTCTCATGCCCCAGCCCATATTGATCCTGAGGATTGCCTTGACCCAGGGGTAGAACTTTGGACTTGGCTTTGTTGAACCTTGTGATATTCCCATGGTCCCACTTCTCAAGCATATGCAAGTCCCTCTGCATGTCATCCCATCCTTCAAGTGTGTCAACTGCACCACTCAGCTTGGTGTCATCTGCAAACTTGCTGAGGGTGCACTTGATCACTTTGTTGTTGATGAAGACATTAAATAGCGCTGCTCATAGTAAGCACTCCTGAGGGACGCCACTTGTCACCAATACTGCGTCTCACTGAGACATTGACCCATACCCTCTGGATGTGACTATCCAACCAATTCTTTATCCACCTATTCATCAATCCACCCATTTTCTTATGTGTAGACCTGAACCCAGATTTTCATCAAGTATGAAAACTTTGTAATAGTTCTTCCCCGTGCTGACATTATAATATGGTTTTCTCAGGCTCAGTTTAGATCAGAAAATACAGTTCTAAAAAAGATGTCACACAACTTGCATATGATAACCATGTATACTGATACTGTATGACATATTAAACTCTTTAATTTTACATAACTGTTCGATCATAGCAAGTTTCTGCTTCTCATTACCATTTGCTTTCAACTATTGCAAAAAGTCCAGAAAAACATCAAACCCAGTGACAGTTCAATTTAGCCCAACTCTTACCTAATTCTAATAGATAATACACAGGCTTTCTAACTCCTTCCATCAAGATTGGATCTAAACATTTTATTTACTTCATTTATTGCCATTATCTTCCTCTATGATCTTTGGGTTTTTATATCCATAATCGAAACACCTGGTATTGTAGGTGTAGTCTTGAACTGTTAGTGACCAAGATACACTGCATGGATGTCAGTTCAGTTGTAATGCTGTAAAGGGTGCTCTAGGCTGGTGCAAGATGAAGACAGAAGTCCCGGAAGGGAGCGGGAATGATGCAGGGGATGGCTAGGAGCTCCTGTGAGGAAGCAGGAGGAAAGACAACTACAGGAGATGATTGAAATAGTCTAATGGAACTCAGTCAGCTACAGGTGGGTTGTGTTTTTAAATTTTATTTTAACTTTAAATGGACCACACAGCTCTGAAGGCTAGGAGTGGCTTATGTAACTCCTTCTATAAACTGAGATAAAACAACATATTTTTTGATCCCAGGACATTTCACTAATATCATTAACAGCTTCAGTTTTACTCCAAGTGAGCTGCCAAAACCCAGGAAATTTCTTACTAAGCTGAAGTACCAGGTGATACTGTTTTTCCATGAATGGAGTGAAATGTCCACTTTTCCCACTGATTGTAATCTTTTATTCATTTGTGAAGTTAAAATGAATACCACAGGCATTTGTACTGGTAAGTCAATCAGTCTGTGGAGACATGTATGTGTGTACTTGTGCATATATGGATAAAATATATATATGTGGCTGAGAGAAAAAGGAGATTGACTAGTTAAGGGAACAAATTCCTTAAAAATGTGAGGGAGAAAGGAATGTTTGTGAAAGTTCTTACAAATGCTTAATGGAACAGTATAGACTATTTTTAATGAAAATTTATATAGTGAAACTTTTTAAAACTATTTTTAAAAATGTACTCTTTTAACCAGGCCAAGATAGTCCAAACATGAAAAGAATTCTAAAAACATTTAAAAATCTTGTGACTGACCTCAGTATGGTCCCATTTTACATACCCTGGGGAATATGTGTATGAAATACAATGTGGTTTGAAGCTTTCCAAACAAAACAAACTTTGAAGAGAATATAATTTTTAATAGAAACTATTCAAATTCTTCCAAAAGATAAAACAAAACAAAAGCAGGTATGCACTGTACATAAAGCTAAGTATGCAAGAACAAAGATCTTTGCTGGTTAAGTGAGATGACTGAAGGTGTTTGTTTTTTCCTTTGGAATATTGCCCTCTCCTATTTCTGCACTGTAATTTCTTGCACCATTCTTGTATACAATGTTCTTACTTTAATTAAATAGCTGGCATATACAGGAAGCAACAAAACAACCCAGAAAAATGAGCAATTTAATAAATTGTAATCTGGTGTTTTACTATACTAAATCCATTCATGTTGATGAATTTTACTTCATTAATGTTGTCAGCTGAAAATAAAATGAAAAACCATGCAGTGGCACTTCCCCCATGTCCCCCCCAAGAGTTACAGTCATACCACACAAGTTGAGTACATCAGGTGTAAGACATCATCTTGATGCATCACTTCTGAGAAATATGGGGAGGGAAATATCGGAGCTGAAATATCACAGCTGGCCCTGATTTCAGCTCCTGCCAAACACCTGCAGACTCTAAAAGGATACCATAACAAAACTCCACCCTGTGGCAAGAGGCCATCCCTTAACAACCCTTCACTGGCTTTGCATCACTATAAAAATTAATTTAACATTTTTTTACTGAAACCTTAGTCTTCCTGTCCCAGAAGGCCATTACAATTCCTTTAGCCATTTCTCTGAATATGCCTCAGAAAAGAGTCACAGTAAACTGAGTATTGAAATATCTGATAGCTGGCAATTATTTGATGTTTTATTATTTGTGGAAACTTATGAAGGTAGTAGTTTATTTTTTCCTTTATGAACCTTCAGATTGCCTTTAATTTTGGAAGTAATTTTGTATGCTTCCTGGCAAAAATTTCCTAGCATCTGGTAAAAGCTTCTACATTCAGTATTATGAACATATAAAACAGAAGAAGTTATAAAATATGTAGGGTGTTTTTGTGGTGGATTTTTGTTCAATTTTTTTTTTTTTAATTGTTTGGGTTTTGATGCTGGATTGGGTTTGATTTTGTTTGGGGATTATTTTATTTGCTTTTTTTTTTTCTTTAATATGACCATATTTTAATTGTTATTCTTTGTTGAAATGCACTTTTGTGGTGTATTGAGGGATGTCCCAAGACAAATGAAATGTTCATTTATTCATGTTCATAATACTCTAGGGAATTCTTTTACATGTAGAGGTTTCTGCAACTGAAAAGCAAGTGATTAAAGACTTGAGGTAATATGATATTTCTGGAAGTAACTCCTACCAGACAAGAGACTGGAATTAAATTTTGCATGTGTTTATTAAATAAGTACTAAAACTGGTTGGGAATCTTATGATGAAATGTTTTCACATGTAAAAATGCCAATTCATTGAAAGTGAAACAACCAAATGAACGCTTCTAAAATTAAACTGTACTTTGAATTAGAAATTCAGCTGTATTCATGCCTCTCTTGCTAAGTTGAAAATGTGAGTTGTCTGGCTTTGGTGTTTCAAGACAAATTTTTACTTCAATTTTTAAATTCTGTGCAATGAAAAAAACACCACACCACCAGCCATACCCAAGCCTTTAATTTCATCTAGTTATACTCTTATACTAAATTACAAATATTTTCATGCTTTTGACCTGTGAGAATTTTGTAAAAGTGGATCCTGTTCTGAAGGGGAATGGATTGAGAAATGGGACATATTTTGAAGAAGTAAAATGGAAAATCCAATTCCACTAGTTTGTAGTATGTGATTTTCACATATATATAATTATGCAGTATATGTATAGTATGAGAGAGTTCTATATCCAGATGTTATAGGAAAGTCTCAAAATGAAACAGCAATTGTGTTTTGGTATAGGGAATATTGTAATAGGAAGTGTGTTTTAAATTTTGGCCGTAGTGAAATCTAGTCCATGACTGTGCCATGTTTGTGCATGGCCTGCCTCTGTTACAGTGACTCACGGAGAGCTTATAGTGGAGAAGTCTTGAAAAGAAACTATGTTTGCGTTAATGACAGCATTTTGTCTGTACACACATTTACTATGCAGCTACTATCTAGATAAGAAAAATAATGGTAAAGGAGTAGCTCAACCATTTCTATTAAGAGGTTTTGTTTTTGCTTGCCTTTAGCTTTACAGAATTTCTAGTGCTGATTGTCAGCTTGAATCTCAAGTACATTGGAAACATTTCTGTTTTCTGTAGGAAATAACCTACTTATGGGAGATAAAAAGAAGTTTCCAGAAATAAGATTTTTTTACCATACCAATATATTCTGACAGCTAGATTTTGCTTGGGAGGTCTTCTGCTCCATTTTAGAGAATTAGTTCTTTCTCTAAGAGACTTGAGCAGGAAGTTGATGGCAGTGTCATAGATATGCTCTTTTCCGTTCCATGTGTTCAAGGTTAGTGGAAAAAAGCTGGCTATTAGTAAAGAGGGCTGGAGTCCTCTTTCACCTGTTGCCACATGTTCCCCAAGTCCTTTACGAATTTTGTGAGCCCAAAGGTGCCAGTTTAGCTTGAGACCTAGATACAAAACTAACTACACTAGATCAAATATTTAGGGTTTTTCCATGCTTGATTTTTTGATTCCTAGAAATTCTACAATAAATAAGAACAGCACCAACATGAGAACACCAACTTTACTGTAAAACCTCTAATTCATATGCATTGTGATATTTTTAAAACAGGTAATGTCTTTCTGCTGTACCATCTTCCTAAAGCATGGAGGATAGACTTGACTAATCATTAGGAGGGCATTTTGTCTGCCTTCTGAACCAGGTTGTTGTCTGTCAAATTCTTAATTCATCTGATTCAGAGTATAAAAAGAAGTGAAAGAGGTAAGAAGTTGCAGGAATATAGCTTCCTTTTTATAGAAGTGGGATGCCAGATGGGAATCTCTTCTTGCATCTGCCACATAGTTCTTACATGGTTTTGGATAAGGCGCTTCAGTCAAAATATTAAAGGGTCATTTCACATGTGTGCCTCATGTTTTGAGTACCTTGCTTGTGATGCCACAAGCAAAATACGTAGCAGTGCTGAGTCCTCATGGATGTAATTGAAACTGTTTAAAGTATTATTGGAGCAGTTGAAAAATGTGATGTTGTTAAAATAGCTGAAAAAACTAACATGGTGGGTTTATTCTTAATTTTCTCTATTTTGGCATTTTAGCCATGAAGGTGGAACTCTGACAAGTAGTGTTGTAAAGATGCAGTAGTTATTCTTCTGTGAAGTATAACTTCTCATGAGAGAGCACCAGAGAAGTTGGGAAATTTAATTTTTTTATCATGTGATTTAATTGATGTATATTAAAATAGGGTCTTATGAGAAATAACACAAATTTTAAATATCTTTACTGAATGATGGAGGAGCCTGACAGGACACAAGTTGAGCATGCACTTAGATTGCACTGCATTTTCTTTGTGCAAGCAAGTGATGCTTAGGAGCAACAATTATTCAGTGCCCTTGTAAGTGTGTATATATATGACTGGTATGGAAATGTGATGTAAGTATTTGTGGGTTATGAAGAATATTAAATTCTCAAAAAAAGAGATCTATTCTCATAAAATAATCAATGTTTAAAAATTACATTGCAGTCACGGTCATTCAAGGTCATGAAGAGTTACTGAGCCTTTCTGGGCATTTCCTTCTAGAAGCACATGTGTCAAAAGACCATGCTTGGGTGTTGTTCTGGTTTGAAAGCAAAACCAGTGAAAGACTCCCAAGTCAGAAATACAATTTATTAGGAAAAGGAAAAAAACAAAATACATGCAGTAATACAAAAGAAAAAAAAAAAACCACTGACTAAGTCAGAATACAACTTGACACCCTGTTGGTCAGGGTGTTGATAGCAGTCCAGTTGGTGGCTACAGTCCTCCTGGAGTGGCATATGTAGTTCAGTTGGAGCAGTGATCCTGTAGAAGGGTGTAGTCTTCCTCTGAACATCCAGTGGAAAGGCTGCTTGTTCTGTCCCAAAACCCTGATTATATCTAGGTGGGGATGCTTAGCCTTTCCCCCCTGGGCGCAGCATCTTACAATGGGCTGATATGATTCTATGAGTCACACCGTGGGTCCATTAAACAGAAATGGCTCTTGGAGGGAGTTCTCTGAGTCATGTGGCAAGTCATTGATGGGCCCATTAGCAGGAGATAAGGAAGAACAGTGCCCCTCCTGGTTTCAACAGCTCTTGAGGATGGGAATAAATACATCTTTATATTGTAACCTAAGACAGGTATGAAGCAAAGAGCCTGTTTTTGAAACCTCTCAGTCTTTGTTAGGCCTCAGTGTTAGGAGTCTATACTACACGTCCTTTGTGCTTAAACTCTCGTATTAGTTTCTGTACTTGCAGGAGTTACACATTGGTTCCCTAATCTTGCAGCTCAGCAAAATGGCATCAGCTAGTTTCAAAGAATTTGTATTTGACATTTCACACTACTATGGTATGCTCAGGATAAGGCCATCAAACTTTGATCTACTGGGCTAGGTGATGTGTAAATTCTGAGAAGTTCCCTACAGAGTGTGAGTCCAGCCCTCATTTCTGTTTGTATAAACTGTGGGATAAAATATAGTTTTTAATTAATGCAGTTGTTGCATTTATGTAAAGTTTGATACATGTTAAATGTCTTACATGTATGGGAAAGAAGGACGTACTCATATTTCTATCTTATCAAGTCTGTCAGCCTGAAGTGAGTTTATATGTTGAAATAGTTGATTCTTTAGAAGTTGATTTTACTTTTTTTTAAATCTAAGCATTCACTGAATCATCATCACAAAGTACTAGTGAGTTTAAATAGGTGTTCTTTGCTTTTCCCACAGTATGGAAATTGTGAGGCTATCTATGACTATTGGCTGCCTGACTCAAATCAAATAAGTATATAAAATCAAGTAAGAAAAACATTGTATTAAAGTATTTTTCTTAAGTAGATGTGACTTCACATATTAAGCAAATTTTAAGTAGAATCAATAATAAACACTGCGGTTTCAGATTAAATTTTAGACATGCTCCTTGAACAAAGGGTTGCCTTTAATGTTTCTTACAATTTTAATTTTTTTTTTTCAAAATAAATGCCACCAAGTTCTCTTGGAGTTCATTTGAATATAGCCTGAAGATTTTTTTGTCTCTTTGAGGCCATAAGGGTTAGATTTTATCCTTGGTCTTTATTAATTATATTGATTGCAAACTAATCTAGTTATAAATATGGTGGTGAAGCTTTGTAGTGTAAGTTAAGTTTTGTAGGCATGAAAATACTAAAGATATGCTGAAGAATACATATTTCAGAATCTCTCAAATGATTGTAGCTACAGATGATGATACATGTATTCCAGCAAGGAAGAAAATAAAATGGAAAATCCGATGACAACAGAAACTGTGCTGAAACTGCAGAAACTGTGAAAATCAGGCTTTACTTATAACTTGGTTTTCTAGTGCTTTACCTGAATGCTCAACTTGATTTAAAAATCCTGACTCAAGCCACGACCCTGGCCTATCATCCTGAAATTACAAGATTTCCTGCACTCGTTAGCCTAAGTTCATATTGGAGTCCCACTCGCTGCTAAAGAAAAAGGTTTTATTTTCAGATGAGATGCTGACATGTTTATTTTACACTGTAGTTATGCAAAAACATTTAAAGAAAATGTACTGTTTTAGTTTTATGCCTCTTACTAACAAGGAGAAATATCTGACCCATTAGAAGGCAACTATGTGAGCTGAGTGGGTATTTGATGATACAGATTTTCAACCACCACAAAAAAGCATTAATTATTCAGGTAAGCTTTCTCTGTCATTGCCATTTTCTCTCTCATCTCTGAGTGGTTTCATGTAGGTTTCTATCATGTTTCACATTATTCAAGTTTATGAGGAAGCAGGAAGTGTTTCCTCACTGTACATGGCCAGTGAGGCCAGGAACATAACCATTGTTTTAAAGAATTCATTCCAAGTTTACAACTGCCTATAGCATTCAGATGTCAACACATGGAGCAGCCAGTCACATGCTGAAGTTTTCTTCACATAATTTCAGTTGGCAGCCATGACATTTAATTATAACAATTTCAATAAAAAATTGTGTAATTTTGTGGTATATGTTTTAAGTGTAGAACTTTTGTTGAATTACATATAAGTCTTGATTAATATTGTTGATCTGAGATGTTCTTCAAAACTTTAAGTCCTGAAAAACAATGTAGATTTTTTGTTAATTGAAAAACTCTAAACAACAAAAAATGAGATGTTAATGATGATGAGGACCCAGCTGAATTTTAATTGTTTAGGATGACACCTGAAACTCCTCATAGCTTACAGAATAAGAAAATGAAAATGAAATTACATGGAAGATCACTACAATGTAAAGGTAGTAGTAAAAGTGATTAATGGTATTAAATATGAGATCCTGATTCACATGTAAGAGAAGAGAAAGAAGTCAAGAATTTGTAGCCAAGTTTACAAATGGTGAGAGAAAGACAAAAGAATAAATTGAGATGCCAAGCAAATAGTATTTACACTATGGATCCCAGTTTAATTTCTAAGAAAAAAACAGTACGTTAGAAAGATCCTCTTTAAAAACAAACTTTGCTAAGTTACTCTCTCATGTTTTTCTACCAATATTACAAACATTATATTCTTCTGTGATGAGCTGTATGGATTGGTGACCAGAGAGTTTTGAGAGTCAGGCTAAGAATCCGCAAGGGCCGTTTTGAGGGATTGCTATGTCTTTCCTTGAGCTGGCTTGGCATAGAACAGGCAATTATAACACATTTTCCTGCAGTCCTCAAGTCACACCCAAAGCAGAGGTGAACAGAATGCCATTTTGTATCTGCACATCTTTTTCTTCCAGATACTGTATTTGCACAGGTTTACTAATGAGAAAGAGAAGTTAGGATTTCCCCACTCCTTCCTGTGATGCTCAAGACACCTGTTTGTGTAAAACAGGTTCTGTTGGTCTCTGGGCCAGTCATCAAGATACAGGCTTTGAGTTTGAGAAACTCTTTAAAGCAGTTATGTAATAACTGAGTTTTAAAAATTCTCCCTATTTTTCCTGATTCCCCTGAAAAAACTGTGAAGAGAGAATATTTACTGACAAATTGAGTGTGCAAACACTACCTCCCTCTTTTTCCCCACAATTCCTATGTTGTATGGTCCCTTAGATTTAAAAGTCTTAGGAATGCCCCATCTTTCCATGACTTTGCTAACTGGTTTTGGATATGTGATTTCTTTCTTGTTGGAAACTGTAGTAGCGAATTGAACTGCCCATTTTTGATTTTTTTGTATACCTTTACCAGGACATGTTAACAAAATTACAAATGCTTTCCTACTACTTGCATGGTGTTGCTTTTCATCTTTAGGTATTTTTCTAAGTATTGACTCTTTAACATTTCGTTTGTGAACTTAATACTAAATCTGAAACTTGTGTTTAACTGTCTGTATAATATGTATTTTCTGGATGTAACATTTATACCCAATTTATCCTCTTGCATGGTACATTCTAGAGGGAACTTAAGTTCTGCTGATTCAGTATTTTGTATTGCTTACTCTCCACCATAAACTGTTATATTTGAAAAGAGTAATACTTTGCATGGCAAGCACTATTAATTGTGAGAACCTGTTGGATTTTTCAGTGTTGCACATTCTTATTTTTAGGGTATAAGAATATGCACTAAATAGGAGTGCATACTTGAGCGTTTCTAAGTCATATTTTAAAACACTATATATATCCTTGATATAGACTGGTACTTCTTTGTCTTTTTTTTTGTTTTGTTTGAAGGCCTAACTTCAGTAAGTACACTGCTAAAACTAGTGTCAGTTATAAATATGTGTTATTAAAAGAAGGCGGCATTTAGTGTCTCCACAGTGAAATTTCAAAATATTTGGAAATTTCAGCAACATGCTTCCCTATCTTTATCCTTTGAATATGCCCTTGCAGAATATAAAAAATGAAAGTGATTCTCAGCCAAACAGCTATTGTAATTGGAATTAAAGGCACAGCAAGACTAGGGCAATTGCTAATCAACTAGAGATATAACTTTATCCTTTACTGGAAACAGGTTTATAAAAGTAAAAGCAAATTACAGATTCTTGTGACATGCTTGCTCTTCTACAAGACTTCAATCTATGCATGTTTCTGATTTTAGAGCAAAATGCAAATGCATTCATTCTCATGTGTATGTTTTACTTTGTTTTTTAGATGAGTAATGGAAAAATAAGCATGGAATGAAAGCTCGTGGAGATAGTTTGTATCTTCACAAGTCATCTACAAGAGGGTGCAGAAGGAAGTGTCATTGTGATTTCACAATGCAAAACAGTTTTTCCAAAATTTTTGGCGGTCTTAAGTGAATTTTTGTTTTGAACACACCAAATTCTGTGGATACAAACCTTCTGCTGCTTTAAAAGGATGTGCTCCTCACACTGTAGTTGTATTCTCTTTGAGGTTATTACCTTTACATCAGTTCGGCCTTTGTCAAATCAAAGGAGCAAAAGCCAGTGCTGCAATCTTAATTGATGTAGCTGTCTAACTGACAATCTAAATAGCATCAGAACACACTGAGGTGATGGGTAAAACTGAAAAAAGTGTTTACTTAAGTATGAATATGGTTTGTATTTGGCTGTGTCCTTAATTGTGAATTAATACTCAAGCCATGTGGATGTTGAAAAGACAACAAATTACATTAGATAGCCAGTGAGTTTGGTTTGTTAATTCACTGTTTCCTTTATTTCTGATGAAACTTCCAGTAAGTAGGCCAGCCTTTGAGTGGTTGTAAAGAAACCTCAAGGTGAGTATTTATCATTAGATCACAAATTTGTTTATAAAGGCTGCAGCTTTCCTAGAGGAAGTGTGGAGAATTTAGTGCTAATTACTCAGTCTTGACTTCTCAGCAGATCACAACAGAAATAAAGAATTCTTAAATAGATTTTAATTTTTTGTAATAAAGGTATTTTTTTCTAGATTTGTGTCAGGAATATTTTTTACTGCTTTTGTACACATTTTCCAATTAAACGGGGAGAAATAGATGTTATACCAAAGTCTGAAATCTACACATGGCAATTAAAGGCTTGACATGTATATGCATATAGTGTAATTAGGAATTATTTTACTAATTATGCAATAAGAGAACATATAACATATACAATAAGAGTCCTGCTGCAGACAAATCTTGCCTGCTGCTCTCTGTGGTTACTTAAGACATCACATTTGCCTGGAGTTTTGAGTCAAAAATTGCATGTAAAATACATTGCAACTTGATTTAACTGGATCAGAAATGATGAAATGGGATAATGTGAGATTTGTTCTTAGAAAACCTTCGATAATATCCATCATGTTTTCTCTGTTTAGTGCCTGAATGTCTTAGTTGGTTGAGTTAAACTGTGAAATTCTTCCTTCTCAGTCCCCTGCATTGGAGTCATTGCAGCTGTTCTCAGGAGAGTGAAAGACTAAGCATATTTGCTGACCTGGCAATGTTTTCTGTTACCAAAGCAAAGGATTTTTCCAAATATGTGTAGCCTCATGCAGATATGCAGAGAAGTATTTGACAGATAAACATTTCTTTACTGCTTTCTTAAATAACTGATGTTATGGCCTGACTGTTGCTTCTGTTAGGAAAACATAGCTTTAAAAGCAGGTTGTTGGGTTCTCGCTATTCCCTCCCTTCTCCTCCCCTTTCCTCTTTTTTTTTTTTCCTTTTATATTCTCTGTCCTAGGGTTTTGCTTCTTCATACAACAATTATGCTAAATAGAATGGGACTAAATTTTTTAGTGAATCAATCACTAGAAGTATGGTTCTGGGAGAGATAAAATTATTTGTAATTTATATCAAATTAATGAGATAATGTCAGATTTGTCAAAAGTTGAAATGTGAATCAAGTAGAAAGGAGAGAGTCAAGCTTTTTTTTAAATATCCTGTATCCTGGATCAAAAGTGAGATGTGAAGAAATGTTTCCCTTCACCCAGATGGATGCTCACTAGCATAAATGTTATGATATTCTATTATGATTGTGGTACTATTAAGATTTTTTTTCTCCCTTAAAGAGGAATGATGTCAGTACTTGTTGTATTTGCTACACGGGGGACTAGCTCAGAGTCCCCCTGATAAATCGACAAGGACACAAAGTAAAAGACCGAGAAGTGCTCTTTCTTCTCGGGACCGTGTCCACAGATTTAATGGTGAACAATTCCCAAAGAGAGGGGAAGAGGGTAAGAGGGTGAAAAGAGAGAGAAGAGCGAGAAGAAAAGAGACTGAACACCTCGAGAAGGGAATTTTTAAACTAAGGGGGAGGGGGGCAGAGGAAAAGGACCAAAGCCAATGGGAAACAATTGATGGGACAGGTGAGGGGAGGAACTAGATGATTCAGGGGGGTACACAGAACGAAACCATGTGATACATCAGTGCTAAATAATAACTCAGGGATACATTAGTGCCATACAACATCTCCCCCTTTTTGGTTAAATAAAGCTAAAAGAAAGGCATCAGGTCTATTCTGATTCAAAATATGAGTTTGTCCACCACTTAAGATTTGTGGGCCAGTTAGACAACAAAAATTAACAGAACTATTTTAACTATTGAAGTCCACCACCCTGAGAGTCCCCAGCCCTTGAACAGTTCACTGAACTAGTCTTTGGATTCTTGCTCCACTTGTTCAATCAAGCTTTTTATTTCTTGGAAAGCTGCATAAATGTTTGGTGCTTTCAAGGTTACATTCAGGCAACAAAGTCTTTCAAATTGCCAAGATGTTTTGGTGTGGTTGAGGGATGATCCATGTAGCTGTCAGACTGCTCAGCGCGAGCAGGATGACAGCTTGGACAGGGCTTATCACAAGGTTGAGTGGGAGGTAGGCTTTCTTTAAAACAAAACCAAACATGTTAAATGTATTAAAAGTCAGGGGTCTGCTGGAATGTAACTAGATTTTCTTTTAGGAGGGTTTTCTTTCCTCTTCCTGGTGGTGTCTTCTCTTTGAAGCAACAGCTACTTGATTTTCATCTTCTTTTGCTGGTGCTGGATTTTTGGGGACAAAAGGTTTTACCCACTTTTGGGGTATCCAACGCGGGCCTGAGGGAATGGATACACACTCATAGCCATGACTTCAGGTAACGAGCTCAAGAGGACCTTTGATTTCCCAAGCTTCTGGGTCCTTAATTAGGATTGGTGGGCACTGTGATATCTTAAACGGATTAATGCTGTGAAAGTGACGTGCTACCAGAGAACTCATATTTTCAAATGAACAACTCAGAAAATTGATTGTGAACATGGCTTTGCAGTGCTTCTGTTGAGGTGACATCCACACTATTGAAATGCTCTGCCTAGCCAAGACTTATTTAAGCATCTGATGGGGACACTCAATTACAACTTGACCTGTGGGGGAGTGGGAGATGCCTTTCACTTCCCATTGCTGGACAAACTCTAGGAACTCCTTGGATACATATGCTGGGCCATTGTTAGTTTTGATCTCTTTAGGGATCCCTAGCACTGAAAAGGCTTGTACTAGCTGCTGTTTTGCATGTGCAGGCTTTTCCCCTGCTTGGGCAGAGGCATAAACTGCACCTGAATATGTGTCAATGCTTACATGCACACATTTAAGGTGACCAAAACTGGGAATGTGTATAATGTCTGTTTGCCATACTTTGTAGCTCCCAAGGCCTCAGGGGTTAACCCCAACACCTAACGATGGCATGGCCTGGAGCTGGCGCTGGGACAGGTAGCTACAATGGCTCGAGCTTGACTCCATGTTAGTTGGAACTGACAGATCAAACCTGGCACATTCTGATAGTATTGCTGGTGGCTTAGCTTTGCCTGTTAGAAAACATATGGAAGGCGTGCCATTTCTTCTGAGGCAGCAAGGGAATCTGCCTTGCAATTACCTTCTGCTATTTCACCTGGCCAATTGGTATGTGACCTTACATGCATCACATAGAACGGATGCTCTCGATGTGAAACTAAATAAATTAGATTTGAGAGCAACCTGAAGAGATGCTCATTCTCAATGTCTTTGAGAACTGCCTGCTCCACCCTGGACACTACCCCTGCCACATAGGCTGAGTCAGTGACCAAATTAATTGACTCCGAGAACTTCTCAAAGGCTCTCACTGCTGTGGCCAGTTCAGCTATCTGGGGCAAACCTTCTCCAAATGCAACATCACCTTCCCATTGCTGAGTCTGGGGATTTCTCCAAGTCATCACTGACTCGTGGGATGCCCCTGACGCATCAGGGGACACTGTGAGAGCTTTGAGTGGCTTACAATTTCTTTTCTCAGGAGGAATGAGGTGGAATTCTTCATTAAACAGTTTGTGTGATGGGACTTGGACCAATATTTGTCCACTGTACCTGTCCAGGGATAGTTGGAGGCTGGCATTGTTTTGGAGCAGGTGCTCAAACGTCTCTTTGGTCAACCTCTCAGGAGAGTTCTTTCCGTCTTTAGAAAGTTTGACTGGGAGATAAATACACATGAAGTCACAACCAGCCAGCTCACGCAGTCTCATCCTGCTTTCCAGATCAGCTGAGCTATCAGTTCTTGTGGCCATGTGATGGTTTTGGAAAGTTGGTGGGAAAGAAAAACCCATTCTATGATTAAGAGGGGATCTTTCTGCTCTTTGATCCATTGGAATGTCAAGCCATGCAAGTGTGGCAGCTTTCCCAGGATAATGAATTTGAAAGGCACCACGGGCTGATTATGATGAGCTTGCCTCTGGGTCAAAGCTTTCTATGCTTTTCGGATTGCGGCCTTTGCCTCTGGGGTCAGTTCCCTGGGAGAAACTAGCACTCTCTCCCCCATCAATAACTTGATGAGAGGATCTATGTCCTCATTGATGAGACCTAGCCAGGGCCTTACCCAGTTCAAAGACCCATAGAGGGAACGGAGATCTGCTAGGGTTTTGGGATCACTATCAATTTCCAATTTCTGTGGAACAACAGTCCACGCAGTGATCTCCAAGACCAGGTACTTCCAAGGTGGCTCTCTTTGAACTTTGTTTACCTGCAGTTGGAATCCAGCAGAGGTTAAAACTTATACCACTAGGTCAAGTGTGTTGGAGTGTAGAGTCGTCGGGGGCACACACTAGCGCATCATCCATGTAGTGGAGGATGATGGCTTCCCTTTTTTGGGCATGCACCGGGGACAGCAGTGAAGCCATGTACCACTGGCAGATGGAAGGACTGCATTTCATTCCCTGAGGCAATACTTACCAGTGGTAGCGTTTCATTGGGGCTTCTTGATTCATCGTAGGAACTGAGAAGGTAAACCACGGGGCATCTTCTGGGTGTAGAGGAATTTAAAAAAAAAACCAGTCCTTGATATCTAGGACAGCCAATTGTCAGTTTTGGGGAAGTATCATTGGGGAAGGCATCCTTGGTTGGGTGTTTGACCCCATGTCCTCAATTACTTTGTTTATTTCTCAGAGATCATGGATGGGACACCACTTATCCTTCCCTGGCTTTTTTATCACAAAGACTGAGGAATTCCAAGGGCTGGTTGTCTCTTCTATGTGGCCTTTGGCTAATTGCTCCTCTACGAGCTCCTCAAGCACCTTCAATTTCACCTTGCTGAGTGGCCACTGATTTACTCAGACTGGGTTGTTATCCAGCCATGTTAACTTGTGGGTATGGTGCTCCACAGTGGCCCCCTCTAAAAATCCTGGGATGTCTTAGGGATAACTAATTTGACTCCCCACTGGGACATGGTGTCTCTCCCCCACAGGGGAGCTTTTTATTTTGCAACAAATGGACAGACACTAGGCAATTTTCCATCCTTCTGTTTGTATAATGCTTTTTGAGATTTTTGCCAATGTGACTCCTCCTATACCTTGGATTTTGCCAGCCATGCATGGCTTGCAATTCCCAATGTGATGGCCATACCCTCTGGGGTATTATCGTCACATCTGCCCCCATGTCCAGTCACGTGGAGATGGTCTGCTCTGTGGGTTAGGTTGCATCCCATGATGGGTTTGTCCTCACCAACCACTTCTGCCCAGTAGATGCCAGGTGCTTTGTCATCTACTGGGATTTCTGCTGGAATGGGAATGGTCTGGGCAGTGATTTGCCCCTCGGCCAAATTGAAGGGTGGCTGGAGACAGCACGCCAGGAGAATGAGGTTAGGTATGTCTCCCTTGGTGTTCATGGGAGCCGCCTCAATCCCCATGGGTGTCTGTGCAGTATACCCAATAACAAAAAAATCACTGTCTCGTCCTGTATGATCTATCATCAAGTCAGGTGAGGTTTCCAGCAGGTTTACTCCAATGACTGTCCAGTGGGTAGACCTGAAAAGAAAGGCTTTGATGGTCACAAACTTGAAATGCTTATGAGGCCACCAGATTTTGTTAGGTAAAAATTTCCTTTGTTGACCTGCACCCTGCCTCCCTTCCTCTCCCTTTTTTCTTTTAAGAGTGGTTTTCCTCACTGTGGAGGAGTCCACTCCATTTATATCATGGTGCAGTGTGGATTTGCGCTCTGGTTCTAGTTTTTTTGTTCGTTGGTTTCTCCAACAAAAATCAGTGTCCTGATTTTTCTTCATCTGCTGTTGTTTGTGGGGACAGATTCTGGTGAAGTGTAAGGCTTCTTACACTGGAAGCAGATGATATGATGAAGCTGTTCTGACATCTATTGCTTCATTACTCCTGGTGATATAGCTTCTACAGTCTTTGGGTTTGCTGGCCTTGGCTTTGTGTGTTGTGCACTGAAAAGCTCTGCTTTCTTGGCACACGCTTCTATGATTTGTTCTAGTGTAAGTGAAAGATCGACAGGCAGTCCTAGGATTACCCTGCAGCATGCTTCATTGGCGTTTGTCTGAGCCATCTCTTTAATCAGCTCTACCTGTGCCACTGGGAATTCTAGTGGTCTTTCTATTCGTGCACGAAGACAGTCAACAAACTGCAAGAAACTTTCTGAGGCACACTGTTTAATATTAACATAACTATCCCTAGTTTCAACCATGGGCAACTGATTAAAAACCTTTTCTACAGCTCTGCAGATTTTACTTAAAACAAATTTTGCCAACACCCGAGCTTGGTCCTCGGGGTTAGCCCACTCTCCTTCACTGCATAGATGGTTATGGGTGATATCATTCCCATCTATATTATGTTCGGCCTAGATGCTTTGCTTAAGCTCATCCAGGAGTCCCTTCAGGGATCTCTTCCAGGTGCTCTCCCACAGATGAAACTCTGAGGAGGTAAGAAGACACCAGAAGAGATCTTGGAGGTCAGCTGGAATGAACTCAAGGGATGTTAAAGTAGCTTTCATTATGCCTTTAAAGATTTCACTATTACAGCTAAATTCTTTCTGGGCTTTGCATAATTAATTTTTGTTTTGGTAGGAAAAAGGCTGATAGCTTCTAATTGCATTACCTTTACCTATATATGAGACAGGAGTGGCTGAGAGTATGGCTGCTTTCCCCTGGTTTTGGCCCCTAGGGCTTCTCCCTTTGGCTCTACCCCCGAGGGACCCAGCAGAGTTTTCACCCCCACCCCCAGGCTCCACTCCTGAGGCACCTGGCTGGGATTGCATCTCCCCGCCAGGCCCCACCCTGGTGGGAAGTGAAAACGCTTAAATATCCACAGCCAATTTTAGGCATCTCTAGTTTCTCCCTCCGCCCCCCAACCCTGAGGTAGGAGGCAGAAACCACATGGTAGCCAACCCGTGCAGCTTTTGAATTCTGCCAGCTGCTACACAGGCACTGCTGCGCCACATGGGTGTCTGCAGGCTGCACACGCGCTGCCGCACCGCGGGCCACGTGCTGTTTGTGAAAGAAAGGCACGAACCACGGTTTCTCTGCCACTCATCCCTTCCCCTGCCGCCACTGGCGCTTCACTCCTGTGGCCACCACTGCTAGGCCCGCACTGCTGCCCCCACTGCCACCCGCTACTTGCACAAACCCCCCTAACACCAGAGGTTTGCACATGGGCCACCCCACTGCAGTCGGGGGTTATTTTGGGGTCCCCACTACCCTCATGGGGTTTACTTACCCTTAGACCTTGGCTGGCTGGAATAGGTGTAAGGAAGTCCTTCGTCTGAGACCAGTCTTCCTGGGCTAAGGGAAGATTCACTGATCCCACCCTCGTGAGAGTCGCTGGACCAGAAAGCAGCAAAAAATCTCTGAGGAAGTTGATGGTCCTAAGAGCTTATGAAATCCAGAGATGGATGTCCAGCTCTTGCATGGGAGCTCTAACCAAGCAGGAGCACTCACACTGGGCACCAACTGTTGTATTTGCTAGTTTGGCTAGTTTGGCTAGTTTGGCTAGCTCAGAGTCCCCCTGGCAAATCAACAAGGACACAAAGTAGAAGACCGAAAGGCGCTCTTTCTTCTCTGTGGACCACATCCACGAGATTTTAATGGTGAACAATTCCCAGGGAATGGGGAGAGGAGAAGAAGGCAAGAAGGTGAAAAGAGAGACAGAGAAGAAAAGAGACTGAACACCTCAAGGTGGGAATTTTTAAACTCGGGGGGAGGAGGTGGAGGAAGGGGACCAAAGCCAATGGGAAACAATTGATGGGACAGGTGAGGGGAGGAACTAACCTGGGAGAGGGGTAGAAAGCAACTACAGGGTCCAGGGGGTGTGCACAGAAAATGTGATACATCAGTGCAAAATAATAACTCAGTGATACATTAGTGCAATACAACAAGTACTGATATTAAATTAATCCAAGTAATCTATTTTTCTGATCCAGTGATCTACCTACCAAACAGCTGAAAACTGCAAGGTCCCAGCAGCTACTTTCAACAAGTGTAGCAGGAAGAGAGTCTGTCAAAGGAGTCTGGAAGTTGTTCACAGCAGAGATATATAAATGGTTGTCTTTAGTTCAATTAGAACATCTCATGCATCTCATACAAACTAGATTTTTTTTTTCATACTGAGGAGATCTGAGGTTAGTTATCAATTATTTACCTGGCTCCGGTATTTAGGAACTTTAAAAGTAACTTCATGCCAAATATAAAGTTAATATTTTTAAACTAGCTCACTTATTGCCCCAAATATATTTATAAGCATTCCGACTTTCCATATTCTTTGGAAGGTTTATGATAAATCCTAGATTTTTTAGTAAAATGTTACTTTTAAAGCACAAATTTTTAAGGAAAATTTGACTTCTGGCTGGAAAATCTAACTTCATAGTCCCCTTTTTGTATTGTGAAGTAATACATGCTTTTGGAACAGTTGAATTTTTTTTTAACATCTGACTTAAACTCAATTAAATGTCTTACACATTTGAAAACACTTTTCTATTTTCTTTTAAATTGGTGCTGTTTTATACTGCCATAAATCAAGATAAGCCTAATGAGTAACAGCAGAAGGCAAAATAGGAACACCTTTATTTCATCTGTATTCATTTTTATGGAGAAGGTTCTTCATAGATTGGGTGAATTGAGTTGTCTCCAGTAAGTTGGTGATTTAAAGCTCCAGCTTTAAAGTGTTGCTAACTTCACAGCTTTGTATACAATGGCAACAGTTTAGTGCTGATTTGTGCATTTTCTTGCTTTTAAACACCTGAGAATCAGTCATTTCTGCAAGGAGTGTTCTATGAGCAATGTAGCATAGCAGGGCTTTGAAATGTATTTTCTTGTTGCTAAATAAAATAATTTCTATATGCTCTATTCAGAACAAGATGGAATCTTCACATGCTTGCACTTACTTTGGCCTTTTCCTAAACTCAAACAGCTTCAGGGGGTTGAATCTGAAAGGTGCTGAGCATTTTTGACCTCAATCCATCAACCAGCATGCTTCTCATGCAATGTTGCATTCACAACAGTGTGATTATTCATACTTTTATTTTTTTTAACATTTTAGCAGTCTACACTTTACAGTGTTTAATAGTTTCCATTTCATTATCAAATTTCATATATTCTTCCCCCATAAAAGATTTTCTTTTAATTTTTTGTTTCTATTGTGACTGCCTGCCTCAAATTGTTTGACTGTGTTCTGCATGGATGAAAAGCTAGGTGGTGTTGCTGGGTTGCCTTTTTTCTGGAATTGTTTGCTGTGATGTTCATTCCTATATGCCTAGTCTCTTTGCCTCTGCTGGAAATACTGTCTGTTCCTCTTGCTACTATTTGCAATGCGAATTCATTGGGCCTTTTTATAGATATCTGTGTGTCTGTCAGTTTATATATTGCTATTTTTTGCAGAAAATTGCAATTTTAAAATGTGTAAATGTCATTATAATATAGTGAAAACTCTAGCCATTGTACTAGGTTCACTAGCACAAAATTATTTGTCTAATTTAGTGAATTTATATGTTTTTATTAATTGGAAACTTCTTTTATTTCATGCTGTGTTGCATAGATCATACAATGCAGTTTATGAGTTCAGCCTTTGTAAACCCAATGGTAAAATACTGTCTGCTTCCCTGGGGTTCCTACTGGAGCCAATATTGTTTAAACTCCTCATTAATGACTTGGACAGAGGATTGAGCGACCCTCAGCATGTTTGCAAGTGACACCAAACTGGGGAGAGGAGTTGATATGTTTGAGTGTAGCTGCTATTCAGATGAACTTTCACAGGCTGGACGAGTGGTCATGAAGTCCAAGAAAAGCAAATACAGGATCCTGCACCTGAGACAGAAAAGCCTCAAGCAGCATTACAGTTTAGGAATTGACTAGATAGAATGCAGATTTACACCCAAAGAACCAAAGATCTTGATAGACAGCAAGCTGAACAAGAGTCAGCAGTGTGCCCTTGTGAGAAATAATAATTCCTTGTTGCACTAAATAAGTAAATCATAGCGCCAGAAGTGGATGTTGACATAACAGGCAATGGGTGTATGTTGCAGCAAAGAAAAATCTGGTTAGATATAAGGAAGAAAAGTTTTGCAGTGGTTTTAGATCAGATATGTTGTGAAATCCTCATTCTCAGTCAATACGTGCCTGAACAAGACTCTGAACAGCCTCTGCTTTACATGGAAATTGGACCAGAAGATTACCAGAGGTCTGCAATTATCTACTAATGGTATATTTAAAGCATGATTGCATTGATTGATTTCAAACACACAAGTAGTGGCCTCTGAGTAGTCACGAAAGCTAAATTGTATGATTATCCAAACATTTCTTAATAGAGTGCAAGCAACAGTTAAAATGGAGAAGGTAGAGACTGTCAGTATTTCAGTAGTTTAGAGGCATGTTCCAGCTGAAATCTCAGCAGGTCTGCTTTTATTTTTTTCTTTTTACTGGTATCACTTCTGCCTTTTTCTGCAGTGGATGATTTTTTTACACTAAGAAATTGGATCAGTTTGCCAGCACCTGCAGAATAAGGAGAAAGAGATATATTTCTGAATAACTCTTTTTTTTTTTTTACATCTGAAGAAAAAAAACATAGAAGAAAAAGAAGGGAAGAAGTGATTTTTAGGGTTCACTGTATTAGGAAAAAAAGTTAAAGGAAAAAAAATGGTGCATAAACCAGACGGTTTTATTTAAGGCATCCAGAGCTGATAAGGGGAAGAAAAAGGAGATACAACACACAGGCTGCAAATGTAGTTCTCATGATTTAAATCTGGAAGGTTGTACAGTACATCTGTTTAACATCTTGCAATTTCAAGAACTGTGCCTTGAAAACCTTCTGTCACAGTGACACATGAAATAAAAGGTTATGTTATGACTTTCAGATGCAAACCTGTAAAAGCTTTATCTAACAGCATACTATCTTTTATTAACCCATTGCTGCTGCTCACCTATAATTCCCCTTTGCCAGTGATGTTATGAGAGATTCTACTGTAAAATAAATGTAATCTCTGCAACAGTAATTTTGTAATTGCATTAAATTATTTATGTGCTGTATGTAAATGGAAAATTTACATCTCTTTGTATCTCATCTGTTTTCTCTATTGCTCTCATTTTTCAGCTATATAATTTTTTTGATTAAAGAAATGGAACAAATTATTCTATTTCTGTCATAACCTTTGAAAACAATTAGAGTAGCTCAGAATAATTTCAACAGTTTCAAGATCTGTCATGCCATCAGTAATAACATACTTGAGTGGCTTAACGATAGTATTCTTTATTCAGAGCCCTGATTTTAAGGTTATGAAGTTAAAATATATAATAATAAAATGACTGGCTGCTCATTAATTTTTAGAACTTCTGCATCTCAGAATCTGAAAAAATTATCAACCTTTGCTCACTGGATGAAGGTGTTGCATAAAAGTGGTGCTGTCAAAACCTTGACAGAACTGTGCTAGGAGATGTTTATCAGGCTAAACTGAAGTTTTGCTTAGCTATAGAAAATGTGATTAGCACATGAGGGGTTCCTCAGAGTTCTACACAGCAATTACCCAGGAGCTGGAGGAATGTTATGATACATTTACTGGACAAATTCTCCTAAATTCCCTTAAAATGGAATCTGTTGCGAATTGCTCTGGCTTGCCTACTCCTGGCATATTAGTAGCAATGGTCAAAGAGAAATGAGGGGCCTTATCCCCCAGAAATGCTTCATATCTTTCCAGATCAGATTGTACAAACTTTTGTCTAAACATAATGATCAAAGTCTGGTGTAGAGTCTGGAGGTTGATCATAATGTTTGCCAGTTCTGTGTTTTTTTCAGACTTTGGTTAAATTATTCAGCTAGGTACTGCTATGTTTTCCATACTTACAAAATATGGCAAGTGATATTTACCTTGCTGAAACATGCTTTATTCACTGTCTGCCAAACACTTTAGAGGTCTTTGGCTGAAATCTCAATGAGTGCTGCTATTTAATATGTTGAAGTGTGATTTGTTGGTTTTCTTTACAAGGCACAGATGGTCTCCAAGAAACAATGGTGATTTCTTTACCTCAAGGAGCTGATGCCATGCACACAGCAGAAACATCACAACAGTGAGCTCTGCTGTATGACCTACACTGAGTGGGTGTGTGAAAGAGAGAGAGAGATAGCATTTCCTTCATAGACATACACACCCTCTGACCCAGACTAGGGAAGAATCTGCTTTGCAGAAGGTTTGCTTCAAGGGATTTTCCACATGTATTTTATTATGTTAAAGCTGATAGTGGTGACAAGTTGCACATTAAGTAACTGTTTCTTCAAAAATGTACTGTTTATATTCTCTTTAGGAAAAGTGATGTAATACTGAGTTTCTCAGACAAACAAAGTTACTTGGTTATAAAGTATGTTACTATTGCATATGAACCTTGCTCTCATCTGCCCCATACCTATTTGTTTTAGACCTCTGGCTTTATATGATGATTACTTGCATGTTTAGGGACAAATGTGTTCGTATTTACTAAGTTAGTAGCCAGTGGTTTTCACCAGGGAAATAACTTTAGTATGCTGTTAGTAATGTGGTTTCAAAAATATCAGCAAGGACTTCAACATAAGAGTCAGTGAAACATGTGGTCCTAATCATTCCCTTAAGAAGGAGACATGGTCTATTTTCCATTAGCAATGGTGCTTACAGCAAATGAATAAATATAAAATGAAATTTACATGTGTATTATAACTTTAGTGTGTGTGTATGCATTCAAACATGTATGTGCATGTGTATGCTTAGGCATACTCCCAGTGAGTGTAAAATGATGACTGCTGTAACAGAGCTAGCCATGGAGAACAAGCTGGTTGTTAGATGAATTGGAAAATGCGGCTGTTTACAAATTAATTTACCCCCACCCCCTTCCCCAGTCAGCAAAGTTTAAAACGTGTATTTGCATCTTGTAACTGGCATGAANTTGGTAGGAGCTGTTTTATCCCACTGAATCATGAGGGCACCAAGCGTCATTCTGTTGATGCCTTGCCCACTTCTCTCTTAGAAGAATTGCTATGAGAGGGTATATTGACTGGCAGAAATTGGGTCCTGTTTCTCCTTTGCCTTCTTGCAACCTTCCCACTGCTATGCCTGAATTGCAGAGCAGCAAAGCAGAGCCCTTTTCTGCATTCCTAATTGTTAGGTTCCTGTGGGACATTGGAGCTGGGGCCTTGATATTATTTCCACTTTCTCTGGTTTTAGCTAACTTTGTCATTCTTGACTCTCTATCACATACAAGATAAAAACCAAGGGAGAAAGCAGTGCTTGGTTCTGCCTTGAGCATATTTTGAGTAGACCAGGTGTGAAGCAGAATGTAAATGACAACTTTTTTAATGAAGAATTCTGCCTCGGCTTTTTCCCCGTATTTGTTTCTGAGGTAGCCTGTTCAAAGATGTCTGTTTGATAATATTCCTCTCCTGATGCTGCCATGAGCAGCACCTATCTACAGATGTACATATAGTTCGGGATGACAAAATGGCTATGAAAGGAAATAGCACTCAATCACTTTCTTTTAGGCTTGGTAATGTCTGTGTTGTTATATAAGTCTAGGTAATTTCTCTCTTTTTTAATTTGTATATACCACTACATATGATCTTGCTAATTGCTAACTGGGAACTGTCTTAATAGTATATTTCAAAGACAAGGATTCACACTGATGAATGCTAAAATTTCATTCACAGAATTTTGGATGTTTTTGAATAAAGGAAGTTTACATTCTTTCACAAGCACTGAAACTGCTTCATATTTGACTAAAATTAAATCCATTAAATGAGTTTGCTTATAGTTTAATTTATTATTATCATACACTAGGTTTTTTGGGTTTTTTGGTGGTTGGAATAAAGAGACAGAGGACAAATCTGTGCTTTTCAATTTTTATTTTTTTTTAAAGAAATGCAAGCTAGCTAAACTTACATTATGGTTTTAAAGAAGTGATCAATTTTTCAGGTACCAGTGTGGATTTTTGTCATTTTCTCTTCTCCTCTTTTCATTGAAGATTTAATGGCATGCTGAATCAGGCAGCCTTGGAATGGCAGCACCAAGGCTGCAATATAAAAAAAAAATAGGGTCTAGTGCTTATGTTGTGACATCCTACCTAAAATAGAGTTTTTGGCACAGATTCTAAATCATGTAATGGGCCTTCTTTTGCTGTGGCCTTTTCCCTTTCCTTCACAAATACTGTATTTTTCCTAGAGGGTAACTCAAGATTTTTTTCACTTTGAACTTGTTATCTGTGAATCTTCATTGCTGCAGTATAGTGCATTTTAAATGTGAAAGGTGTTGCTCTGATAATAGATTCTTACATTGGTGGCATATATAATACAGTCCCACAGCTGTCAACTCAATGTTTACCCACTCCTTAATACCTGGGTTTCAGCTTTGAGGAAGCAATTTCAATGTATGTCAGTTCAATCTTAAACAAATTGTAGAGGCACCATACACCCTGGTCAGGTACTATTTTTGCCTGAGATAGTTTAAAGATATGTTTAGCTCCACTGGGAGCTTCACTGCGGACATGCGCTCCCTATGTCACATTTTGGAGGCTGAAGTCATTGGCACCTTAAACATTCTGGAATTTCTGTTGCATTTAAGTCCTGCATCTGTCACTTTTGGCACTGGTTGCAGATTATGAAGATAAATCACTCCTGTTTCCTCTGACACTTGCTGTATTGTCATCACTGATCCCCCGTCTTGTGTGTTATCCATGGTCTTGTTTTCAGATGAGGGAGGATATTAATTCACAAAAGTAAATGGGTTCATATAAGCTTCACTCAAATGAACATTTTCCATTTAAGAAAACTGCTTGGGTAAGTTCATAACTTCAACAGGACTTTCAGCATGTACTGAAATGTTTAACTGGAGAGAGATGGACTAAATCCTTCCTGAATCAAAGCCATANATATATATATATATAAGAAAATTTATCTATTTGCCTTTTTTTATTAGGACTTGATAGGTGCTATAACAGAATTTTTTTCCTTTTATGCTGAGTGTAAGAATTTACAATGTTAATGAAGCCATGATAATTTTTTTAAAAAGTAAATTGCTATTGTGTCATCTTTCCAGAGAGAGTAAGACTTGATGTAGAAACCTTACATGCTCTCCTACACAGCTAAACGTTGTTG
Organism: Thryothorus ludovicianus; assembly: GCA_013397245.1. NCBI lineage: Eukaryota > Metazoa > Chordata > Aves > Passeriformes > Certhiidae > Thryothorus > Thryothorus ludovicianus. The sequence continues at coordinate 698,704 of VZTB01005682.1, read as the reverse complement.
CTAGTGTCTTATTTGAGTATCTGTCCAAGATTATACTATCTGTCTCTGGACAAACTGGAGAAAAGGATCAATAAAAAGTTAAGGTATACTGGAGGAAATGCGAACTGTTATCAGTCCTATGTTCTTGGTAAAAATACCTCTTCATCTATATTTGTTCCTGAAGTTTAGGTGATTCAGGTGGTAGGCAGTCTGTGGAAGAACAAAAAGTGTTCATCTAAATATCCACTGCATTAAGGTAGTTCAAAGGCATCTGAGGGAGGCTGAGTACTTCACTTTCAGAGATGAGCTTCAGAGGGAAAGGTGATGGTTTTATTAGATGAACTAATAAAACTAATTTAAGGAAAATGCATTGGCAGTTCCTGCTAATTTCAGTAGGGACTGACAACATCCTGTTTCTCAAAATTAGACCACAGTGTTGCAGATTAGAAGACAGACACATTCAGAGAAAAGATGCTTTGGGGCAAATGTACCGTGTTGCCCTTAAGATCCTTGCTACTGGAAGAAAAAAATTTAAAAAAGGGAAATGCTTATAGTAAAGTATATTACTCTTGTAAAAGGACATGTTTTATCCATGGTTTCAAAAAGATGCAGTTCCCTTCACCATTTTTCTGCTTTTGACATGCAGACAGTAATCAGTATTTCAATTTACTTTTCCTAGCTGGTATTCAGATACCAGTTATTAAAGAGCATCAAAAGACAAGGGAATTTCTGACGTTGATCAGTGCCATTGGATAACACCACATGGGAAGTGCAGCTGTCCCAGCTGGTGGTGACAGCAGAGAGGGTATTTGTACTCAGCACCTTACTTTCCCCTCTGAGGAGTTTGACACTGATTGTTTTCTTGTATCTAGAATGGTATGTACAAAAGTCACAAAAAGAAGGAAAAATTTCCTTGTACTGCAGTTGTGTCAATCTTAAATTTAAGAACACATTTTTCTTGGTCATGGTTATGAACTCAGAAAGCAAATTTTTAAAGCTTCCAAGAGGAAGTCATACAGTATTGCTAAATAACCAAAAATATGGGCAGTTACTGTAGACAATTTCAAGGATGAATTTGAAAGTACATAGTGTACTAATTTTTCTAATGATCAAATACTTGTTCAGTTTCCCACTTGACTGTTTTTATACCTATGTTTGATATAAGTATGTATTTTAAAATGAAATAACCAACTTTATAATTTATCTATTCTCTAGCATTTCTTATAAGTGCATCTCAAAGCTTTTTTTGTTGAAGAGATAAGTGTCAGTATCCCTATGTACAGGAAATGGAAGCAGTGGGGCACTGAACTGGCTTTACATTAGTTGTATGGTAGTCTGGATAAGAAATGGTATCTCTTGTGTTATAGTAAAGTATTAACTTTTTCTGCACTTTAAAGATACTGAGAAGGTACAAGATGTTTCAGAATTTTCTCTGCTGGTGTGACTTTTTTGGTTTGTTTGGTTCTGGTGTGTTTGGATTCTTTTCTACAATTTGACCAGTATTTAAAGCAGCAAGGTTAAACTTGTGAACTAGAATTGTGCTAAGTATCACTGATTGATTGTTAAAGTAGTAAAACATGGTGATTTCAATTTGGATTTTACCATTTATCTTTAAGTTTTCTTGCATCGGAAGATTGAAGCAAAATGAGAGTATAAAAAATTGGCAGAAAGAGTGATTGGGGAATAAAAATACCCAAGCCTCACTCAACTTTATAGTATACCTTTCTGTTGGATAAAGAAAATGCAAGCAGTATGCAAGTGAATCAAAACTATTCAGCAGAGAATTGTGTTCTTGGTTCATGTTATTAGGAAAATTAAGAGAGAGAGCGTGTTGTGACAAGTCTGTCAAGCAGTGATTGATTTTGAACTGATTGATTTTACATTTTGTTTTATTCTTTTACTGTATTTGAATTTAGACTCAAATCTGCTTTCCTATGAAAACCACTTTCTCAAAGAGTGGAATTGACTGTCTAACTCTGGACTGAAATGAGAGACTTCTGCTTGGCTTTTCTCTAATACATCACACAGTGCGGAGATGATGCTCCTGTCCAGATGGAAGTATTCAGTTCATTGTTCATCCATCGCAATCAGGATGTGTCATGGGGGTTGCCCCATTTGTTCTATTTTTGCTTCGCTCCTTTTGCCTGCATGGTTTAATAAGTTTAAATGCATAAATGATAACCAGGACTTTATCCTAATATATATGTCTGTGCAATGTTTATTTCAGTAACACTTTTAGGAGGAGGAGAGGACAACATACCTCATTTTGAATCATAGTCCAGCTTCCACTGGGTTTGCATTCTGCTCCTTTTTCTTCTCCTGGCTATTAATTTTTTTCCTTTCTTGAGGGGTTTGTTTCCCAGCTTAACCATGCAGACAGGTCTTTACTGCGTGCTGTGTAGGGGACTGTGGTATCTGAGGGATTAAGCATAAATCTGTCCAGGAATATTATGGGTTCCAATTTGGTTTTGAGGGTGATGTACTGTTTGACATTAGGAAATTCACATAACAGTGCATCCCAAAAGGTAAAAAGGTGTGTTAGCTAGCATAAAAAAGAACATATTTAAGTTAATTTATGATAAGATGCTAACTGAAGATGTGTCGAAGTTTAGAAATTTTTGTGTTGTGATGGGAGGAAATGTGAAACAAATGCTAAGCATGATTCTAGGATTGACTCACATCATTAACCAGGTACCACTGATAGAATATTCTGAGTCTTCACTGTGTTTTTTCCCTGTGTTAACTAACATTATGAGCAACTGGAATGCAATAATATTATTCTTTCTGATGAACAACTTCTGTGAAATACAGTTTTCTCTTTGGAAAATATATACAGTACTTTATCTCTATGTTGCGTTTCTCGAATTTATACTTATATATTTATTCATATGTGTATATAATACTATAGTATTATATAAAATTTATGTCAGAGAAGAAGGTACTAATTTCGTGAAGTGAAGGCCTCTCAAAATTAGTAGAAGGGGGATTAGTTGGTGTGGTGTTTTTTTCTTGTTTAGGTGGGTTTTTTTGTTGGTTTTATTGGTTTTTTGGGTTTTTTTGAATAGTTGTCTTTGTCTCATTCTCCTTATAACTTTTTTTTTTTCATTTTTATGAAGTAAATATATTTTTAGGAAGTATGAAAATGATTACTTTTAATTTTATGCAAAAGATAGATTAGAGAGCATGTAATGGTGTTACATAATTTGATTCCCAAATTTATTTCCTCTGCAAAGTACTGATGGGAAAAAAAAATTTACAACCAAAGTAAATGAGCAATTTTCTCTGCAATGAATATCTATTATAAATCCTGTCTTTTGGAAGGTACTGTATGGGATTTTGGTATTAACATTTTGATCAATGTCCTGCAAGTGTTCACTATCTGGATAAGAGAAAAGAAAGGAAGCAGCGCACAGTTGCATACTGAGTAAGAAAATAGAGGGAAATAAAGCTGCACAAATTATAAATGTGTGGCTTGTGCCAACTTTTTTGTGAGAGTTTAAATGTATTATTGATCACAGCATTAGCACAGATTTAGAACTTAGTTGCCAAACATTGTGTAGAATAATTATGTTAGCAAAAATGCAAATTATTAAATGTTTCTAGCAATTTGTAGATGTAGCACATAAAAAAACTTCAGTGCTAAACTTTTTGACCTTTTACTTTACTAATTGCTTTAAACCTTTAGACTGAGATTTGATGTATTTTCCTTGTGATTTTGGAAGAGGAGCTTAATATACTGCCCTGGTGTACTTACTACTAGCAATCAGCTTTTGTTATGCTTTGTAATATTACATAGCAATCAACTGAAAGAGAAGGGAAATTGTGGGTAAACACGAGTAAATAAGGAAGTGATTAGAATATATGAAAATTGTTTAGATGCTGGTGGAAGTTTCTGTAATCTGCTAATATCAGTAAGTACAGTTTAATTAGTAATGCCAAAAAAAGGAGGCTAAATGTGGAAGGGAGGGAATCTTTCTACTTGTAACCACTTATAATTTTCTAAAATCTATCCATATGGGTCCACTTGGTCTGGACTTATAGACGAGTTGGTCTCTAGCCAGATACTCCATCTCCTTGAGCTTGCACCTCTCTATAGAGCTTTAATGTTCCCCTGAAGAGTACTCTTTTTTTTTTTAACTCTCTAATTTAGACTTGGCAGTTGAAGCATGATGGCAATTCAATGTTTTGGGAATGAGCAATAAATAAAGCTTTAAAACTTCCATTGTTTTGTCTCTTAGTTGCTGTGCTATGCTGTTGCATAAGCATCCGTAGGCTAATGTAGTGGATATCAGATTGAATTGCATCTGCTAAGGTCACATTTTGGTTAAGATTTCTTTCCTTTTTCTCTTCCCCCCTCAAAATCCCCAACTATCCTCATTTGTGTCATAAATAGAGAAATTTAAAGGAGGAGTGCTTTATTTTATGAGCCAGTGTTCAACAAGGAATTGGTTGAATGAAGAAGGTAGTTTGGCTAGTTTGAACAACATACTTGTAATGAAACATGATTTCCCCACCCTGTTCCCTCCTCCAAAAAAATACCATGTAATCCTCCTCTTTTCCTGCACCATGGTAACCTGTTGCTGGGCCTCTGCCTGTTTAGTGTTTGTTATACATGTCAGAGGGCTCTTTCAAGCTGTGCAACCCCAATAAACCTCAGAGATCTGTGCATTTTTGTAAAACCAGTCTAACAAGGCAAAAAGCTACTATCTTGTGGAAAACATGAGGTTATCTCCAAGGCAGTAGTATGCTGTCCACCCCCCTGTGGTGCTTTGAAGGCAGCAAAGGGGAGCATGTAGGGGGTTTTTTTGACTGTATGGAGTAAAGGTAGTTGGTCACAGACTCACACCCAACAGCCTAGTTCTGATACTGGGATTGTAACAATGATGGGAGTTTTCAGAGTATAGAGGCAGGGCTGAGAGAAATCACACATAGATCACTGTACAGGATGTTGAATTTTAATGTCTGCTTGAAAACCTGCATCTCTTGTGCAGTGTAGTTTTATTTAGGTAGATATCCAAAAGCTGAAAAAATGCTGAAATGACATTAAATCTGCAGAGCAATACACACAAAACAGTGTTTAACTAAAATAAGATCATAGAACTGGGCACATACCTGATAGTCTGCCAAGTAATCACTAAACTGTTTATCTGTAGATTCACCTGAAGAAACCCAGAAATACCCCATATAATGCAAAAATTCATTTTATCTGATTCAGACTCTAGATCAAAACTGGGAATAACCAGCTTCCGTCTTTATTATTCTCTGGAATACTCTAGTGTATTTATTCAACCCCCAAAAGGGGGTTAAGTATTATAATTTTGTTATTATTAAAAGTTTGGATTATGTTAGCAAATGTTTGGATTCTACAAAGTTTGTAAAATCATACTGGAAATTTCATAATGTACTTTCTTGTAAAGCATCTGACCTTTTCTTCTTCTGATTGTGCTTTAACACATTCTTATAGTATTCTGGGAATGATCTTTCTTGTTTTATTTAGAAGCAGGAAATGCATCTAATTTTGAAGGGATAATGATTACATTTTTTGAAAATTCAGAAACTGTTCAAATAAGGTTTGACTGAGAATTTTTCTTTCTTTTTTCTTTGTTTTGTTTTTTTTTTGTTTTTCTCCTTTCAGGACTCTAGTTCATTGGAAATACAGTTTGGAGTTGGAGCAAATTGCAGCAGCAGGGGAATACAAACTGTTCTGCAATAGAGGGAGGATAGGTCAAATACATGCTACTGCATTCCCTCATGCATTATGCAGGCAAATGCAGCCCTCATCCCTGTCTTCCCACCCTTTCTATCTCTCAACAGATATTACCCAAGGGCAGTGTGCTCGATGCTTTGCTGGGTTTCTTCTTCAGCCAGTGTTGCCTGTGCTTTCATAGTTTGATTGTGGCATCTCTTCTGCTTTTAGCCACTGTGGACCGCAGAGTGTTCTGAGCCTCTTGAGGTTAATTATATGTAAAGTTACAAATCCTGCTAGAGACTAAAACTGTTTTGCGTTAAAAATTTAGGAATTGTTTTTTCTGACAAAAAAGCCATTGGCAAAAGAAATGACAGTAAAATTTCATTAGTGTTTCATTCTAGCATGTGATGTGGATGCTTTCATTCTCAAAGGCAGCCATTTTGTGGTTTTCCTTTCAAAGGGACCAAGTGGAACAATATAAAGATGTACTCTTTGAAGTAAGTGGAGGGAACTACTGGTCAGTAACTGCTCTTGGGTATTTTGCCACTTGTCGACCTTATTCCTCAAGCCCTAAATCTTTCATAGCATACCATGCTTCATCTTTATTCAGGAGAAATTTTAATTTATTTCACTGTCATGATATAGATTTGACCTCAGAAGGTTTTGCCATGTACAGGCTTGACACTTGTTTCATTAGCACTATCTACTGGTAGTGACGAGTTAGGTGAAGGCACCAGCTATGTCAGTGAAGGAGATCTGGTCGCCTATGTGTCACAAAAGTGTGTTCAGTCTCAATTGCTGAAATAGTAGTGATGAGGTATAGGGCAGGATTGGTAAGCATGAAACATCTGATATGCTGTCAGGTTGAACTGATATTTTCTTTGTTTCAAGACTAAAGGAAAATAGCATCCCCTGTAATTTTATCATCTTTGTGCTTGATTATATATTTAAGAAAAGAATACCTCATTCTCCTAATAGTTCCCACTGATTTTATATTCTTGTCTGTATGTGGAAGGACCTGTGATAAATCAAGAGACCAGTTTGCTTCCACTTTGCAGTTTTTAAATTGCCTAGGAAAGATGGATCGATGGACATAGGCGATTACTGTTGAACAGATGAGGAAAAAAAAGCCACAGTTAAAAGTGATCCAAGGACTCAGAAAAGCTCCAATTTTACTGTCTAAACTCTGTGCACATAAGTAATAAGCTTTTGTTAAAGCTCCAAGGCTGTTAGGTAAAAACTGAAAATCTGGATAGATTGGTTATATAGTTGTCAGAATAAATGACTATAGATTTAGAACTGAAACATTTTAGCAGTCCATTAGTCATTTAATTTTTTCTTAAATTCTGGAAAAAATTGACAAAAAATGTGCTATAAATACTTAATTAAATGTAAGTGGTTTTTTTAACACTTTGGAAATGGCTTTGAAGCATGCTAGTATCAGGTTTTACGTTATGGGTTGCTGGACTCTATACTCACAGGGTTTTATTTTTTTATTACTGAATGCAATATATTCTACTTTCTTTTTTCTTAACTAAGAGCCATCCAGTTCAACATTAAGCAAAGTGATTAACATCCTTCACAAATTTTTTGTCCTTTATCTTCTGTTGAGGAAGAGATTGGTGACTTAAGAATAATGTAAAATTTCATATTTTTGATTTTGGGTGTGTTTACTTTAGCTGAATCTCAGGACAGTAAGGAGTAAGGTAAAAGAATTTTGTTTCACAGGTATTAGAAAGTGGTGAAAAGTGTTGAGTTCTGCAGGGTGACTAGCTTCTATCAATTGACACCCTTGAAAACTTGAGGTTGTAACTCTAATTCCTCATGTCTTCTGTCCCTTTTAGTTCAAGATCAAATAATGCTGAATACTGCTTCAGTGCAAGAAATTTGTAGATCTTCATATAGATCTTGGGACAATCTAGAGCAATGGAATCCCATGGCTTTTGTGTTACAGATCCAAGATGAGGAAAAAGTGGCATAAATATGATTCAAAATCTGATTTAGATGCTGCTTTATGCTTATAGATGTGATCACAAGTTGTGAGGCTGACTCAACATCCAGTTGTTTGGAGGTGGTTCTGCTTCTCTAAATGCCAATGCAGTTTTTTCAGCAAGCTTTACATAAAAGTGCCATGGGATTCCTCCAACAAGGTCCCCAAATAGGACAAAGTTAGTTCTCCTGTAGACTGGGGTTGCAATTGTACTCATTCCTCCTTGCAGGATGCTGGACATCATGACCTCATGGTCACTGCAGCCAAGGCTGCCTCCCCACTTCACATGTCCAACCTCCCTTTTTTGTTTGGGCTGTACATCATTCCTTGTTGGTTCTTCTACCACCTCTATCAGAAAGCCTCCTAGAGTGTTTGTACTTTGCTGTGCGGCTTCTCCTGCAGGAGATTCAGGGTGATTGAAGTCCTTTGTAAGAACTAGGGTCTGTGTCTGTAAGGCTGCTTCCAGTTGTCTGTAAAAGGCCTCATCCACTTCATCTTCCTGATCAGGTGGCTTGTAACAGATAGCAACTGTGGCAGTCTCATTAGTCTGCACTTCTATGCTAATCCAGGAACTCTTGAGTGGTTCATTATCCTCCCTGAGGAGAAGCTCCATGCATTCCAGGAATTCCTTTACAAAAAGGGCAGCTCTACCACCATGTCTTTCTGTCCTGTCTTTTCTAAAAGCATGTAGCCTTGTATTACAGTCATGCAAGCTGTCCCACCAAATCTCTAATTAAAAATTTTCCCTCAAAATCTGATAATCTATTCTGATAGATCATAGATTCTAATGCTCCACTCCCTCAGGTGTGATAAGCAAAGCATTCCTTCATATAGTCATGATAAATCTGTATATCACCCTGCTATGCAAGTCAAAATAAGTGAAAGGAGATGGGATATTATCCCACCTCAAGTCAGTGTTAAAGATCCAGCTGATCTATAGCTTCTGTGGATTTAAGTGTGGGTCTTAAACCAACATGTACTTCTAGAGGAGAGGTAGATACCATGAAATTTTATGCTAAATTACTTGCAACTCAAGATTAAATATGAGATGACTTATAAAGCTAAAAGTTTCTGTCTTCTTTAAAGTGCTATGCAGTTGCCAGTTAACCAGATTTATACTGTTGGAAACTACAGCTGTTCTGTTCTATTACTTCCACAGCTGAACTTTGTTTATTGTAATCATTGTTTCAGTTAAACTGAGATTATTGTTTTGATAATATTGATTCATAAAGGCAAATAATTTCCTTATTTTTTAAATAATAAAAAATTAATTCTAATTTTCCTTCCTGTTCCTTGTGTCCTGGACACAGGAGCAAAAGAATTTAAAAGTCTTTTATTTAAGAGGCAGAGAGCCAGAACTTTGTTTACCTGCTTTTTTTAAAAGTTCATTTTGCAGGCATTATGGCTATGTCCACAAAATGTTGATGTTTGCCTTTTCAGAATGTGATTATTGCTCATAAAAGCAGTTTTAATTGAATACTTATGTCATGAATGGCTTGTAGCATTCTTAAAACTACATGCCTCTATTTATATGACTATAGTTTATTTTTTAGAGCTCCCTATATAACAATACTGGGAAATTACTAAAGGATTTTTTCTATTCAACTGGGTGATTTTAAAAGATATTGCTGTTATACTGGACTATTGGCATTGTTGCTTAGGAATAAAAAGTTAAGAAAATCATTCCTTCCCCCTTTCAAACAAAACTCCATCTAAAAAGGTCACAAAAGGAAACACAATTCAAATAATCTCCTTTCTATATCTGAGATTCACTTGGAAACAGATGGTTCAATTTATAGTTTGATGTGGCATAATATATACATTTAACAAAATCCTGTTTTGTATTGCTTCTATAAACACTAACATCTGATAAAAGCATGTTGGCTTTTCTGCCATCAACTTGAATCAGAAACCTTTGAGCCAGTGCTTAGAAAGTAGGAGTCTGACATTCAGAAACCTAAATTAACCCTTTGAGCCTTTGCCTGCAACTTTTCTTAGCCTTATCCCTGACTTGCAAAAGGCAAATTCATTTGTGGTTTTCTCAATTTAAGCTACTGTGGATAATTACTAGGCTTTGTTCTTGCTGCATTTAAAGATGAAATGATTCAATGCTGTTCATTACAGCTCATTTCAGGTCACACTGTAGACATTAAATTACTATCTGAAAAATCACTGACATTGTTCATATACCAAAAGTAAAATGTTTACCCCTCCCTGCTGTTTTCCAGGCGTTAGCCCACCTGTCTGTAAAGGGAAATGGCTTTGCCATGATCAGGATCTTCATGGAAGTTCATGAACAAGCAGTCTTTGTCCTTTATTTGTGGAAAGGTTCCACTTTATATGCAAATAGCATTATTTAAAAAAATTAATTGCTTCCTCAGAATAACAGATTTCACTCAGAGATCAGCTGATTTTTATATTACACAGGTGAAGTTTTCTCACTTCTGATCATATATTTCTGTTGTGGGGTTAATTTGTTTTTTTCCCAGCCAGCGCACCAATTAATGTTGGGTTTTATTTTTTGTTGTGAGATAGGATTAAAAGGAAAGAAAACAAAGCAGATTCAAACTTGAAAATATACAAAGAAAACTTTATTAACAGAACTAAAGGGGAAAATAATAATAATAAGACAATCAGAATAAAATTTCAGACAACCCTTTTTCTTTGTCACTGACAGTGCAAAGATAAAGCCCACAGCTTTCAGCCAGTTTACTACACTTAAAATAGTCTTCTCCTCAATTCACTTAGGGAGAAGAGTTTCTCTTGTTACGCTATGGAGACTTTTCACTTTGTCAGAAACAAAAAAAGACAACCACCCAGAAATAAAATTTTCAATCGTAGTGTCAAAGCATTTCTCTTGTTTTGCAGCTTTTACACAGCTACTGACAATAGACTACATCAACTATTGGGGTGCTATTTTTAAGAATGAGCTACTTTAGTATACAATAGTTTTCTCATTTATCTCTCGTAACAAAAGGTTCCCTTACTACCTTTTTTTCATTACTCTCATTTTTCTTTAAGTTTTTCATTAAAACACAGTAATATCTATTTGTTTCAACTACAAATATTCCAACTCACAGTTGTACTAAAATTGCTACTTTCCCCCAATACATTTCTATAAGTCACAGAGAAAATAAACAAAGTCTGATACATCAAATATATATCTTCACCATAGCTTTACAAAAGAATTTAAGTTTAAATTCAAAGCATTCTTTTCAATCCCTTCATCTAAAATCAAACTTCTTCTTTACTGACCTCAAGGGTTAAGTTTTATCATCAACTGGAACAGTTTGTATAGAGTCTTACAATATCAAAAGGCTAATCTGATCCGAGTTCTGTATTGAGAATGTAACTTGCTGTGCTTTTTTTTCTGCTACATGGTCTCTGTTAACCATCGTGGTTCTGCTGAGGTGTTGAGACTAAGGAAAAAAAACCCTGCAGCCGATGTTTTTATCCTTTTAAGTGCAGTAAATTTGGTTCAAGGTAACTGAGCAGATAAAGTTTGTTGTGAGCCCTGCGGAGGTGGCTGTGGCTGCCTGGTACTGTCCTGGTTGCTGCCATCCCTGGCCATGTGGCCTCTCTTTGTCTTGGGGCTGCTCTTGGCCTTGGAGCCTCTCCTGGCCTTGGGGCCTGGTGGGCTCCCTGGTGAGGGGCTCAGCTGCCCCCCTCACCACCCCTCTGGAGAACAGGAAAAATCTCAGCTGGGCCAGGGAGATCAGATCAGCCCAGGCCCGGCCACCCCAGGCCAAGCGGGTCAGCCCGAATCCCCCTTGGCCCGGGCCCTCCACCTCCTCCCAAAACCTGAAGTGAAATGAGTCACCCTCCCCTTTTCTTTTTGTCTTAAGAATGTGTTTTTTTAACAAAAATGTAGCAACCTTTCATTGGCTCTATTGAAGCAATGCCAACCTACGACAATTTCCCAGAAAATTTTGATCACAAGAAATGATATTACCATTACTTTGGAAAATAGTAAGTGTATCCTTTACTACTTTCAGCCAATTATCCTAAAGAAGCTGGGCACAATAACCAGAATACCTGACAGATATTCTGAGAATGTGGAGGATCATACCCAATGTCTTGAATTTATCTTAACAGTTGAGTTGGCACTGGTATTAAGGAGGTAAATAGAGCTGTACAGGGAGGTTTTTATATGTTTATATGCCTGTCTGTGAACAGACTTCTGTTATTTCCGGAGTTGGAGAATTTAATTTTGCAAGCTTCTTAGTCTTTGTTGGTCAGTTGGCCTTGGTAGTTATTGCTTGGGTAGTAAGTGCAGAATTGTTCTTAGCTAGGATATGACCATGGCATTTATGAAAATTTAAACAGTCATAGCTCTGAAGGGAAATTAAGGAAACAACAAATGAATAACTAATGAAAGAATTATCATGGACTTAACTTGAAGATTAAAAGCTGTAATCTGGAAGTGACAGATTCATATAATACCATGCCTGCTTAGATATACTTTTGGGATGGGGGGGCAGGGTGGAGAGTAAAAGAAGGAAAAACATTTTCCATGCTTGGCAAAGTGCAGAAGTACTACTTTTAGTGGTACTCCATTACATTTCTAAGAAACTTGCTTGAAAGGCAAAACTAGAGGTAAAAAGTCAGACAACTTACTCCTGTATTGATAAGGCATGAGTTGAGTGAGATTAACCCAGTTGGCTGGAACCTAAGGCTTATATTGCAAGGTTGTGTGATATTCCATCCCTTTATTGGCCAGTTACTTAACAAGTGGACTTGTGGGTCCCTTCAACACAGACTATTCTGTGATCCACTATGTTCACTGTCTGGTCTCCTTTAAAACTCCATTTATATGATGAGCCTTCTTAATTTCTCAGCCTCGAGCAGGCAGCAGCCCTCTCAGTTCAAAGTTTTGAAGAAAAGTGTTGATAGTCTGCTATGTTGTTTGGAGGGCTTAGAATTAGTCCATCTATTCGCCTTCCTCATCTGTTTGCTCTGCCAAAGTCCAGATCCAGCTGTGGACATGCACAGCTGGTGTGGTTGGTCTAGGCCCTGCATGTGAAAGAGCTCAATTAACAGATGCACAGACAGCCATCAGTATGCCTGGCAAACTGACCATGAGTAGGATGGACTTTGGAAACTGAGGCTGGAGAAGATGGTCTAAGAAGTTCCAGGAAAGAATTTACTTTTTATTAATAAATTTTACTGATTTTTCTTTGTAGCCTTTGAAAACTTAAGGCTTATATCTGGATTTGCCTTACATTTGAAGTTACCTTATACTTGGCTTGGTATGGTAGTTCTGGCTGGATCCATGAGAATGGCCAGAGTCTATAAGGATAAACCACAATGAGGTGGAGAAGAAAGCATTCAAAATTTGTTTTGGCAGAAATTGGTTAATTAACTCTGTTTAGCATTACACAGGACCTTAGCTTGACTAACTTGCTATCTTTGTTAAATATGTAGCTTCCCAGGAGTAAATCTGGATGAAATGTCTTAGTCATTTTTTCACAAGAAAGCACAAAAAAGCAATTAGCACAAGAATTGTGCAATTATATATATTGGACTGAAGAAATTTATAAGTTTGCATTTTCCTATGAGACTCTTTTCCAGAAAGCAGAAAATCTACAGATAGAATTATAGGTTTTAGGTCCTATATTGAGGGAAGTGGAACTATTTGCTTTGTTAGGCCCTGTCACTCCCAAAACTGGAATATGGATTCAAACAGCAAAAGCTGACAGAGCTATATTAATGTTAATGTTTTATGAATTTTGATACAACAAGAACAAGTCAAGATATTGGGATTCTTCCTATTTTTCCCTTTTCTTTCTCTCAGGGAATTTTTTCCCATTTGTTGCCTGAAAGATGAGAATGACTGATACCTAAGAGACAAAGAATGATGCTGGGGGAGGGTACAGTTGGCTACTCTTCTAGCTGGGGGGTGTTTCTCTTGGAAAGTGCAGAGATACTGTGAAATTTTGGATGAGGGGAGATGGGCTCAGCTGCTTGTTCTCTCTCACTCTCAGGACCAGAGGGGAAAGGTTGAGTTGCTAGTACTGAAGGGATAATTCACTGCCAACAGGGAGTCCAGCCCTTTACTGCTACTCCTAGAGTGAGTGAGCCTTTGCTCTTAAGAGTGGCCATTGAACTGGGACCTTTTTTTTAACACCTAATCTCACTGAAAAGGACCCTCACCATATACTCAGGTGCCTCAGGGGAAAACCCAGGACCCCAAACCACCCCCCCCACCCCACTCCTATTCCCAGGGAGCATCTCCTGGCTGCTTGGGGGAGCCCAGCTGCTGCTGTCCAGCCCTGCTCTTTTCTGCTGCTGCTTTGGGTTTTATGCTTTAACTCAACACCCTGTGCCTGCCCAGATACCCCATGGCTCCTGCTATGGCTTTGGAGTTTCTGCTACATTTTGTTTTTCACCCTGGGTGTACCTACCTCTGCTGTTCCAGCCTGCTGCTCCAAGGTTCCTGCTACAGCCCATTTTGCCATCTGGAGTGGCACACGGACCGGACCCGCTGCCCCCCATGAGTTTTTAAAGGAAGTCCCCTTTCTGTCTCTCCCGCCTGCTGTGCTGCCATTACCCAGGTGCAGCGAGGCAGCTGGGCTCACGCCACAGCGCCCCCTGCAGCTGTCGGGGAATCATTGCACCCGCCCTGCCCGGCCGGGAGCCACCAGCGCCCCTGCTGGCCGTGACCGTAACTGCACCAAAGGGGAACGTGCCTGACAGCCCAGAGGAAGGCTGCAGGGTCACTGGATTTCTGGGTCTGTTTGTTGTTGCTGCCGTTGTTGTTGTTTGTCTTGTTACATATATACTAGTTAAGAACTATTAGTCTTTTTCTGATATTATCGACACATTTCTGATACTATATATATACATTATGATATATGGGGCCTGAAAGCCCCATGATTTCGAAGTTGTAGTAATTGGGAGGGAAGGAGGTAATTTTTTCCATTCCAAGGAAGGTTCCCCTCTTCCTTGGTAGACACTTGTCTTTCAAACCAAGACAAGGCCCTCTTCAAGTGTCTTAAACAGGCTGCTTGGTGCAAATAGCTCACATATTCTTTCAACTGCAGCACCTGTTAGATTTAGATTAAGTAATATCTCTTTAGGTATGAGTTAGATGATTGAAATACATATATTGAGGTTCATGGCAGTATTTTCTGACTATAAAAAGTCTTTGATAGGGGAAGAATATGATACTGAGCAGTCAAATGGGCTAAAAGTATATATGGAAAACCTCGAAGATATAGGAGATTATAGGCTTAGAGATTTGACATTTTTCTTCTCATGAATGTATCGTATAGTTTAACTTTGACACATAGTAGACTTAAGTAGGTTCAAGGTCTATTCTTCTTTCCAAATGTAGGAACAAATCAAGGACGGCATTGAAATAACTTAAAGAAAGTTAATGGTACAGGAGGAAATTAACAGTAATTCTGTCTCAACATACAATTCTGCAGTTGATTTTTAATGATGTCTGTTGAAAATAGAGATGCACTATATGAGTAAAAGAAACCTAGAAAAAATGATTTTGAAGGAGAGAGATAGAGAGCATAATTAAGAGTATAATGTTTTTTAGAGGTAGAGAGTATAATTAAGAGGTCATCAGAAAGTAATTCAATAGTGATTCAATTTAAAAGACATCACTAGGGTATAATTCCTCTGGCCTGTCTTATTACCATAGGTTTGTTGAGAAACAAAAGAGCTGTCCCTTGTGTCATAGATTTTTGTAGTATAAAGGAAAGTATTGGGTAGTAAAATTTTCTATTTCCAGGTCTATGACAGCATTTTTCTGTTATTTTNCTTTGAATATGATTTTTACAAGCAGAAGATGAGGAAGAAAGCAGTGCTGCTGGTCAGCATTGTAAAGCTTTTAGCATTACCTTTTACAGTGAGTAGAAGTTCAAGTAGCTGTGTAGTGTTGTATGTATTGTACATAGGCATCAATTATCAATCCATTGCTGTCTTGCTATAGAGCTGACAAAAGTCTACATCTAGATTATGCATTGGTGACTCAGGTTTTTTTAATGCCCTATGTATGATAAAGAACTTTCAGTAAAACTGAATGCAGTGATATAAGCATAGAATTCCTTTTACAAATGAACAAACTGTTCTGGCAACTCTTGGTTGCAAATGTAAAGGTAATGGATGGCCACTATAGTCTATTTCCCATCTGGTTTTAACAGTCTGGGGTTTTTTTATTTCCTAAAATGTGCCTCTATTTAGCAACTTTTTACTGTGGTAATTAATGAAGCACTATCATTTTCTAGTATACATCTGTGGAGCTTTTTGGATTGTTGCTGCACCACCATGCTTAGGACAGCAATTTGAGTCAAAGCCAAAGATAGCTTTGAATCATTTGGTATCAAGGTACTAATGAGCTCTGCAGACATTTCAAATACAGTTTTTCCATTTTCAACCAGGTGTGGCTTAATCCACTCTATTTTTCCCATAAGCAATGCAATGTCCAATATATAACTTTTTCCTCATCCTCCAAAAAATGTTTCCAAAAGGCTAAAATCATGCTTTTTGCGATACAGAAGAGACTTTCCTGACTTCTCTTTTCCTAATGTTAGATTACTATCCATTTCCATGCTGAAATTTGATGGCCTGAGAATATTTTTTTCCTCAAAATCTCAAATCATGAACTATACCAGTTTGTAATTCTGATTTATGTGTATATTTACTGGCCTTAAAAGCTGTTTGTGAATCAAAGTAACAAAGCTATTTCTAGGAGGTTAATACTCAAGGATAATTTTTCTATATTCTAGCTGCAACTGAGAACAAATTACATTCAGATACCAAGGAAAGAAATTATGGATTTAATACTGTAGGGAAAGCATTGAAGTAATTGTAAATGAATTTATCAGGAATTAATTCCTCTTGATTGATTTGCTGGATGGAAGCATGTAGCACATTAAAAAGGTCTTGAATAAATCTTTTTGTAGTATTTGCTTCTGCTTCTTAAGAGAATGTGCTCATGTTATGCTGTTGATTTGTTTGCAGCCATATATAGTTAAACTGCAAATTTTGCTAATATCTCTGTGCACTTATCACAAGAGTTCTGTTCTTTACCCTAGCATCAGGAAAAATGATGTGAGCTTTTGCCTCAATATTTTTGAATCATTCCAAGAAACAATTTTTTGTCAGCCCCAGTTGCCAGAAAGTATTGGCTCTGCTATTTAAAGCAGTTAGCAAGTTTTTTTTCAAAATTAGTGTATAGTCAGTATCTTACTATTAGTTCAGCATGCCCTTTGTAGCCTCATAATTTTTTTCAGAAAATATTCAAGCTACAGGTTTGTTTTTCTAAGATGTCACCCAAATTCATTCTGTGATTTTATTTCCCATGTGGCAAGTCTGTGACATTCATCATGGTAATCAGTCCAAGGGTGATGAAATTTAGAATTTGATTTTTCTCTTGGGGAAGTTCATAGGTTTTGCTTCAGATCAAAATTGTGAGCCTCCACGTTTTCTTGGTATAAACAGATAATCCCACAAAGCGCGTGCATCTGCTAAAAATACTTCAATTGAAGCAATCAAGACAACAAATCCTTTGATAATGCAGTAAAGAGGATGGCTGTCCTGTGGATATTTCCTTGCAGATGTTTCCTTTAGTACAGTCATTTGAAGGATTAAATGTAGTGGAGAAGTTTATTTCATTCCTTTACTACCAACGAAGGTGTCTATCCGAAATGACAAATGCTTCATTTAAAGGACTGCATGTACAGGTATCTTAAGGGTACTTGAGAATCTTCTTAAGGACCTCCATATACCAGCAAACATTTTTTTTAATCAATTATCTGTCTTGAATGAAAGGAATTCCCACCCAAAGTAAAATAAACTCACAACATGATTACTTTGTGTTACTGTGATCATTTGTGAATAAAAGTTACATATATTGGAATTAAGGTGACATGTTTTTCTGTATTTCTGGTTCCTGTTATCACTGATAACAGAATAACATGCCATTTCTTTGGGTTTGGTTTTGTTTGATTAACAGAAGCACAAGAAATTAACCACGACATCTAAAAAGGGATGTTTAAATATATTTTTTATAGGAGCGGATCTGTAATAAAAACAATAAAACCCAGTGTTTAAGCTTTATAGAAATAATTTAATGACCAGCTGCAGCAATAAACACCTTTCCATTTTGATTGGGTCTTAACTCCTCCATCCAGTCATTAATTGCTCCATGAAAGACAAACACATTACATTATACCCTAAGTGTAACATCCTGTTTTAAATATTCCACTAGTGCATTTTAAATGTTTTTGATCCTGGTCAGACTTTAAAAGGATATTTTTTGGATCCTCCATTTATTATTACTCATTGAATATAATCATTACCAAGGCAATAATTGGCCAGCATTTTATTTCTCATATACAATTTTGGCCTTGTGTTTGTATTCCTCTTAGACAGAGAATAATATTGTGATGCCGCAACTTTTTTTTTCTAACTAGAGGGTAGAGATTGCATTTTATTTAAATTGCAGGGAAAATTAGAACTTCTTAATAGAGTTATATCACTGGTTGCTTTGCACTATGGAGCATGCACTATTATTAAAGTCATACTCATTACAGATAACAGAACAACCGCTAAAACGGTGATTTTAAAATATTTCAGGTATAAACTAGATTTTAGCTGATGATCTAAGAGGGAAAAAATGAGTGTCAAATCTCTAATTTATCTACTCCCTTTCTTACATGATTAGGCTTCCTTTCCTGAAGAAGAATGAAAAAGGGACTGTGTGACACTAGCAGCAAGAAATCTGGAGTGCATTTGCTGCAACAAAGGTTGTATCTGTGTCAGAAACAAGAACTTCATTTGGATTTTTTTGGATGGCATTTTATTTCACTTTGTGCTGCCATCTCCATTTGAGAATATTATCTTGAATTCCTTTACAGAATCATGGAAGGGTTGATGTCGAAAGGGAATTTTTGAGGTCCTCTGGTTCAATCCCTGTGCTAAAGAAGGGTCACCTACAGTCAGTTTCCCTGCATAATGCCTTGGTGGATTTGAATATGTCCCTCAGAGGTGGCGGATTTCACATCCTGTTTCAATGCTCAGTCACTGTCACAGTAAAAAAGTTTCTTGATGTTCAGACAGCACCTCCTCTTTGTACCTCCTCTTCTCTGTCACTGGGCACCACTGAAAGAAGCTCATCGTTCTCTTCTTTACACCCTTCCTCAGGGATTTGTATCCATTGATAACACTCACCCTGATATGACTTCTACTAAATAATTGCAGCACTCCCAATCTTTTCTCATATAAGGGGTACTCTAGTCCCTTAATCATCAAAGCAGTCTTTTGGGCCTGGTCTCAAATAACTCCATATCAAATTTTATTTTATTTTATTTTGCACTAAAATATTTGTTCTCGGATATGTCTTTTATGAAAAATCAGCACAATCTAGCAATTATTCCTTTAATGAGCCCATCCAGAGAAACAACAGATTCTTGAGTTGGAACAGGGTAGAGGCGAGTCCGGGGATCATTTCTTCCTTTTTTGTTTCCAAGTATGTTAGCATAAAATGCCCTGGGTTGGAAGAGACCTTAAAGATCATTTAATTATAACCCCACCACTCTTCACAGGGATACCTTGCACTAGATCAACTTGATCTGAACTCCATCCAGCCTGGTCTTGAACACCTCCAGGTGTGGGCCATCCACAACTTCTCTGGGCTACCTGTTCCAGTGCCTCACCACCCTCACAGTAAAGAATTTTTTCCTAATATCTAACCTAAACCTACTCTCAGTTTTAAGCCATTCTTCCTAGTTCTCTTACTATCTACTCTTGTAAAAAGTCTCTCTCCATCTTTTTTGTAGGTTCCGGAAGGCAGCATTTACATTACCCAGAAGTTATCTTCTCTAGGCTGAACAATCTCAATTCTCTCAGCCTTTCTTCATAGCAGAAGTGTTCCAACCCTCTAATCATCTTGGTGATCTTCCTCTGGACTTGCTCAAACAGGTCAATGTCCTTCCTTTGCTGGGGTCTCCAAGAGGAGCAGAGGGACAGAATTCCCCTCCTCGCCCTGCTGGCCACGCTGCTTTGGAGACAGCCCAGGACACATTTGTCTTTCTGGGCTGTGAGTGCACATGGCTGGCTTATGTCCAGCCTCTCATCCACCAGCACCCCCAGCTCCTTCTCCCCAGGGCTGCTCTCCATCTGTTCATCCTCCAGCCTCTTTTGGTACTGGGGGTTGCCCCAACCCACATGCAGCACCTTGCCCTTGGTCTTGTTAAACTGCATGAGATTCCCATGGGCCCACTGGAGCTTGTCCAGATTCCTCTGGATGGCATCCCATCCTTCAGGTATGGCAGCTGCACCACTCAGCTTCGTGTCATTGGCAAATTTGCTGAGGGTACTCTTGATCCCTTTGTCTGTGTCATTAGTGAAGATGTTAAATAACGCTTGTCCCAGTACAGATCTCTGATGGACACCACTTGTCACTGATGTCCACTGGGACTCCTAGCCGGTGACCACAACCCTCTGGATGTGACTGTTTCAAGTAAGTGACATGTCAATCATTAATGCACATTCCTTTGCTAAGCCAGTAGTCTGCTTGCTTGCTGGGTTTTCTGACATCCATCCCAGAACCCTGAGTGAGTGGAACTTGAAATATATGTTTATGAACTTAGAGAAATGAAGTGCTAATATCAAGATCCATGCTGACAGCATCCTGCTGGAAGCAAAAGGTTCTAATCTTATAGAGTAAGATCTCTATAGAAATCTAGAGCTTAAGGGTAGTGTTTAGTAACCATCAAGTTAAAAGATGGATGTAGTCACTTTGGCCACTGGGAAAAATAGATATTGTTGAGATAAATCTTTGTTCTCATTTCATGATCTTAAAGGAAAGACTTGACTAATCTAAATTGCAACTAGGTGAAATTACCCATGTTAAGGCTTGTGTAGTCTATAGTAAAGGTAATGTAAAGTAAAAATCAGATTCTTTATGCCTTGAGATACAAGATTTTTAGAACCAAAATCAAACCTTAGGTTTGCCTTTATCATTGGGCTTTAGAAATTGTTGTAAATTTGTAGTTTTTATCACCTACTGATGTAGGTATTGCAATTTGCCTGCTTTATCCAGAAGAGCTAATTAGGCCATGGAAGCTTGAATTGAGATGTTTAATTAGACTGTTCATTTAGGTATTCAAACAGGAAAACCTCAATCAAGCATTTAAATTATGTTAAAGATAATGCGTTAAACTATTTCTTGTCATTCTTTTGTACTTGGTGAAAAATCTGTGCATTTGGGTTGAATACAATAGCAAACTACTCAGCTTTAGTACTTCTCAAGGGAATAGCTGTCAGATATTTAGCTGCTTCTTAAAATCACAGACTCCTTGCTTTTAAAAGCTGTTTATTGGTTCCCATCACAAGTGCAACATTATTAGGGGTTTCTAGAAGGACAGCAACCTGAAATTTTCAGTTATAACAGTAGAAAAGTGTAGTTTAAATATGCATACAATGAGATGGAAAACAACCAAAAATATAGTGAAAGTAATAAAAATTCAATAAAAAATATTTGAAATCAAACAAAAATAATTTAAAGTCAGGTTATCAGGTAAAATTCTTTCAAACTTTCCCTTTTTTTTGGTAGAGCTTTGTTTGAATATTTAGATAAAATTTTTGCACATGATTTGGTAGATGAAATATGAAAATATGGTATCTTTTTGTTGTGGTAGAGACAGAATTTTTTTAAAACTTGTGTCTTCCATTACTTACTTATGTGATAGTTCGTAGGTATCTTTATTTGTACTTCTCTATTTCCATAGAGATTAAGGCTGTAAAACCAATCTAAAACTGTCTATGTGTGATCTTATCAAATGATGAACTTTATAATCTGAATCCATGTAGTTAGAGATCAGCAAGACATGCACGGGACAGCATATATAGCAGGTGGGACTCCATGTATTTCATCCTCTAATCACCTAATTTAGCTCTTGGTGTTCTAGGTATGAAAGTGTGTCTGTGCAGACAGCATAATGTTAGGTAACCAATTCACTGAGTTTTGATATACGTTTGTATTACAAGCACAAATGATCCTTCAGGATACATTATCCTCGGTCAAAGCAGGGTTAAAATAGATTTTTCATGCTCAGTTTTCATTGTGCTATTTGTTAAGATCCTACACCTTTGGGATTATATCTCGTTTTTCAAATTTCTCCTTTAAAGTGTTTCAGTCTATTTTTTAAAATATCTTTCCCATTTCAACTGAGTTATAATGTAAAAAATCAGCTAGTTTCAAATTAACAAAATATATGAGGCATATTTTAGAATTTCAACCATTACAGGGAAGACTTTAGATTTAAGATATGTTCATGTTTACATGCACCCTAAGCATTTTGGTACTTGTTATTATTATTTTCTTGGATATTAGTTATTTTTCTGCCTTATATATTTTGCACAGGATATTAAGGTCAATATACTATTGATAAAGTGTTTTTCAGTTCAAGTATTTCAGTAGTTCTCATTACTGTAGACATGCCTGAACTCGTATCCATTGATTATTCCTGTGCAAAGTCATTCATTTAATAGTATACAGTGAGAGCAGTGCAAAAACAGTTGTAGCTTTTGAACTGATATGGAAAAACTGCTAAAAATAAATGCTCATCACATCAAGAATTCTTTTAAGTAGTGCATAGAGAAATTGAAAATATAATTTGGCAACAATCAATTTAGAGAGCTATCAGGATAACTTCTATTTGTCCATTTTAATATCAGCTGCCACAGTGTATAGTGTGACAGAGCTGCATGTGAGCTAGCTTGTTGCCTGGCCCCAAAGCAACTGGTGAAGAACTGGCCCAGTCCCCTGAGGCTTTCCTGGGAAGCCTCAGGAAGCTAGCAGGAAAAAAAGATCACATAATCTTGCAGTTCCCGACTTCAGGGGAAGTGGGGGCAGAAAAACAACCCAACAGATGCGTGAAGATTTCTTACTTTGTCCAGGACTGTGGGTGTACTTTTCCCTCCATTATTTACATTCAGTAAAACTCAAATGTAGCTTAGGAAGTGGGCCAGTTACTGCTGTATTGAAGAATATTATTAGTCCATCTGATGGTTTGGAGGCAGACAACCCCCTCTCTTCCTTCATTCCCTTCGTAATGCACCTGGCCAGTTGTGCAATGCTACCCAATGAACAGCTGCTAACAATGAGGAAATTGTGCTCATAAGAAGTAGCACAGGATCTGATGGTTATTATCTTGGGAAAAATTGAAGCACTAGGGACTTGTTTCTTGCCAATATTTTTTTCCACCCTGTTGAAAAAGTTGACTCTGTGTTGAATTAAACACTTTTTTCTTCTCTGTTTATGACTTTGTGGTACTGGTTTCTTGAGAGGTAATCAATTTCCCCATCATTTCCTCTTCCTCTTCTCCTTTTCCTTCTCCTGCTCCCTCTTTCATAATCCATCTGGGAGGATTAAGGATTTTAAAACTGAAAAATATCTACGCATTGGGATAGTTATTTATAGTATGATGGGTAACTTTTCCTTGTAGTAATGTTTGTCTGTATTAATGTTACCCATATATGTGTACATGAAAATATGGATGAGAATTAGAATTTGGAGTACATTTTACAGAGAGTATGTGTATGTAGCAAGTATCTCATATAGTCCTTCGAGACATTCCCATTTACTGAGTATGCATCCTACAAACATATTGTAGTACTTTATAAAAAACCCCAAAAAATCAAGAAACAAAAAATCACAAGAAAACCCAACACTAAACCAAAATGGAGAGACAAGATTTTAGATATTATTGAAGTTTTGCTAATAACATAAACAATTCCATCTATGAAGGGAAGTCAGTTCTTTGGGCTTGAGAAAATTAACAGAAATTTTTAAACTCTGGTGTTCTATTTGAGAAAGTCTGCCATTCTTCACAATCTGAATTAGGCATATGCCTCTGGAAGATCAGTCAAAAGAATCAATACAAATAATGAACATAATGAATAATTTTCTTTGATATCTATGAAATTTGTACATTGAGTCATCTTCAGTCTGGTGGAGTCCTTTAAGTATAAACAAGTACAATTCAGAGTGGCTAGGCAGGAGTTTTGGAAGTAACTAGGAGTATTTTTGCCACTCTATGTGAAAGTTGCTGGTTTTCTCTTTAACAGTTTCAATTGATTTAGGTGCTATCAAAGGACATATAAAAATCACTATTAATTTATAAACTCATTATTTAGGACCTATTTCTCTATAAGCCTTCCTGTTTCATATGAGAATGATCCAACTGGAATAATCTGTCACCGTTTTATTTTTCACATTGAAATAATGCTTACCAACTGAGTACACTTCTATACTGGTGTAAGAAAGATAAAACTCTTTCTGGATTAATAGTGTTTCTGTTGTAACACAAAAAAACTTGTAGTTTGTTCTGCATGGAAATATA
This sequence comes from Thryothorus ludovicianus, assembly GCA_013397245.1. Taxonomy (NCBI): domain Eukaryota; kingdom Metazoa; phylum Chordata; class Aves; order Passeriformes; family Certhiidae; genus Thryothorus; species Thryothorus ludovicianus. The sequence continues at coordinate 674,682 of VZTB01005682.1, read as the reverse complement.
CAAAAAGAGATTATTTTATAATCTATTATAGCTGAAAGACTTTCCAGGAATGGACAGGAAACAAGTGATCAGTAGCAGGCATTATTCATCATCTATTTAGCAATGGTCATTGTAAAAAAAATTCTACTAGAATTACTTCAAATACAACTAATTTTCTCAGTTCAGCTTAAAATAGCCTGCAGACCCCACACAACCGAAAGTTGCAAAAAAAAAAAATACAGTGAAATTACATCTCTTCTCACCTTTTTCTGCAATGAGAAAGAGAGTACTTGTGATATTCTGAAGCTAGTGGCTGAGGCACCACTGAGTGGATCTCAATCATGTAGGCAGCCTTTTCCTGAATATCTTGATGTTGTGCTTACAGACTGAATTTCAGTGAATTTGCTTATTCTTGTGACTTGTAAACCTGAATGTAACCAGTCCTGAAATAACTGTGAATACTTTATTTGGAAATTTATACTGAATCTGATATTTTTAGTCATAATTATGGCTTCTAGTTCACAATATCTAAAAGCATTCCTTACAAAAAGAAGACTTCCTTGGAATACCTCCAGATGCCTTCAGAAATGGAATTTCAGATCAGATCAGCAGAATCCATGAGTATCTTGCTGTGACCAAGGAAGCAAGAAAACCTGAAATCAAGCATCCCTACCCTTTCTCTGTTGAAGTGATTTAGGCCAGTCGCAGGAGAAAGCATTTGAAGCGTTGAGGAAGTTCTGGCTTACCACATAGCTGATGAAAAATAATGAGACCATCTGGTCTTCATAGTAACTGAAATCATCTATGCCAGCTTCAGAGAAGACAACAGTCCATCATTTCTAAGCATGCGTAGCTAATTTTGGAGAAGTGTACATTCCAGGCCAATGCCCTCATAAATTGTACCTGTGATTTTTCCTACCTCATCTCCTGTTCTGTCTTTTTGTTTTAGCAAGATTGCAGAGCAGTTGATGGGAACTCACTCTCTGTAGTATCTTGATTCTCTTAGAATATATATACCATGAGGTGAAAGAAATTATGTAAGCTCCCGGTGAAATAACAAACCTCAACTTCTTGTTGTTCATGTCACTTCGATGTTTGACAGTGTATTTACAGCCTATGCAAAGTAGAAATACAATGTATGTTCACTCTTCTAGGAGGTACAATATAGCATCTCAAAGGCTATGCTGTTTCCCTCATCTGGATATCTTTATTCCTCTTTATTATCCAGGACTTCTGAGGACAGTTGAACTCCACAGAAGTGATACTGTAAAATTCAAGTTTTGAGTGGGACTTAAATGCAATATATTTTCCTTAGAATATTATTTATTAATGATAATATGTTTGAATTTTTATTATTTCAATATATGGAATTCCAAACTAGTTTATTCTATTTGTTCTAATTGTGCATGCTTTGTCTAACTTCACCAAGATGAGAATTCCAAATACTTTGGAATTCTTCAGTCAGAATCCTGTCAGCAAATACCACTAGCTGCTGAGGTAAATGCAGCTGTTATTTTTATCTGCATTCTGATATAGATAGACAGATAGATAGATAGATAGATAGATAGATAGGTAGATAGATAGATAGATAGATAGATAGATAGATAGATAGATAGATAGATAGATAGATAGATAGATAGATAGATAGATAGATAGATAGATAGATAGATAGATAGATAGATAGATAGATAGATTTGGGGTTTTTTTCCTAACAATATCTATTTTGCTTACCAAAAACAGGAAGAGGCTTTTTTTTTTTTTCCTGTCATAGCAGAGTAAAACACATTTGAAGAAAAAGGGAGAAGGTTACTGTGAAAGACTTTGGCAGAAAAAAATATTGGTTTTGCAAACAAGCCACTGCTTAAAAAGTTTTAGGCATTTGTCAAGGCATGACATGGTCAGCAGCCATACTGAAAGATTAATCTCAAGATAGTAATTCAGTGATAAGTGTACATCAATTTCCAAAGTTTCATGCATGGAGAGTGGAAATAATTTACCCTTATCAAATAGCAGCTAATCCTTACTTTGCATAAGTCATGATTTTTATGTTGATGTGGAGTTTCACAAACATGAGTCATTATTTTGTTTTGAGCATTCCTACTTACAAAGTTTTATACTTCGTAGTTCATTCCTATTGGTCCTAAGATTCTGTACTAGCCTTTCTGATCTCAATATCCTCAAGGACTCTTTTTTAAGTATGTGGTAGGACTGAGCATATTTCGCTATGTCTTACAGAGGCATCTTTACATATGCAAACTCACAAGCCATTATTGCTCATGCAGTTAGACCCATTGAATAAAGAACATTTATCAGAATAGAGGCATGCAAAATGAACTCATAAACATTCCAAGGTATGAAATTTAATCTTGTTAGCACAAATCTGGTTTGAGACTATATGAAAGAGCTTGCATGCATCTGTTTAATCCCTGGAGTTTTTACATAATTTCTCTGAATTAAGAAAATATGATCCATGCTTTCCCCCTCCCCCGTTTCTTTTGGATTATGAGAAAGTTTAAGATGTTACTTGTGATACATTTAAAATATCAATCCACAGCAAGTCTTCTGAATGAAGTTTATTGTTTCAGAACATAAATAAAAGCAATAAACGAGTTAATGAAAATAAACAAAATAATGCAAACAAATCTATTCAGGCATCTGGAAAATAAACAAACCTATTCAAATATCATTGTTAGAACAACCTGATGATGGTCACTTCAAGAAATTGATGATTTTCAAAAAGTAAGAAGAACAAGTCAGACAGGGTGGGAACCTGATAGGACACACCATCCCTTACTGCCTTTGTCTTCCTGACTGTTACATCTCATTAAGAATTATTTTTAATACCAAGAAGTTTCAAAGTTTTCGCTGTGCAGTCTGTTGACTTCAGAATTACTCAAATAATGTATACTTTGTTGTCATTTGTGCATGTATTCAATCCCAGATTACAAGGCTACAAAATTCCTTTTGCAAGAAAGCAGTTGAGCAGTTGAGATGCCTCCCAATGTGTACTGGTGGCACCTCATAGCTGTCCAGAGAACCTCCCTGTCCTTTCTCTTTCCACTCCTGGCTTTGACCATCTGATCTGGCTGCGGCGCCTGGAAACAAACTGAATTGTCCCTATGATGGAAAACAGCAGAGGAGAGGTGCTAGATTAGATCTCCATAGGCCCTCTTGCACTGCTCCCAGTATCTGCCTGCTCCCTTTAGAGCTCCTCTGGCCTCACAGTTATGATTTTGAAGGCTGCTCTGGATATTTGAGTAATGTGAATTGAATTCTACCCCTGGTTTTCCCTTTGTAGCATGATCATCAAGCTAAATGCAATGAATAATTTAAATTCTTAGAGCCAATCTTTGAAATTATATTTTGTACTCCTCCCTGATACGGTCCTTCAAGAAAGAGAGAATAGGGAATTATATGAGGGCAAATTTAGATTTTCTTCTTTCATTACTTGCTACTTAGAAGTAAAAGCACAAACAGTGACATTCTGTTAAAAAGCTTGGAATGCTTTTTATTTTATTTGGACACTTTTATTTTAAGCAAGACTGCAGAAGAAGAAAAACATCATGCAAGTCATTCAATACCATAAATTTGTAACAAAATTCAGAATGACATCTTACTCTTTATAGGCTTTTTGTAGTTTTTTTAGGATTTAGTATTTTGATGTTTAAATGACATTTAAATACACAGGGAAATGTTTGTTTTGACATGAGAGGACAATAAAAATGGCAACATTGGCAAATAGATGAATACTAAATTACATAGAGACAACAATTTGCCATTCAAAGGCATTCATATTTTTTAAAATTAATCACAGAATCACAGTGTGATAGATTGAATTTTCACCTCTATTACACACAGAATCAATCACAGAATGGGTAAAGTCAGAAGGAATCACAGTTGGTCACCTATTCCAACCTCCCTGTTTAAGAAAGGTCATTCCAGAGGACATGGTATAGAAATGTGTCCAGACTATTCTTTAATATCTCCAGTGAGGGAGACTTCAACACCTCTCTGGGCAACCTGTTCTAGTGCTCAGTCTCCTGCACAGTAAAGAAATTCTTCCTCATGTTCAGGCGGAATTTCCTGTGCTTCAGTTCCTGCCTGTTGCCTCTTGTCCTGTTGCTTGGTACCATCAGGAAGAGCCTGACTTCATCCTCTTGACATCTTTTCTTCAGGTACTTATAGACATTAATGAGGTCCCCTTTTAGCTGTTTCTTCTCAAGGCTGAACAGGCCCAGCTCCCCCAGCCTGTCCTAATAAGGGAGATGATCCAGTCTCTTATTCATCTTTGTTGTTCTCCATTGGACCTACTCCAGGGGCTCCATGCCTCTCATGTGCTGAGCCCAGAACTGGACACAACACTGCAGATGTGGCCTCACATGGGCTGAGTAGAGGGGCAGGATCACCTCCCTCCACCTGCTGGCAACGCTCTTCCTAATGCATCTGTGCTGCCTTGGCCACAGGGGCTCACTGCTGGCTCATGGACAGCTTGTTGTGACCAGGACCCACAGGTCCTTCTCGACAGAGCTGCTTTCCAGCAGTTTGGCCCCTAGATTGTACTGGTGCAGGGGGTTATTCTTCCCCAGATGCAGGACTTGCAATTGCGTTTTCTGAATTCCAGGGAGTGAAGACAGTTAACCAGTAGGTGTTCTATTACTGATAATTCAAATTGTATCAGTCTCTCTTCACATTGTAATGTAGTTGAAAATTACACAGTCTTTAAAGTAAAATTTGGTCTGCTTCAGCCTCTCAATTATCAGCTTATTTGTGATCACATACTTTTTTAATGTGTGGTCATCCCAAAGTTAAATACACAAAATGGTTTTTGAACTCTGCGTGCCTATCTTTCCATGTATGTATATATTTCAATTATTGAATAATGTTCTGTGATACTGGAAGTGCCTGGAATTGTAGAACTATGGCAGCTTGAGGCTCAGCCCTTTATACTGTCTCAAAAAGGCCACACACTGAAAAACCACTATTGTATAAATATGACAATATAAAAAGCATCAAACATTTATTTCCTGTTTTTTTAGGGGCCAAGTATATAAATGTAGCTAGAGCCCTTTTTCCTGAGGTCAGTTATTGGACAGTCTTTAGTAACTCCAAGAAATGGCTGATATTTTTTAAGATAAGTTTTATATATCACTACTTGCTGCTATGGAAGACTTACTAATACACTCATCACTACCTTATTCCATGGAAAGCTATGCAGACAGAGGTTATTTGAGCCATGTCAAATTTTCATGGATAATCCATGTATTCATTTTGAAGAGAAGGTGCTCTCAGGCTCAATTCTTAGGCATGAAGCATGTCAAAACAAGCTTCATTTATTTGCTGAGTACCCAGAATCAGCGTTTAGAAGTGTGATTTCGTTACTCTCTTTTACATTGCATGGTCTTGCACTCCTTGACTGGGTAAAAATATCAGTTAAGTAGCAAGATGTACAAACTTCAGGATATCATTAAAGCCTGGAAGATGACCAAATGTATTCAAACAGGACATATAGTTTTACTATAGGCAAAATTCAAATGTTACATCAGCTGTAATGCTCTTGAGACTGACACTTTGAGGAGTTATCCTCTCTCAGTTATGTTCCAGTGCAGTGTGACCATTTAGGGCTGTTCTCATATATTAATACTTAGCATTTGAAGACACAGCTTCTGTATTTGTATGAGTATTTACTAGATGTTATTTTTCACATTACTTTGAGATTCATACTTGATCTTAAATTGGCAAGACACCTTAGGTGATTTTTTCAAACTGAGTTGCAAAACATCTGCATATTGGGTTTTCACATTCTCAGCCAGGACACAGATATATTCCTGTCATCATATCTTTTGACAGAAAACGACTAGTAAGTCAGCCACTTGCTCATGTTGTGAGAAAAGAACACTTGTAGCATCTCCTTTATTGCAGAAAGAAATAAATCCTCTCTTGTTCCATGAAATTGGACTGCTTTTGCACATTAAAATTTACAAAATAAAGTGCCTCTGGAGTTTTTCACAGCAAAACAGTGATTTTGGTGAGATTTGAAAGGATGCAGTATTTTGTCCCAACTTTCATGTGACTTTTTCCCATAGTCAGAAAAATTTCTCTCCAAACACTGCTGTAGTTTTGCCAGATGAAGTCTTCATTGACCAATACTGCTAAAAAGTCAACACTTGGGAATGAGGTTTCTCTGTGTAAAAAGTCAGAAGCTCAGTTCCACTTAGTTATATCAGAAAAGCCTTTTATCTTTGACCATCCCTGTGGTTTCTCTGGTAAGTTTCTTTTCTGCTTGATTTCCAGCTCCTAGTCTGCAGATTGAGGATCCATGATGAAATGTCTTTCTGGTTCTGAATTGTCTAATGCCCTAGTTTTCTTTCACAAAAAGAAAAAAAAAAGAAAAATAATAATAAAAAAAAAGTAAGTAGTTGTATTAAAAACTGCAGTTTCATTGTGTATTTTCCAGAAACATTTGATTGCTAGGAGTGCAGCCAGGCAGTGCAATAGATGCAAGCTGAAAAGTTTAAGAGTGAGAGGCATTCTGTAAAATGATTCATGAATTCAATACCACCTATTACCTGCTCTGCTACTCTCTGTGTATTAGTGCATGTGACAGCATTCTGGCTGGTCTGATTCTATGACATTTCCCTGATTTTGGTCCCATGTCCCAAGACTGATGGGTCCTGCTCCTTGCCCTCTCTTTTCTCCATGCATTGCCTAAACAGTAAATGCTTTTCTTATATATACCACTAGCATACATGAACTATTCTTGTTTAAGCAATGATGGCCATTCCTGCTCTGAAATGGTATGTTAGTGTTCTCTTTCTCTGCTCTTTTCAGTCTACTTTAAGTGTTTTGTGTGTCTTGCATGAAATCAAACAATTCTTTTGATACTTGACTCCACAAATTACTGTCAGCACAGTTCTCCTTTATTTCTGGTGCTTTGTAATACTATCATGCTCAGAAAAAAAATCTATTTAAAATAACATGATCTAGGAATTTAGCATGAATCCTGCAACTCATAGCCATGCTAAGTAGTATTCTATTTCACAAGTGGTTCCTTTGAAGTCGGTTGAGTTACACATGCTTACATCATGTCTGAACTCAGTCCACTGTGTTTACAACATGCATATTTGATATTGCACAGTGGGTGCACATAACTTAAAAAATAATAAAACTTTTATTACTTTGAGTAGTGTGCACATTAAAGAACAGATTTTTCATCTGCATTAAGGCTCTATGTGTTTCTTTGGCTATGCAAAGAAACACAATAAATTCCATTAAAGACCAGCTGAAAAATCCCTTTTCTCAGCCAATGCTGTGTAAAATGGTGCTGCATGTAAACCAAAATGGAGCCCTTCCCAAAGAAGATTTTTATAATTTCAAGGCAATATTTTAATTTTTTGTTCTATTTTACTATAATATACAGTAGAATTTATCACTGCAACTTTTTCTTTCTTTCTTTCTTTCTTTCTTTCAATGTGCCATCTTGTAGTAAACCATCTATGATTAGCAGTTGACCTTTTTTATCCTTGTGAGTTTCAATCAAATGTTAACACTTTTTCTATTTACTTGCAAGCTATGTTCATATAAAAAGTAAAAAGGCTGCTTCTTTCTTGAATTACCTCAAAGGAGCCAAACCAAAAAGGTTTAAACCAAGAACATAATGCTAATATGAATCCGGGTTTTTTTTTTAATTTTATGTTTTATTTCTGGTTCCCAGCTTGGAAAACATGTTGAAGGGACTTGGCTCACAACAACCTCTTTTTGAGCTCCAGACTTGGACAAGAGTGGCTGGAAAAGCTGCCCAGTGGAAAAGGAGCTGGTGGTGCTGGTTGAGAGCAGCTGAACACAAGTTTTGGCCCAGGTGGCCAAGAAGGCCAATGGCATCCTGACTTTTATCAGGAATAGTATGGCCAAGAGGACCAGGACAGTTATTGTCCCCCTGTACTCAGCATTGGTGGGGCTGCACCTCAAATCCTGTGTTCAGTTTTGTAGCCCTTATGGCAAGAAGGACACAGAGGTGCCAGAGAAAGCCCAAAGAATGGCAGTGGGGAAGGGTCTGAAGCACAAGTCTGATGAGGAGTGGCTGAGGGAACTGGTGTTTAGCCTGGAGAAAAGGACACTGAAGGAAGACCTTTATCAACTCTCTACAACTACCTGAAAGGAGGTTGTAGTGAGGTTGGGGTGAAAATCTTCTCCCTCCAGGTGAAGAATGTGCCAGGATGAGAGGAAATGGTCTTCAATTGAACCAGAGGAAGTTTGGATTGGATACTAGAAATCATTTCTTCACTGAATGGATGTCCAGGCATTGGAACGAGCTTCCTAGAGAAGTGGTGGAAACACTGTCCCTGGAAGTGTTCAAAAAACATGTGGATGTGGTACTTGGGGATATAGTTTAGTGGTGAAGCTGGTGGTTTTGGGATCACTATTGGACTCAGTGATCTTAGAAGTCTTTTCCAACCCTAACAATTAATTCTATGATTCAGCTTCTACAGAAAAAATACTAAACAGCTAGATGTAATGTAATTGTATTGGTAAAGAAGTATCGCCTCTTGAAGATGACATTGTATTTGAAACACTAGACAAGAACTTGTGGTATGTGCATCCATTTCTTGACTGCAGCACATTCATTGTTTGACTCTTGGCAATTCGTTTAGTCCCTGTTTACATCTGTATTGGTCTGTCAACCTGCCTGTCCACTTGTCTGTTAATCCTTCTGCCTTTTAGAGGTGGTGTCAAGGTAATGACTCTTATGCTTTGTGTACAGGATTCTACCTAATACTTGTAGGGACTTGCTAGAGTGGGAAAAAAATGCTTTATGTTATTGTCAGTCTTCCCTGACTTTTCATGTTATTCTCCTCACTAGAGAAAAACAAATTGGCTGTTGCAAATATCTTGAGAGAGAAACCCTGCATGTGAAACCAGTATATACCTGTACCACCATGTTTGATGATCTTTTAGTAGGGAGATTTCCTGCCATGACATAGAATATTTTGTTTCTGTTGTATAGAATGTTTATCTATACACAGCTAGTTTACAGTTGTTCTATATAGTTCCTGAATACATCCTTCTCATCTTCTTTATTTTTTTTTAACTAGGAAGATAGGCAGTGTATTGGAAATTTTTCTTTATGTGCTGTAGGCTATACTTAAACGTTCAGGTCTCAGTAATTTATGTTTTCAATGGATAGGGGTTTTTCTTTTTGGGTCATTTTCGCAGAGAAACCTAGGTTGTCCAAACATATTCTGAAATACATTGGGGGATTATAGTTTCAACATATGCGTGCCTAGGGCCAAAGTATGAGTAACATGAAATTTTTTGTTCCATTCCATGAAGAAACCACTGTTTTGTGGTGTAATACAAAACATATCTAAGCAGTTTAGATCACTATCAGGCATTACAACGTTATGTTTTCTATTTATGTGACTACTCAAAGCTCATTAGAAACTCATTTTGTAGCTCTAGGGAAGTAAGAATAAAAAGCAGTAAAAAACAGTACATTATATTCTGTTCTAATTATACTCTATTTATTGTACTTACTAATATATATCAAGTGTATAATTTTATAGTTGCCAAGCCCAACTTCCAAAACTTGTGAAGTATGGGATTGTTCATTAAACTGTTCTGCATGCAGCCTAACTGTGCAACTTTGATTTGACAAACTATCTTTTTGTGCTTGCAGGCAGACTGTTAATTGCTGGTGCCTTCATAAGATATGAATGTCCTTGAAGTGCATTGTTCTCCAATTCCTCTTCTTCACCTGCTCTTAGGCCCACAAGAAAGTTGGTAGTTGCCAGGCCCAAAGGGATTTTTAAGAGGAGACAGATCTGCAATATCAGAAAACACAAATATAAGAGCTCAAATTCTGGATGTGGATTTTCAGTATTTAGCTCTACACTTTGACTTCTGGTGTAAGTCTCTTTATAAAACTCACACTAGTGTTCTCCTTAGTCAGGCAGGCAGAGGTTTCACATCTCCATCAGACTAAGCTTGTGCATGTGAGAAGAATCTGATATGTTGACATAAGGTATTAATGTATGGGAATGAGATAGAGAGTAGAGCAAGGAAGGGGGTGGGACATCTCATTTTTAGGGGAATGTATTTTTAATTGCTTCTTATTGTATTGTCAAGTTTTTCTTTTATACTACAGCTCTGTGCCCCCTCTGGCATATTAGTCTCACCTTTTAATGAAAGGACAAATGCAGAATACAACACAGACAAGTCTTAAAGATTCCCCAGTAAAAGGCAGAGGGAAAATAAATCCATTAGCCAACAGAAAAAAAAAAAAAAGATTTTGGGCAACCTAGTTAAAACCCAATTATAATCTTCATGCTGTTGCCCCTCACCCAGACTGACTGTAATAAAGAGAGCCTGCTTAAACCCAAACAAAAATGAGTGTTTACTTTTAATTTTTAAATGTAAAATGAACCATTTCCCCAGAAATAAAATGCTTATCTGTATATGCATTAGTGGATTGGAAGCACACTTCACAGGTAGTGTAACACACAGATCTGAAGTGCATTCAAGGCATACATTGAATTCTGGTGAGGCGCACTCAGGCATGGTGTATATTATAAAAGCATATTTAACAATGTTCTAGGTTATATAACACAATTTAAAATAAGACATGTAAGATGTAAACTGAAAAAATTACAACTGCTACACAAAATAAATGCTGATTTATTAGTCTGTCTTCTTGGGTATTTTAGTGCCCATACACCCAAATACAGTGAGAAGATGTCACCAAATTAAACCACAGATATTTGTCCCCTGATCAAGGTCACTTTCATTTCTAGGCTGTATTCTTATTTTTTTTTAATTAATGAGTGAAAGCTCTGCTTTTCTTCATCTTTAGCCTACTTTCAGGCTTGCTGTTATGCACCTTGTTATATATTCCTTGGCTTCCAATCAGGATTTTACGAGCATGGAGAATTGTATTTAAAAATAAAGATTCTGAATACCTATATATTTTGAGGTACAATTCCTTTCCTCAGAGGGTATGTAAAACATAAAAAAAAAAAAGCCTATTTTATGATGGAAATCTGAAAACAATCAATGAGCTTCTTGTTCAAAGTAACACCAGGTTTGCTTTAATTTTCAACAAATTACATTTTCTTTAAAGTGCTGTTTATATGCCCATGTTGAATTATAATAGTTAGTAGTAATTTATTGGGGATATTATTCCAGGAATTTTTCTATCTTCTGCCTTGGACCCTAGGGATGTGATAGTGGGATATAAAGAATGGAGGTATAGTATAACACAATATATAGTGCAGGAGAAAGAGCATTACACCAGAAAGTTTTTTTAGAAAAGACACACTCATTGCATTTTTTCAAGTTAAAACAAACAACAAGAAAAAAAATCACTTCCATCGTGTTTATAAACCATGAGGCTACTATCTGCCATTGATTTTTTCCGCTTTAGTTCCCATTAAACTGTCTTCACAGCCAATGCATTTTCTTGCATGATTCTAGAAGAGAGCCATTGTAGCACAAAAATTAAGCAATAGTTGTCCCAATTCAAAGCTAATAGTAACAAAGAGAAAGTGTCTGCTGTAGGTTTTGGACTAAGGCAAGAATATTGTTTTTCTGCTAGTTTCTCTGTATAAACTAAAGGTTTTGTGTCAGGATTTGGGATTTTCTTCATGTTAATTGAACCCCGAACTCTTTTAATCTTTTCAAGCAGAGTCTTGCCATTATTTTCTTGCAAACTTTTTGTTTAAATATTGCAAGATACTGTTCATGTTTTCACAGAAACAGAATCCACCAATTGCAATTTCTAAGGCTAATAGTGTGAAAATATTTTATTGGGGGCTTTACTTTTTCTCTGTCTCCTTTTTCTTTTTTCATTTTTTTTTGTAGTTGCCTTTTGTCATATGAGCTCTGATTTAGAACTGTGGGGAAACTGATATTTTGCATGCTTTACAACTGGCATCAGGACTTTGCCCCATGTCTTTGTAGTAAGTCTCAAGAGACTATTGGAATGAAGAAATAATGCATCTTCTTTCCCCAGCCTTCATCATATGACTGGAATTGAGGCTGTTCAATTCTGTGAAGCTGAAATCTCATCCTTCGAGTTAATCTTGGTCCTTATATAAGCAAGACTGACCAGGAAGAGCTATATTTGCTCCTGTTTGGGGGATTTCTTTGCTCCTGATGATAGACTGCATTGATATTTGATGAACAAAGATATTTGATGAACACAAGACTGTTATTTGACATCTGAGAAGTATTTTTGAAACACCAAGGCTTGTAATTATAAATTGTAAAATTTATATGAAAATGCCCCTTAGACTTATACAGGGATTCAGGGGATAATATATAGTGCTGATGGCCCATATTCCCTCCCTACAAAGCACTGTTGTAGAAAAGGCCACAAGCCCTGGGAGATAAGATTCTATTTTCTGTGGCCTCACAATGGTTTGATTATTCAATTTATCTTTTGTCTGTCCTTAACTAGGAGACTCTTTGCCTAATGTTGTGCTGATAAGACTTGCCATTTTTGGTTGCCAGAAACACTAGTGCCAGTGCAACTGATTGAGCAGTGTCATTTCTGCTTGGCCACCCAAAAGACGATGAGTTGTCTGTCAGCCTGTAGTCAGGTGTGCTTTGCCTGTAGATATGCTCTTCTTATACTGCTGCCATCTTTCCAGTAACACATCATCACTTCTGCACTGTTTTGATGATATAGCATGCTTACAGATTGCTGGAGCAGCGGCACTCTTTGACAATGTGTTATTGCAATACATCATGAGAGATAGCTATTCTCAGTATGTTTTACTCCAAGGGTTCTTTCATCTCAAGCACTACAGCTGATCTCAGGACTGCCTTTGGAAGATGTTGAGACAAATAAAACTCCATCTTTCAGATTGACCGAAAAATGATAGAAGTGTGAAGGTGCAGCATCGGAGTCACAGAGAACCTTGTGGCAACTCTGTCTCTAATGGAATATTTTGTGTAGCGCTCTCATATCCTCCAGAACCCCTGAGAAACAGTAATTTGTGTTGTTTCTTGTTTTACAGTATAACTAAAAAAAAAAAAAAATCACTGTTTTTTGAGAAGTATTCTTGTCTTGTTTTAGTCGTTAGGTGGCTTTTAAGACGTGGGCAGAAGCAGGCATGGAAACAAAGGGCATCTGACTTCCGAAGACCAGGACCATGGTAGCAAAGAATAGCACTTTGGCACAGCACATTGGTACTACAGGATAACATTTTATGTAACAGGATACAGACCACATGTCAAGCAGTTGGCATCACAGAAGAGAACTTTATGTAACAGGAGAGACAATCAGCATATGGCTGGCATCAGGGCTTAGTAACATATACAATGAGATGGGGAACAATTACATTCTCTCTCTCTCTCTCTCTCTCNAAATTACTGAGGGGAAATCTCTTCTTCCTTCTCTGAGTTAGTATGTGATATTAGATTTATTTACTGGGAGAAGACGGGGATCCAATTCAATTGTGCTAAGCTTTTTATTTGTCTTTATTTATTTTTTAAAAACATTCCCTTTGCTCACTTGCTACTGTTGGGGGGACAGACTAAACAATTCAAAGATTTTCTGAGAAAAAGGGTGACTTTTAAATCACTGCAGTGAACAGTAATTTTTGGCAACACTCTTGTACAACCAAGAGGCAATTTTAATAAAACAGTCCAGTGCTTCAGAAGCTTCTGAAGTAGCAGCAATTTTAAGGAAATATAAGGATATATTTCTTTCACTGCTTCTCTTTTTAAACCTTTAAAAGAAAACCACTGTGCCCCTTTGGTGCCTCTTAAGTGGACACAACTGTTGATTTAGAAGAAAGACAAGCTGTTCTTTATGGTTAAGCATTTCAGTCTAACACCCTCTTTTAAAAAGTTAAGTACTTTAAGGTTTTGTTTAAGGTTGGTCACTCAAATCCAGAGGGACTGTAAAACACTGGCTGTGGAAAGCCAATCTCCCCACACCAAAGTTTCTTTGGTAGGACTCCAGGAAGGCTTTGGGGCATCCTGATTACTGTCCACTCTTTGGCTTATAGTATTTCCTCCTTGTCTACTGAATAGATGAACTATTTTCACTTGCTTATTAACAAATGGCCTGACATATGTTTTCCAATTGTTTTTATGCTGGTGTAAATTCACGTATGCCAGTGTCAGGGAAAGCAGAGCAAGTTACACTGCAATATCCAGTTTCTTATCAAACTAATTATCTGTTGTATTGGACATTATGTTCTGATGGAGTCTCATAATTCAGTGTGCCAGAACCTTTTAGATTAAGTTGTACTCTGTGTAGTATTGAAGATTGAAAGGGTAGGGTATAATACAGGTATAATTTTTTATTATCTCTGGTAGTTCAATGGCTGTCACTTGCTGACCTTTTGGAACACATGATTTGTATACCTCGTTTCCAAAATCTGGAACCTGTGCCCTTGTAGTGTTACACAGGCAGATATTTAAGCATGTTAATTTCTAAATTTACCAAGTAATCATAAAATTGAGTGATTTCTGTAATTACAGTATTAAAAGTATTGATTAAAATATGTAAGTATATTGTGCAATATGTCAGTAATTCACAGAATTCCAGAATCACAGAATCACAGAATGGCTATGGTTGGAAGGGTCCACAGGAGGTCATGTAGTCCAAGCTCCCTACTCAAGCAAATATGTAGTACTGTTGCTAGTGAAAGAATGTGAATGCTTGCTTTCAGCACTGTTCCTTCTATTCATTGTAAAAATGTATGCAAAAAGGTATTGCAGTCAAAATTTAAATCAATAAAAGTGACTCATGTAAGCTTATATTACATGCATGTAACACAATACTAATACACTGATGCAGCTTAAGGTGGACTCAAATGCAGCCAACTGTAACAAGTACATGTGCTTAGAAATTGGTATATATAGCTCATTTTGGGTGGAATGCAACTTCTCTTTAAATCAAAGTGAAGATTACTATTCACATGAATAAAATGTAGATTGTACTCTAGGACTGAAATAATATCTCTTATCCTTCCTTGCATTTTTTTAGTCTCTATGCCTACAAATTCCTCCAAACATAGTATGTATACATGCATATAATTTACCACACACAACTGACATGTTCATTTCAAAGTTCTTTGTCAAAAAGGAGCCCCCATGTGAGTAGGCTCATTACCTTTTAAAAGCTGTATTAGTGAAAAAAAACCAAAAACCAACCTTATTCTTAATGACATGTATCCAGCTGACTATTCAAGAAAGCTTAACAGTAGAATTTTTCCCTGTTCATAATAAGGTCTGGTTTAGCCTCCTCAAAAATTGAGGATGATGCCATTGCCCTAACAGGTGAACTATCCTGGTTTTAAATCCAACTATGTTTCTTGAAATATTCACTAGCAACAGAAAGAGTAGGGAAAATATGTATTATAAGTTTATTACACTTCAGTTATGGCAATATCCCATCTGTTCCTTTACTGAGAAAGTCCAATTCCTACTTTAGACTTCTGTCAGATCTGATTAGGAAGTGATCAGACGGACGAGCTTTGCTGGGAGGGTTACAGAGTATAGAACCATTGTAGCAGAATGTTTCTGCAGTAAGGATTTGCTCTTTTTTTTTTTTGCAAGGTACACAAGATTTGCTTTTCCTTCAATCCAGAACATTCTAAATTAATAGATTTTCAGTTTAAAATAGCAGCAGACAAGAGCAGACAGTTCATTCACAGTTTTCAATAATATAGTTCTTCTATCCCATAAACCTTGCTTCCATCTTGTTCTTCCTGTCCTTATTTATGATAGTTTTCTACCTAGACTTAATATATCAGCTAATGCATAGAAAGTTAACACTATTGACGTGCAATAAGGGTGATCTTTTATATCTTTCTTTTTTTTAAAAAACAAAACAAAAAACCTTGAGGTTTCAGGCAAAGTTGGGTTCCCTTTTACATGGTGAAAAATGCCCACTACATGTATAGCATCAAGGACCCTGGTGCTGATTCAGAAATGAAAATATTCCAAGATGAAGGAGAGACACTGAAGCTTAAAAGAATAGTGATCAAGAGAGATTTTTCTTTTAAAACCTAGTGAATGTTTTCTTCAAATTTGATATATTGTTGAAGTGCACTTGAAAATTTTCCTAGTTTTTCAGTTGTGTAGGAGATTGCAACTTCATAAAAACTACAAGCAAAACATTTTTACATGAAAAGGTATTTTTTAAAGTTACTAACTTGTCCTACATTTTGTTTACAACTGTATCAATAGTATGGATCTTACCTGAAAATTAAAAAAAATGTATTAAAGCAATTTGTGAAATTTATTTTTATTATGATATTTATTTACAAGAAAAGGCAGGTTTGTTGTGTTTTTTTTCCTCTTGAAAATCCATTAGAAAACAGGATCTAATGGCAAACAGGGTTCTTGTCTATTGCTTCTTAAAAGCTAAGGATTTTACTCAAGTCATATACCTTCTGTCCTGAGCTTCACTTTTGCAGTCCTGCTCTTTATGGTGTATCTAAATGAGAGCACTGATTTTGTATGTCAGTTAATTTAAAATTCTGTTGATTGGAAGTTTCAGAATACACCTTTTACAATCTATTGTTAGAGTTCTACACTTTATTTTAAAGGGATGTGCTTCCAAGTGAAGTAGTTAAGCTTAGATATCAAAGCCCTTGGTGGAGGCTGTGACAAAAAGTTATGCTTGATAATCTTGTCTGTGGAAAACTAACAACAGTAAAATACAGTAAAAGCTAGTTTCTTACTGATCAATTTCTTGTCAGTTATAAGGGATGATAAACATTAACCAATAAAGTATCTTTTGAAATGTAACTGGCAACTCTTTGACTAATGAAGAGCCACATTTCTCCCCTTGCAGTGGGGTGGAATTTCTTGTTATTTCATTTTGAAGTGAAGAAGGAAGTGTTAGTGTCAGCAGAATGAAAAGGTGTCTTCTGTTACGTTTATTTAGAAGTATAATGGACAACATCTGCATTTCACAGTTGGAGTCCTGTTTTTTTTGTCTAAGAACCATGATGAAATTTAAGAGGTTTTGAAATTTTTTGAGTCCTTCAATATTTGTAATTGAGCTGTAGTGATTAAATGTTTTTAAGGGACTTTCTCATTTTAATCCAGTGCACTTTTCCTCTTTTTTTAAATTTTTTTAAAATTTTTTTTAAATTTCTCTTTAGTCTGGGTGTAATTTTGTAGAAAACTCCTAAAATGCCATTGACAAATAAAATTCCTGTGAATAAAAGTATTTTATTGCTTTTCTTCCAACTTAGGATAATGATTATGGTATTGTGTAGAAACATGTTCACCCAACAGCTTAGGTCAAAAAGAGCAAAACATATTTCCTCTGCTGAGCCTGCTTGGTTTATATCTCAATTGGTGAAGCATACTGCATCTGACCAAAAGCTGTTAAAATAGTTTTCTTTTAACCTGAATTCATCACTTGTGCAAACACTTGATCAACCTGATGAATATTTATAGTAAGCACTTCAAAAATTTAAGTATGTAGTTTTAAATTGTTTTTATTTTTCTGTCAAATTTATTTTTGCATTAGTTAGAGTGACTAACTCCAAAGAAATGTTTACAGTGTAGAAGACATGCTGGGGCTTCTTTCCTTTTATTGTAGGAACCCGAAAGCACAGCACAAATTTTCATGCTATCCAGGCTTACATGATTTCCTGTTTTTAACTCCCTTACTGTAGCACTGAAAAAAATCCTTTTCTTTTTCTTAATATAAATGGTTACTTCAGCATCATGAGAGGACTTATTTTCAGTGACTAAGAAATATGAAATAGGTGGAAAAGCATCTTAAATAGTGCACGGAAGGCAGTCATCTTTGTTAAGTGATGCTCAGGCAAATCTTTTTATTAGATCAAACTTGTGCTTCCACCTCCAGTGTAACTTCTTTATTGTGACAGGAGCTAGTTTGAGAAGAAAATTCTTGCCCTTAGGCCTGGTCTTGTTTCTGATGTTTTTCTGGGTTTTAGTTTTTTTTGATAACCGAGTACTAATGAATGTAGCACTATGAGTTTCCTTCTGTCTGTGTAAAATGGAATAATCCTCCTTCCTTTTTCACTGTTTATCCATTTTATCTACTGATATGGGGAGCTTTTGGAACAGTTATTTCTTTTATATTTGTATTTTAACTGGACTGACCTCAAATACATTCTGGCACAAACCACCAGATACAGTGAAAATTAATTACAAAACCAAGCACCAATATAGAGTCCACATAGCAGTGGAACAGATTTGTACTGTTTAACCTCATATGGTTTTCCTAAAAGATAATGGGTTACATCTGCATAGTGCCTCAGATTTCCTACATGTGAGGAAGATGTTTCTGTCTGAGCTGACGCTTGCACTGTTTAGATATTTCTTGGAGAAAAAACAGCAGTCATAGAAAGGAAATTGTGCTTTATTCTTACAAATATATCCTGAAGACTGTGTGGGTACCCCACCGGTACTAACACTGCTGTATTAAAAATAATGCAGTTTTATTGAATGATGATTGCCCCTCTTTTCCCCTGGCACATTTATTATGCAAGGCCAGGGACCATGTTGTACAAATCGCTTTTTAAAAAAATCTTTGATTTTCAAGCTTTTGAAATTTGGATGCTGGTTGGGTGGTACTAGGCAGATATGAAAGCTCTGAAAACAATTGCCGTGTTTTCTGAAGTAGAATTAGCTAGCCAGAATCAGGAGTCTCACACCTGCAGAATTCCAAGACCCCTGGATATTTGTTGCCCTTTGAACCCTACCTTTTGTTTTTTCCTTTAACTGTTTTAGTTCAACTGAATGTGCAGCCACAATCTGTGGAAATGGACAGATGCTGCATGCATGGCAATATGCTGCCAGAAACAGAAAAAAGCACAAAAAAAGACAGCCTTCAATGTTGTATCCAGCTGCCTGCTGTGATTGTTTCACTGAAGCACTAGAGGGATTTATCAAATGTGCTGCCAGCTTTACATGATCTGAAACAGGCTTTAAAATGGATAGTTTTGCATTCTCCTGTCTACTCTCCATGCTTTTTTGGCATCCAATTCTATCAATGACAATGAGGTAGCTAATTTTGGGTTTGTTGTTACTGTCTTCTATGTGAAGCTAGAGAGAAAGAATCTCTTAAATGAAAAACACTGGTATAATTAGGCCTTGTAATGCTTGTGTTCATTAACAACTGTACAAAATTACTTGGCTAGCAGGAATATTTATTTTAATAGTGAACATTAAGAGAATAAACTTGTAAAACCAGAGAGATCAAGTTAGTGCCACTATGGGTACAAGTGGAGGAATGCGGTACACGTGTGATAAACTTCCAAATTAGTTTCACTATTGTGTATGTTGATGCAGGGGCTAAATAGGATCTGGGCCTAATTTCTCTCTTTGATTTCTAGGGTTGGGAAGAAATAAATGGGCCTCACATTTCTAAAAACAAGTTATTGTGAGCAGCATTTATACAGCTATGTGGCGAGGGGGAAGCCTTTTGCACACCTTCTTGCAATGACAGCTTAGAAATGTGTCTGTGTCCTGGGTTGATGCTAAATTGTATCCCCATTCATCTGTTTAGTTCAGAAATAAGTGTTGTACCTTTAAAAATTGGATCTGAGAGTGAAGAAGACACACTGGAATTCCTGAGGCAGTTGTTTTCAAAACATAATGATAAGAGTCTGCAGCTTTCAGACACACACAGCCTGTGTGTTGTGGGCAGCAAAAGAGAGCTCTCCTTTACTTTTTATTAGGTTTTGCTAGCCGAGGCAGAGAAGTTCTCTGAACTGCGTTTTTTTCCCCTTTTCTTGAAACTATTTAAACCTGCTCTGGACTAAACACCCAAAAGGGCACGAGGAGCTCAGCCCTTGGCCACCAGGCCTGGCCTGGGCCCGGCATTTCCACCAGAAAAACCGACAGCAACTAAACTGAGCTACAGCCACGAGAGAGACTTTCTAGTATCTCTACAGAACGGCGAGAAGTTTTTTTGTTGTTCAAAGTTGTTCCTTCATTTGTTGAGCTAAAGATTGTTTTATCTGTTAAATAAACAAATTTTTCCACTTTCTACCAAGAAAATTCTTTTTTTTTTTTCCTATCCCAATTCAGCTAAAGAGAAGAGTGGTTCATCTAAAAGTTTGTTTGTTTTCCTTTCTTTCCCTCTCCCAAATTTGCCCTAAAGCAAGACAGTCTGTAAGAGTGTCTTGGATCACGAAGTCTGGAGAAGTAAAAGTCTTTTTGTATGTGAGGCAGTGAGAATTGTGTCCTTTAAATTAGGGGCAATGTTTGTGTCTGTTGTCAAGTCATTAGCCCATCTCAAACACCAATATTAGATTTGCTATTTGTCCTTCAAAACAGTTCCATAATTCCTAGAATGCTTACAGAAATTTTTCAATGGGGGTTTGAAGAACACTAAATAACCTGCATATAATTACCAAACACTGAACAGTAAAGGAGTCTACTCTCAAATTTTTGTTCAGGGTTCATTTGATTCATTTGCCATGCTAATGGGGGGGAGAGATAGTGGTGAAAATGAGTAGATGGAGAAAGAGCAACCAAATCTAAAATTAAAAGTTTAGAAAAAAATTATCTGAGAATTCATATTCAAGCTAAGTATACACCATGACATTTCTCTATGCAGAAGTTTTCCTTTTGCAATTGACTTTTTGAGACCCTCTTTGAAACAGCTTAGATCCTGCACCACAACACAGTGAGCATCACCCTAATACTTGCCAAGGATCTTACAGGTCATTGAAGTGAGTGGATCTTTTACTTAAAGAAGTTAATTCATCATTTGTATAGGATGAAATTTTGTTTGTGTCTTGCCAAATGTGAATGCTATTGTCTGAGAAACAGAGGGTAGAAACATATAAGTTGCAGTGAGTGAAGACTGGATATCTGAAGGTTTTTACTCAATATGTAATCTGCTTTTCACTTATAGCCCAATGTTTTCTGCCTGCCTCTACCACCATTTTTCAGAAAACACAGAGAACAAGTGTCTTTTTGAACATCTTATCAATTTTTAAAATATAATAATATATAAAATATTCCTGAATTCCAGTTCTTTGCTTTGAGTATTGCATGAACAGCTCTTTTGAATTCCTCTTTTGTGTATTGTTACATAATTGCCACAGCTCTTTTAAATTCCTCTTTTGTGTATTGTTACATAATTGCCCTATTGATTGTCTATGTAGTTTTTATACAAGTTATATTGATACTGTCATGTAGGATGTGGTAAGAATAATTTGCGATTTTTTTTTTATATTATGTCTGTGTCTCTTAAAGTAATGATAAAAATATGATTTATGTCAGACAAATGTAGATAAAACTAAAGTTAATATTCTCTTTTCATGAATGATCAGCAGAAAATTGTTTAGACATAAAGTAAAAGTGACTGGTATATCGAGAATGGAACCAGGGCGTGGTTATGCTTTGAGAGTTTTTATGTGGGGAATTTGAGAGAGCAAGAGTACAAATTAAAAAGTGTTCCCTGTAGGCATACAATAAAATCTTCACTAGTGTTTGTCACTGCAGAAGTAATGGCAGAGTCTTGGAACTCTGGGTAAGGCATGCTTGTTTCTAGCTTTAAAAAATCAGGCCATTTTTTGAAAACCACATAAATTTGGAAGTATTGAGCTGGTGACCATTGCTGATAATCTCCCATTAGCAATCTTCATAATAAACATATTTGTTTTGTTATTTAAGG
Organism: Thryothorus ludovicianus; assembly: GCA_013397245.1. Lineage (NCBI taxonomy): Eukaryota > Metazoa > Chordata > Aves > Passeriformes > Certhiidae > Thryothorus > Thryothorus ludovicianus. The sequence goes on along the minus strand of VZTB01005682.1, from coordinate 653,075 downwards.
GATGAAAAATGGTTATTTGGCTAGTTTTGAAGGGTGAGTACTCTGCTTTTGGCTGACAGAGATTCTTCCCCATCATATCCGAAGCTTATGGGCAAGAGAAAGTAGCAAGTTAAGCTTTCCTTGCTCATATTATGGCATGAACAGAAGTTTTCTGATTTTAGGGCTGTCAGGATAGTACTGTAATGAGAACCAGCTTGAAACAAAGGGAATTGAGAATAAAGTCATGTTTCATTTTGCCAGCCTAACAATCTTTGGGTTTTGTATTTTTTTTCAAGTTTTTATTTTTGAACAACTTGAGTCCTGTGAATATATGAGGCAAGGACAGATTGCTGCAGCTGTTGAGCTTTTTTTTTTATTCTCCTTACTATATTTCCAACATAAAGAATAAGGAAATTTAAACTTTGTGTAGAGACAAAAATTTATTCAAATGTCAGAGTGGATCAGAAAATCAGGGAGTCTTTGTTCTTCACCTTCTTTTGAACCACAAGCTGACAACCATTGCTAAATTTGTTACGGCAGATATGTAAGAACTTAATGTGTGTGGTAAGGTCTATGTAGTTCATACAGTGAAGGTAGACAAGATGCAAATGTTGATATACTATCTAGCCTATGTTTGTCCTGAGGTGCATCCCTGCCACACTAGAGCAGCGGGGACTTACTTTGCTTTTAGTTTCCAGCTAATTAGAGAAAGAGAATAATTCTCCATGCATCACTCAGGCTAGCTTTTAGAGTGCATGATGCACTGTTAATCCTTTAGATAGTGTGGCTAGCAATACTCTTGAGTTTTGTGGAGTTATTTAGGAGGAAAAGAGTAAAGTGCAGGAGATGTAAATATCAAAGATATGTCCAATTTTGTGGTGTATACCTCTCCTTTAAACAATAGAAGAGCTATTTTCTGGAATGGCTATGTACTAACCCTCCCAGCAGCTTCTAATATTTCCAAGTGATCATGATTACAATGATCGTGCAAGAGAAATGTTGATTTGTGCTGCTTAAAGAAGTAATTCTGACTTTTTTCAATTTTCCCCAATTTTGTATCAAGTCTGCCCTTTTACTAAGTTAAAACTGATACAAGTAAGAATTAAGTCAAGGTCTTCACTGTAATATATTTTCTGTATGCATCTGGGATGTTCCGTTATACTACTAGCAGGGAATATGTGTGACTACTTCTGTCAATACTGAAAAATATATTCAGCTTGCTTGGACTTTTCTGTGCAAGTCAAATGAGGAGAAACTGTTGCTTTTGGATCTTATGAGTTAATGCTACATTTTATGTTGTCAGGCAATGAACACAGGATTGTTTTCTGACCAGAAAGAGAGGGAAATTGTCGAGGATTTGCGACCGTGTATAATAACTTCTGGAGCAATTATTATGGTACTTAGGAGACACTTTATATATAAGAATTTGGTTTCATTTAATTACTGGTATGGTAAAAAAGGATTTTTTGACCTGGAAAAGTACATCTGAACCAAGAAGGTTCTTCCTTAAGTTTATTATATCCCCTTCTGTCTGATTTATATCTATTGTATCCTTCAATACACTTTACTATTTCTCACCATAAAAATGTCCAAGTGTTTCCAGGTTCGTTTTTATAATTTCCTTTGGTGAATAAACTTATCAGCTCTCTCCATGTGCTCAGTACTTGTGGAGTGACATATTGTATTGGAGTTCTAACTGAATTCTCTTTTTATTCCTGTAGTGTTTTACTTGCTTGCATTCCAACCTGTCCCAGACAGCTTATTTCTTTTTACCTTACTAGGCTTTTAAGGAATTTTAAGTAAGATTGGCACTGTGTTACCTTGAGCCATGTCCTTGTTATTTACTTTTGGCTTACATGTGTCAATTTCCTCAATTTCGAATTTTGCTTTATTTTATTTCACTTCTGAAGAAAAAATTCTGTTGTTTCCTAGCAGGAGTGCAATGAATTCACCCTTTGTCCTGTTGTTGTCAAAGGTCAGAATCATCTTCTACATTGAGATCTCATGCTTGTGGCCATTGTTTTTCCTTCATTTCCTCCCCTATGAATACATACTGACTCCTTGAGATTGCGTACCTTTCTTTAATATCATCTGCTACATTTCACACATACGTGCTAACAAATCATTATTGTTCATTTTGTTGGTTCCAAATAAAGGTCTTGTTCCTTCTCCAAAAATGTCACCCAGCTGTAGCTTCTCCTCCTGCTCCTAACAGATTATCTACACTTGGCTCACTCAGTTCTATCTCATGATTTTTCTTACTTTTTTGTTTTTCTCCTCCTCTGATTCCTGTGGTGCTGCCTACCAAGGACAACAACAGGGTTGATGCCTGGTGCCATTATCCAGCTGTTAGTGGGATCCTCCAACATATTCCTACTAGCATGTCAGAATGTGATGTATGAGAAGTGAAACCTTTGACAGAACCTTTTCTCCACTCCCACACTCAGATATTGTACTTGAGACAGCACAACCGCTTCCCTCTGAATATTTGAAAAGCAGTAGATGCAACTTCTGTGTTGATGAAGACGGACACAAACATAGAGAAGTAGCATTCCAGAAAAGCTCAAGGATAATATATGTAATAGACTCATTTTCTGCTTGTTTCTAATTATTTTATATTATATTAATTTATATTATTTTGAAAGTTGATATTAGAATCTAATTTACCTCATTTTCAATCTAGCCATAGCCGACTGAAATATTGTAAGTGAAAATGAAACTTTTAGAAAATGGACTGAATAAGACAGCAGAAGCACATTTCCATTTTTGTATTAAGGTAATAATGTAAAGAAATTTCACATGGTGATTGTGAGGAGCATATACATATATGTATACATTAATATGTAATCCTACTTTCCATTGCTTGATTTGCTTGGTTACCTTTGTATCTTGGTTTGAAAGACAGGTGTCTGCCAAGGAAGGTAATAACCTCCCTTGGAATGGAGAATATGACCCCCTTCCCTCTGAATTATTATAACTTTGAAATTAAGGGACCTTCAGGCAAAGATATGGGAAAAGGAATAACAGTTATTTACTCATATGTATATGAATAACAAGACAAACCTCTTCAGCTAATAGAGTAGCCAGCGAAACCCTTCTTTTGTCTCTCTTAAGTACTGGTCATTATCATCTCTTAGCGACATATAGGAGAAAATTCCCTGAGAGAAAGGAAACAAAAGGAGCAATCCTAACCTCCAACACTTTGTCAAGCCTTACACATATTCAACTCTAACTAATCACTTAGAATTGTCAATATATATACAAACATAATTTCCTATTGTTATTAGCCTCTTTTTCTTCTATATGCCTCATCTGCTGAATACATTTGCAATTTTGTAAAAATTATTCCTACATCTGTGTCTTTTGGGTTTGTAGTTAGGTTGATTTTTTTTTTTTTTCCACAATTCATTTGATGCTGCAACACTAGCATTCTTTTAAGTGTCTTAAAGAGAGTGAGAACTAGAGTGGATTTTTTCATTTAATTCCTATCTCTGGACTACATAGAAGACATGTATTTTGATGCGGTTTTTAAATAACTACTAAAAAAATAGTTCAAAGGTAAGACAGACCTGTGAACACCAGTTTGTAATACAAGAATCTAAGTTCTGGAAAGGTAAGGTGCACACCCTTGGAAAGTGTGCACTTGTGCTGCAGAGTGTAGTGGTGACAGTAAAAGCAGTTATTTCTTCTTCCTGTTAAGAACACTGACTGCCAGAGCAAGGACAGTAAGAGTTCTCCATTCTTGTGACATTTCATACTTGTCCTTTATATTGCTGCTCAATTAAGTATGATTTAAGTCAAGGCTTAGATAGTAACTTGGATACAAGTTACACTAAAATGCCACTAGAAACTAATAATAAAACCATTAAGCAGTTTACTTTGTCTCAGATTTGTGTTAATGTTTCTGCATACACTAAGTGTCATTAGTGAACTTAAGAAGACATTAATTTTATTTCTTTAAAGGTTAAATATTTTTTTATTTTTTTTTTTAGATTTTGAGAAATTTCTAAATTTTAAGATTTAGAAATCCCTAAATATTTCTGAAAATTTGTAGTTATTAAGGAGTTTCTAATGCTTTTCATAAAAACACAGGGTGATATATTCTAACTTTGCCTTGCTACTGTAATTGGGTATTTGTTGGATATGGGCTTACCAGTAGAAAGGCCAGTGAAGTGCACAATATTCCCTTTCATCTACACATAGGCTTTGACGCGGTTTAGATTCTCTTGATTTATATTCTCTTTTCACTTGTACATAGCCAAGTATAATGACACTGTAGGTATGATATGATTACTGGAACATTGCACAAATACATCTGCGGCAAGTTGTATTATGAGTTTCAGCTGCACATCTTCAGTTTCTGATACTGCTGCAATATAAAGGTCTAGTTACAAAATGGTGCAAGTTGATTTCCTTTTCGCATATCTTTTCTTATATTCTAGTAGTGAATGTTGTGGTTTAAGTTTGGTTTCCCGGCCAATGCACCAATTAATTTTGTAAGTTTATTTTCTGCTGTGAGACAGGATTAAAAGGAAAAAAAGTAAAGCAGGTCTAAACTTGAAAGCATATAATGAAAAACTTCATTAACAGAATTAAAGGGGAAAACAATAATAAGAAAATTAGAATAAACTTTCAGAACACTTCTTTCTCACTGACAATGCAAAGATAAAACTTATGACTTTCAGTCAGTTTACCACCTCTAAAATAGTCTTATTTTTTCAGTTTACTTAGGGAGAAGAATTTCTTTTGCTATGCTACGGAGACTTTTCCACAGGAAAACAGTTTTCTTGTGGCTTTAATGTCACAATGAATCAGGTGCCCGGAAAACAAAACTCTATTTGCAGTGTTAAAGTCTTTCCCATGTCTTGCAGCTTTCACACAGCTGCTTTCATAGAACTTATCAACTTTATTGGGGTGCTATTTTTTTAAGGATGAGCTGTTTTAGTGTAAAACAGTTTCTTCATCTATTTCTGGGAATAAAGGTTTTTACTATTTTTTCTCATCTAATTTCTCTCAGTTCAAGTTTGTCATTAGTTCACAGCAATATCTATTTGTTACAAATACTAGTGTTTCAGCTCATAGTTGTACTAAAATGTTACATTCCCCCAATGTATTTCTATGAGTCACAGTCCTATATATAAAGTATATATATCTTTACCGTAGCCTCACCAAAAAAAAAAAATCTTAATATAAACTCAAAGCATTTTTTCAATCCCCTCATCCAGAATTAAACTTCTTCTTCACTGACCTCAGAGTAAAGTTTTATCATTGATTGAAACAGTTTTTATAGAGTCTTGCAACACTGGAAGGTTAATCTGGTCTAAGCTTTGTGTCAGGAACATGGCTCACCATACCTCTATGTTGGCCACGTGGTCTCTGCCAGCACCGTGTGAGCCGTGTCGGCTTGGCTCTGCTGAGGTGCTGAAATCAAGAAAAGCTGCAGCTGATGCTTTTGTCCTTCTGTTTGCAACAAAGCTGGTTCAGAGTGGCTGAGCAAATGAAGTTCATTGCGTGCCATGCTGAGGTGATCGTGTCTGCCTGGCACCGTCCTGGCTACTCCGATCTTGGCCATGTGGCCTCTCCCAGTCTGGAGCAGTGGTGGCCACATGGCCGCTCCTGGCCTTGGAGCCACCCCTGGCACTGACCACAGGGCCACTATCAGGGCTGGTCTCTGCTACATAGTCACTCTCGGTGCCAATATAGCATCTGACTGGCATGGTTTGGTGTGGCTCTGCTAGAAAAGAGAATGGCAGGGTCTGCCAGGAAGAGCCATCACCGTCCCTCACCACCCCTCTGGGAGCAGAAAATCTCATCCGAGCCAGGGGGACTGAACCAGCCGAGGCCTGGCCATGCAGGCCAAGCGAGGCTGGCCTGGACCCAGCCCACCACCTCCTCCAAGGCCGAAAGCCAAGAGACCCACCCTCGACTTTTACCATCTTAAAATGTGTGTTCACAAAAGGCGCATCCACCTGCCATTGGCTCAATTACGTGTCAGCATTGAAGACTGGCTACTGTCTGGTTCTCTGATACATCTGCAGGGTTCCAAATAGGGAATTACTCTACATTAAAAATCAAATCAATACCAAACTAGGACAGTGAATGAAACAACTATGTTATCTTCCTGTACTCTTTAAATGATATAGTGAAAGCATTGCAATTTCTATTTGAACTTTCACAGGTTCTCTATGGACATCCAAACATCTCCTGCTATAGAAAGTTGGTAAGATAAGAAATTTTGTAGCTAAACTAGGTATTCTGTAAAAAGTTTTTCAGGAAAATACTCAAAATTAATGTACTTATTTTCCCTTTTAAAATTGAATTGTGATCATGGATATTTTACTATTTCATCTATCTTTTCTAGAAGTATTCAAATCAAATCCCACATCAGTTCATTTTTGACTTTGGAAAATCACCCAAGAAGAGAAAGTTATCAATACTAAATTCTCTTTTATGAAATATTTAGAATAACCTAATTTTTTTTTAGGACACCATTAAGTTGATTTTGATACTAGAATTGAGAATCAAAAGTTCTTTTTCTCCCCTTGTTCTACCTTTTGCAAGTCTCTAAGTCCTTAGTCTACTTAGCCTTCTAAAAATTTGAGGAAAAGCTGTGTTCCTTGTTTTAAAGTGAAGTCACAGAGGAAGTTCAGTCCAGATCCACATTGTTGTTTGGGCATGTAATTTGCTTTGAAGAAAATAGAAACTGTTTTCCCAGATAGTTAGTAAGTTTAGGTGGAAGTGACCTGTACAGAGCAGCCAGTGACAGCTCAGTCATACATTCACATCTATCAGCTTCCAAGCTTCGACCAATCTAGTCTTTACCCCACATACCATGTCCTAGGTGCTAAAACTTTGTTTTCAACTGAATTTCCTGCAGCCTTGGGATTCATTGAGATTTACTCTCAGGGAGTGAGGTCAGTAGTAAGGTGATTAGTATCACTTGGTAGTACAAGTGATAGTGCTGAATTCACCACAGCAGTCCAAAGGAATGATGGGAAATGGAGTTAAGTGTATTATTATGCCTCTTAACTGAATAAGATAAAAACAAGTGTAAATAAATCATGGAAGAATGGCCATTTTAATAAAAATGCATTATATAGAATACCAAAAATATTATACTTTTAGCAAAAATGTCACTATAGTTTTATGATCGGCTGTATCTATGTGTTCATTTTCAAACTCTAATTCCATTTATTTAGGCATTGAATTCTGTCAGTACTGCTTTTGTAGATGCTGTTATCTAGAAGGAATTTTCTTTCATGGTACTTTTGAATTATTATATCAGTTAAAAGATATTATTTTAATGTGTATGTTGTACTAGTTTTTACAGGATAAAGGAATAAGGAATGAAGGTGCCCAAGGTGCCAGACAAAAAAGCTCTTACATGAACTGTTGGTATGCTGCTATGTGTTATTTAGCATTTTTGAAACTGTTTCCAGACGTTTTTATTGGAATGGAAAGATAAAGGTCTCTATTGCTCAGTGCTGTTTCCAGTGACATGAGTTCCAATAATTTTAATGCGGCTGTTCCTTATCCTGCAGAATTTGAAAAGTCCATAATTTTCCTTAACTTTCACAATATTGCATATCCCATTCTAGTAGTTCTTAACAGAACTCAGATAAACTGATTTAAATCTTGTTTTGTTATTTGTTTGTATCCTCTGGGTCAGCCTGAGGCCATAATTCAGCTGCTGTAATTCTGTAAAAAAGTACCGAATAAAGGCTTACATTTTCTGTGCCAGATGTGCAGAAGGCACCTCACAAACTTCCTGGTTTTACATAAAAGCATATATACGTATTTTTATGTAGCCATTCAAGATGGAACTTTTTATTAAGGTTGTCTTTATCACAAATGGAAAACATACTTTTATATGTAATCGTTAGATTCTGATTAGGTTTATGTTGTGCTGGCTGCCTTTCCAAAGAGAAAAACACAGCATAATTTCTGTGCTGATATATTTAAAATGCTTAAAAATTATTTGTGTTTACATAGTCAGTGCCCATGTCGTCTGTGTTAACTTCCTGTCACATGAAAGAGGAAACAAACAATTTTAAAATAATCCATTTTTGGCACTTGAAAGAAACAGAATAAATAGAACCCTTTTCATTTCAGCTTGAAATAGTTAACTGAGTTGGTAAACATTAGGTTATCTTGAACTCTTAGATGGACCAAATCTGCATTCTGGATACTTCATCTATAGATGTTATTTGGTCCTTGTTTCCAGGATATTATATGGATATCGGTAGAACATTTAATAATTCTAAAAACCTCTTGGTAATTGGAATTGATAGAGAAAATAGTCACTTTTTTTTATGATTTGCACTTTTTTCTTGCAATTGCTGTAATACTTTCAGGAAAAACCTCTTTCATGTTTCAGTAAAATTCTGACAGAATTGGAAATAGGTCATACACAGCTATTTTTATGTGAGGCAAATTTATCATTTGCCTACATGGACATTTAGCACTTTTTATTCAGTTTTCTACCTTCCATCTTTTTTCCATTTCTCATATAATCTTCCACATCTATATTTGCTTTTTTTGAGTAGCAATAATCTTATCAAGTGTTTATCTACGCTGCTGCTGTCATGCAATAACAAAAAGCTAAACTTGCTTAAATACCAAGAGAAAGAGTAGCATGTCTTCGATAACATGATGAACAGTATAGCCAATTTTTACATTATACTATGTCAGCACATTGTTAAGGCCATTAAAGTTTGTGGGAATCTTTCACCTGCTTTCAGTATTCTTAAATCAAATCATATTCTCTGTTTACCCTAAGCCTAACTATTGGTGTTCATTCCAATATTACCAGGATGTTGTGCCTGTGCTGGCTGGCCCTCTCTGTTTGCCTGTGTGGTAGCACTGTGGTGTTTTCACCCCAGTGGCACCACAGGCTACCAGGATGTTACAGCTGAGGGCTTGGAGACAAGTCCAGGCATGCAGAAGCTCAGGTTTACCTTCCATTGAGAGGCTTCAAGGTGAGGGTGAAGGAAAGGAGCCGATTCTGATGGAGGGTTTTGATTCAGAGTTTTATTCCTGGCCGAATGGCCTGTGAGTCCAGTAACTGCTCCAAAAGAATCCTTCCACATGGCAGCCCAGGTCTTTTAACCAGGGAGAGGGGGAGGGAAAGAACACAGGTAACCACCAACCAGGTATGGGAGGAAGGTCCTAAGGGACACTTGGATGGTCCAGTGTCTTTCCAGGGGTGGGAAGCATCTTTTGAATCCTGCCAACCACTCTACGCCCTTCTGGAATGCCAGAGTTGACTGACAGCACTCATCAGGATTCAGGATGTGGAAAGGAGGAACGATTGACAAACCTGGCAGGGAGTCATCTGGGTGAAGCCTGGGGTATCACACCACAACACCTAACTCTTGCCAAACCCATGTTTTTTCTATAATCTTTGGGTTGTTTCAGCAGGAGAACAATGCAAAAATGCAAACCAAATTTTTAGCAAAGGCCCTCTAAAACACTGTATAGTTGCCCATTGGAAGCAGCAGATTATTATCTCCCTGTAATACTGATGATAACCAATCCATTTAACCGCACTCCAAAATAATGAGTGCTTTTGCAGCCGAGCAAGGAAGTAAGCTATGCCAAATTGCAGAGGTGAAAGATATGTGTTCTCTATATTCTGTGTAAACCGTAGTATATTTTGAAAGACAACAGAAATGGCAACATTGCTGCAATTTTGGACTATGTACAGTTTCCATCTGCTCCGTGAACTTCCACCATTGCTGAGGGGAGGTTTGTAATGAGTTCAAGAAAATCACAGTATTTAGTTTTTAGTGACCAAAATTGCAATTAGCAGATTTTTCCTGTGCACCTCATTGTGTGATTTATTTCATGGTACACCACCTTCATATTTTGGTTTTAAAATCTACTTACCTTAAGGCAAACAGTTTATCACTGGAGGCTTTTGTTCATAGTTCTGTCCATTAAGAAATTAATTACACCTTCAGTCTGCAAAGCAGGAGCTCGGTACTGAAGACCCTATAGAGCACTGAACAGAGTGGCATCCGAATTCTCATCCTTTAAGTTCCTGAGTTAGAGGTGTGCTTGTTTAGATCCTCTTTTCCAGTTGAAAAGATTTGGTTTGACTGACATTTTGACTTTTTTACAGAAACAAAATGTGTGTTCTAAGCTTTGCAGAGGATTTTGATGCACCATTCCATAAAGAAAGTCTTCAAATCTTAAGATTATATGGATCTTCCTGAAAAATAATAGCCAGAATATACCTTGGAGGTATATATGGAACATGGCCAGAGTTGTGCTAATATTCATTAATTTCTCAAACTTTTCCATTCTGAAGAGCAGCAATTCTAACTGACATGAGAACTCAGATTCTTCTTAGCTACCTTTGGACCCTGAATCACTTCCAGCCATTGCTAGCACAGAGAAATACAGTCACTTGTACTGCCTTCCCTCCTTGGTGGTTATGTTTGCTGCATTTTATTTCTGCATGTCTGTGACCTGTGCCTGGTTTGCTTTAAGAGGTGCCATTTTGAGTTTTCAGGTGTGAAATACCCATATTCTATAAACTAAAAATATTTCCCTTTTATATGCTTTTCACTGTTTTTGTCTAATGTGTTTTTGAACTTGAGCTCTAGATACTTAGGCTGACTTTTGGCATCATATGAAAATGTTTGCCTATATACAGGTGTAGAGATATTTGCACTCAAGTTTCAGAAATGTTGTCATATAGCATGAGAAGTACTATGTGGAGACCTTGCAGTGTCTGTCAGTATAGGCTGTTTGGGCAACACACACAAAAAACCTGCTCAGGTCTGATGGTTAATGCAAAATGATGACTTAAGAGGTGCAGCACAGCACAGTACTGGATTTTTTGGGTTTGGGCCAATTCCTGAAAAAAGTCCCAAGGGCAGTTCTGCAACACATTTACCTTCAATGCAACAAATAGTCCTATTAGAATGTACATATCAGGTGTGTAATAGTCATATCTGGACTCTGCATCCAGTCTAATGTGAAATACAGGGCAAGAGGAAATGAGTCCAGGGCAAGTCAATGTGCAGAAGACCTAGAGCTTGTAGGCTGAGATAAACCTGTCCTGATGCAGTGTAGAAGCACAGGGGAGCAGTTTTCATGAATTTCCTTGTGCTCTGGTTCTGACGAAACACTGCAGAAACATTTTGATTATGTATACATGGAACTAGATTGGGGTTGGCAGGTTATTAGTTTAGAGCTGGAATGCAAATGATTGCACTCCTCCAGGAACCAGCTCTGGATGAAATTAAGATTTTTCTGGAGGCCCATACTTAATAGACTCTTTCAGATTCTGTTTCTTGCATCCAGGCTTGGGTAAGGAACCCACCCCAATGTGAAAGGTGAGCAACCAGAAATGTTGGTAGAGCACGTGCATTCACATAATAGCATACAATAAATGCATGGACTAGTTAACATGTATATATTTTTTTTAATCCAGGATGCTATCTCCACTCAACTGCTACTGCTGTAAGAATAGAACTTAAAAATATACTACTGATTTATATGAATTTTAAGATTTTTTCCTAGCACCTTCCTTCATTTCACATATGTTATGAGGTCATAGAAAAGAAGGCTCAGTTGAAATGAATATACACAATGGGATAGATTTAATGTTGCTGTGGGAATGTCAAATCTGAATTTCCTGCTTTTGTTGTGATCAAACTATGGAATTAAATCTTTCATTAGTCTTATGTTTTAAACATTTTTTAACATATTTAAAATTATTTGGTAAACTTAACCCTTTAGACAAAGGTGGCCCTGTAACAGTCAACTTTTACACATGCACAGTAGTATAAAGGGTTTCTTCCTAACTAACTCTGTTCATAATAACGTCATACGGAGCTCTTACTGAAGGTGGACCAAGAAATAAATTGCTTCTTTTGCTGGAGAAAATAGATGGTCAGCTGTAACAGAATTTCTGAATGCTTATGGACTATGAATATTTACAATTAAAAATTACAGAGTAAAATAATTATGAGTTGTTGTGGGAAACTTTTTTGTTTGTTCTTGTTGGAATTTTTTTGGTTGGGTTTTTTTGGGTTCTTTTTTGTTTTGTTTGGTTTGGTTTTTTTGGTATGGTACTGTTACAGATTTCCTTGCCTGAAATAAAAATGTGTGAAAATTGTCCAGCAAAGACCATATAAATTTCTTTGGATGTTGTAATTTTTCTGTTTCTATAGTGCCTTGCTATAAAACAGAGTTCTGATGCTACTGATAAAATAGGTAATTTAACTATTTTTGGGCCACACAGACAACATTCTTCTGTAGTACTAATATAGTTTCTATTAAATACTGTGGATCTTTCTTAGTCCTAATGAAATGTGTACATTAATGGAGTTTGGGACAAGAGATGTGTGTCACATTCCATCAGAATTTAGAGGGAGCAACAGTTTTCATGTAGTAAATAGATCTCACTGGAAACATAGACTTAAAAAGACAAGGCCAAAACCCTCTCAAAATAAAGCAAAAGGTGTATTTATTTAATACAGACAGCATTATTTGTTCTGTTTGGGCTCATATCTCCAGGTATTCAGTGTAGATTTTGGGCAATTTTGGCTTCTCCAAACTATCAAGAATAAGATCTGGCCTTAGGAAAGTACTCAGTAGTGACTGACTCTGGTAGGACTACCCAAAAGAGTTATTTTGAAATACAGGTAGTGTGATTTTTGTATCAGTGATTATTATAGATGTGTATGCAGGTTTTGACCCTAGTTTCTCAATTGCTTTTAGACTTTCCTTTCCCATATAGGGAAATTTGATCTTGACTTGTGGAAGTAGGCTAATTTATCTGGCATAACCCCTTTTATTTAAAAAAAGCATGTCAATCTTCATATTAGAAAGATAAGCTTGTGGCTCAAATTAGTTTTACAGTTCTTCTTCTGCAGAGCAATTGATTTGCTCTCATTTGTTTGTACTTATGGCTGAAAGGAATCTGGGTTTCAGTGTAGATGGAAGCTCTCAGAGTGTGCAGTTACTGAAACTTTCCTTGAAACTGCTTCTACATCCACATCTTTCCATTATGTACTAAAGGTATAGTGACCCCATGGAGAGTTGCTGGAGATCACATAATGGCTGAATTTTTATATTTCTGGCTGACAAGGCTAGAATACAATTGTTTTTTTCCTCAGGGCAAATAGCAGCATTCATTTTTGCCTTTAAGTTGGGAGATTCTGTGTTTCTTACATTGAGATGACAGATGAGCTGGTCTTGTTTACCTAGATATACCTCAGAAAGAATTTCTGGTTTTAATTCAGGAATGAATTCTAGCCCTGGGCTAGTGAACATCTATTGAAATCACTGAGTATTTAATACTTTAGCTTTTATTCGTTAATTTTATTTATTTCCATCTCAGACTCTTTTGTGTGTGCAGGTATGTGCCCTCTTGATCTTTCCCTTTGCAGGACATTTTGCATAGTGAGTTATTAAAGGACAAATTTCAATTTCTCTGAAATTCATGCTACTTGCATTTTGCATCACATGGAGCCACAGCTGCAGCTGGCAAAACTGTGTGCTCGAAAGCATATTTTCAAAGATAATCTGTACTCTTTGTTCAGTGGAAAGGGGTTAAAAGTATTCTGTGTTGCAGTCTGTGCTCCTGACCTCTGCCTGTAGAGGAGGTGAGAAGCAGAACCCCTGGTTCAGCAGCATCTGTTGCTTCAGCTCATCTCCAAATAGCCAGATGAAATTTCAGGGGAAAGAAATGTTTTCTTTATCTGAATATCTCTTTATTGTAACATTTCTGACAGTATTTGCAGGTTGATTACTCAAGATGAATGTACCATGTTATGTACAAAGCACTTTTGCAACGGTTAAAACAGCCTGAGATCTAAGGCAGAACTTTCACCAGCCACAGCAGAATAGTGGGAAATATCTTTTGCACTCATGCAGTGTGAAATAAGTCCTACTTCTTCTCATATCTCCACATATAAACTCTGCTTATGCTCTGTCATAGTCACCTGATCCATGTAAGATCAGTTAAGAGCAGTTCAGTAGTCCATAACTGTGTATGGACTTTTAAGTATAAAGGGCTGAATATTTTCTAGGTAAACTTCCCCTAAAGGAGCATAACCTTTATAGAAACAGCCTGGGTGTAACTAACAGGAGCAAAACTTTGCCACTGAAATTGCATACCAAATAATAAAAAGAACATCTTTTTCATACCCAAAATTGTGGTCATACTTTCAGCTGTGGAAACAGCAGAGACAGGGGTTTGAATGTATTGTTTATGCATACTGTGAGGAAGATTTTTCCTTTCTACTTATCTTTTTTAATTTACTATTCCGTCATTTGCCTTGTATTTGGGAATGCAACTAATACACATGTATTTGTGTGATTGTTTGCTATGATACAAAGTTCCAGCAGTATGGACTGCTTCCAAGAGCATTTTGGGAGCAGAAATCTACTTTCAAGATTCAATTAAGACATCCTTCACTAGCCTTGACTTTTGCATACAGGGCATTATATCATGATCAAGTAGTCTGTCCATCTTTCTATCTGTCTACCTGTCTAAATCAAATGTACATTTAGACCTAGCGAGCAAAACATGTTTTCTCAGACACAACCTTCAGGTTTTGATTGGCGGCTGTATCAGTAGACTGGAATACTTACAGCAGTCCTTGGAGGCCTTCTATAAAACTGCAGGTGTTCAGCTTTAGCAAATAGTTCTTATTATATGGATAGACTTTTGGCAGCTAGTAATGATGTTTCCTGAAATTGAAAAATTATTTTCTACCTTACACACTGGTTTTACATTACTGGAATGTTGGAGGGGAAACCAAATACCTCTCATCGAATAGTACTGAGACTGTTTTTGTTAGTATACATTACTGTTTAGTTGTATATATTTTCTGATTTGTATATTTTATACTGGAGTGCAAGTTTTTTAACTGTTGTGGTCAGAATTGAAATCTCTTCCAGCAAAAATAAAATTTTGAGGAGTTAAGGAACTGTCTGCCAACAGAGGTTTATCCTCCTTTAAACAGAACTAGCAACTGGCTTGCAGTCAGTGTACCACTAAACCCTGAGTTGAGGGGGTGTTGAAAAGCATTAAAAAATACTGAAAATTATAATAGAATACTTTTGGAAGCTTTCTTCTCTGCTTTGTATGACTGAGTAAGGCATATACAAAGATTTATGACTATATGTTTAACCCATTCTGTACCACCATCATATGGTGTTGGAAGAAAATGATGGATCATTTTGTTACGATCACTCTTTTGGACAGTGAGATTGATGGCATGCAATATGACACTTCTAGGGAACTGTAGTTTAATTGCAGGGAGTTAAACAAATTACTAGAATTGTGTCTGTATTGTATTTAATTATCCAAATGCTTGACTGGATAACTTGGTGCTCACGTTTTCTTCAATAAGCCTACTTGACCTTTTCAGTGCTGAATCACTACCTGAAGCCTGGTGGCTCTGGATTCTCCTCTCCTTATTTTATTTCCAAAACAATACCTTGTTGAAGTAGGATTATATGAGTGTTTTAAATACACAATATTGAATCTCAATGTACAAAATTGAGTCTCTTCTAGACGCTATAGTCATGTCTCAAGTCTATCAAATCAGAATGCTTCTTCAATGAAAGAAAGTATTGATCCTCTTAAAAGGAGTGCTGGGAAGTTGTCAGTTCCTGGTTTGTTTTTTGTTTTTTTGTTTGTTTGTTTTGTGGTGGAAAAAACCTACTGAATACAAAGCAAACGGGAATTTCTGACTTCAATAAATAGGAGCTGTGCAAGCCAACTCAGCATGCCCAGGAGACCATGCAAGTTCTGGAAGGGAATACAAGGATGGAAGGGGCTTTTAATTAATTTTGATTTTTTTATTGATTTGCTCAATCTCTGAATATATAATTATTTCGTTTGTCAAATATATTCCAGGAAAAAAACTCCATGCTTTGCCTGCTGTATGTTTGAAACCTTTACATAAAGAAGACACCAAACACAGCTATTAAATGTAATTCTCAAACTCTAATCTCATTTTAGCTGATGCTAAACCACAATGGTACAGACATGAGTAACTGCTGGTGGCATGAGTGTATGGCCGTATTTACACAAAGGTTCCTCATTGTCTCCTTACCTGTATTTTCTCTCATATTTCTCAAACCCATTTGCTCAGAGTTCTCCAGGTTTTATTCATGATATGAAAGTATCATTTACAAAGGCTTTTGCTTCTTGCATCCATGTTAGCATTGCAGATCAGAGTGTGACAGTGAATACCTGGTTGCATAGTTCCTTTAAACCTGAGCCAGTAGCCCTGCAAAATGTTAGGGAGACCTCCCTTTCATATCACATCATCCACCACTTAAAAATGAAAGATTTATTGATGTAATCCTATTTTCAATCTATAGAGGTCATCTGTAATGCACTGCTCTGGGGATAAATGCCTATACTCTGAGGTTTCTTTTTCTTTAAAGCATGTTTAATGATATTTTGTTTTACCAGGATACTGTGTTGAAAATGTTGAAGACTTCAGCTGCTTTTAAACTGTTATTAACCTTTCATTCAATTGTTAATAATCCTTTCTAAATGAATATTTTCATTATTTCAATATGCTTCAAAATTTTTTGGTTTTGAAAGAACTGAAAACTTTGAGGTTATCTATGATGCAAGATGTGGTAACTAACTTCTAGGTGAAAGTACACTAAACCAAATGTGTATTCCTTCGGCAATCAGTGACAAAGATAATAATAATTTCACTTGGAGAAGGATTGCATCCTGCAAGTACATCATAAAGGAATGAAATATAAACCTTAGTTTATAATGTAGTACTTAAAACTCACATTCAGGATAATTTTTTTATTACTTTAAGTACACTATTGGTATGAATAGACTATACTGTTTTTTCCCAGCAAAAGGGCAAAATTTTATTTCACAGATTAGCTCCACGTATTTTTGCTAGGATGGGCTTTTTTTCTTCATGATCCTGACTGGTATCAGTGGATGCAGGTTGGCAAAGGCTTGCTGTAGCCCAGATGGGCTTTTGAATATGCCTGAGGATTTGGCACATTATAGCAGGAATTTCTTATCTGTCTCTGTCTGTTTTGGTAGCAGAATAAGCCACTCCACCTGTAAATTGTTCAGCAGACAACTTTCACAGTGCTAGAACTGCACATGAATATTAAACACTTTTCAGAACTGGGCTCCCTGCTTGCCTAGTGCAGCAGTGGTTCTTTGCTTATAACTGCTCTATTTCCTGACCCAAGCAGTCATGTGGGGAGTTCAAGTTAGGTTAATAAGAGCAGGCTGACATAGAAAAGGCTTAATTTCAGTAGATTCTGCACAGAATCCTGTCTTTTTATTGTTAGTGCCCTTTTGTTAATTTTTTTTCTTTGTTTCATCTGCCAGAGAGTTCAGCTGGCAGCAGGGAGAGTTTCCTGAGCTGACTTGGCCTGGTAAATGGTTTTTAAAGGCTTGCTGCTTCAGGAGGAACTCACTTTCCAGGGCTCTGTCGCTTTCCTTCTTTTGATTTTTATGTTCAGTCCCTTCCTTACCATTCCCCACATATGGTATGCACAGTTGCAATGACTTACATCTATCCAGAAGTGTGACTTTCTTAGAGCTGATTCTCCTGTTCCTTTGTGCCTGAGCCAAAAAAGGGCTGTGTTTTACACGAAGCTGCCAGCACCCTTCTCCCAAGAGAACATGTGTGGTCCCTCACATTCTTCTAAGTTCCCACTAACCCCAAAGATCAAGAATGTTTAGTCTTCTTCCTGTCTCTGGTGGCCACCATTATCAAAATGACTTTGTCTGCCCAGAAAGTTAAAACTTGCTGCTATTACACTTCCAGTTCTATCAATGATAAACTATGGAAAACATCAGTGTCATATATTGTGTTTAACTTGAGAAGCTGTTTGACACAGTGTATCCTTGAAATGTTTATAGTGAGTAAGCAAAACTTTGAATTCATTTAATAAAACCTCCCTTTAACCTCAGAAATGGAGCCTGTACAATGAAGTTTTATCATTCTCAATGATGTTCACTCATATTTGAAGAGCCAAGCACTATATAATAAAAATAGGCAAGGAGACTGTCCCCATTTTGTTATATCCTTTCATTGAATTCCCATAACATTGAGGTCAGTTGGTATTCCTGCCCTCTACATTTCACTCCCGATGGCTCCTGTCTCTAAGAACAGTACAAGGGACAGGGAGAAGAAAGTAGAGTATATGCAAACTGATTTTCCTTAGGAGGTGGTTTATTACCTGCTTAATTGCCCTCCTTGTTGGCTAATCATTTAAAAGTTAAATAAGAGTTCTTTGAGAAAGAACTCTTATTTAATAGATCTTAGCAATTGCCTTTCCTGTGAGCATCTTGAAGCTTGTTTAAAACACAATGCAGTATAGGAGACAATTGGATGTAATGTTTTGTGACTTGGAGATTGGATGTAATGTTTTGTGAGAAGGAGAGCTGCTCAGCTGCTCTGGTAGAAAGTACTAGTTTGTTATGAGGTGAGCCAAAATATTTTTAAGAGAATGTGGCAAAGCAGAATTTTTTCAGTCCTAGTTTCACCTTACTGATACTCGTCATTTTCCTTCCCCGAGCTTTTGCTAAAAGGGTAGATGGGCCACTGGATGGCCCAAATTTCTATGACAAACATCCTTAAATGCAGCTGAACTGATATTAATGGTATTTGCTCCAGTGCTCCTTTCAGACTGCATTCCAACCACAGGAAAAATAGCTTTAAATTAAATACTACTCAGACATCCATAATTTTGATGTTTAGCAGTTCTCCATAATAATAGCTTAACAGAGCATGCCAAAAAACATTAAAAGACCTTAAAAGTGGTCCCTAATGTTCTCTAATAGGGAACATTAATGGAGCTCTTCCTCTCATTTTATCCCAAGCCACCAGGAGAGGCAGCAAAGAAATACTTTAGCATGCTTTTGTATGGGGGTGTTACATGAAGTGGGATTGATTCACTTGCATTGAAGATGTTCCAGATGGAAGTTGCAGGCCAAAAATTGGTGTGAGAATATGCTGGAAAAGTGTCTCCATGTATTTGTCCTCTGTACAACCAGACATTTTTCCGCTGGCCACTGAACTGCATGGACTTTTGATTTGACTTGGTCCAGACATTCCTAGTTCTAAATATGCATTACATGTGAAAAAAAGAAAATAGGTCATTGAATAAGACCCATGGGCTTGGCTTAGGTGAAAATTTGCTTCTCAGTTTAAACAAGTTAGCTTGTGCCTTCCTCATTTCTCTTTTTTAGCCAGATAGGAGATTTTTTAGTGGAATCTTCTATGCAACACATGTATGATTTCATTTGCTCCTTACAGGCCTCCTCTCAGGCCATAATTCTTGATTTCTCCTAATTAGTTGCTGTGGAAATGATTATGTCATAAACACAAACAATGGAGCAGATGAATTCTTAAGAAGCAAAAATTTGTTTTCCTGTAAATGATAAAAAAAACCCCACCCCAAAACCAACAAGCCAAAGAAGAGGCATTGTAATACTTTCTGAATTGTCTTTCATCTCAGGATTTTGCAGTACTTCTCAAGTATTAATACATTAAAGATTTTTGAAAAGCTGCTGCAAAAATGGTGTTGAAACCTTCCATCTTAATTGTCCTTGGTAACTCATGATCAAATCATTGTTGCTTGCAACTGAAATTAAGTTTTATTTGCAAACTGAGCCTTTGCTTGAGACCTGTCTGGGTTTTTCCTGAGGCACACATCATCATTAGTTATACAGATACTGTTAACCAAATTATTTATACCTGTGCAGTCCAATTTACTTCAAGGCTTTTTTTTATTCCTCTGCCTTCAGATTCTGTGCCTTTGAGATTTATAGGCAGTTCTAACACTTTCAATAATGTTTCCTCACATTATGTGAAAGAACAGCAAATAGTTGTATCAATAGAATACAAGGTGGAATGGAATCTACAGCTGTATCAATCTCAGCTATGTTCTACATTTGGTGAAAAATAAATTAAATTGTATTTTTTTGCCTCTGAAGTCAGCACATGTGGCTACGTATCCTCTGGGGAAGGAAATCCATTTCTCTACTCATGCCCACTATTTAGCGATGTTCCCATTCAGTGCTCAAAATAGGGCTTGTATAGTGTTTAGGCCATGTGAATTCACATGTGGATTTTCCCAAGGGAGAAGCTCAATTAGTCAGAAGATGCCTTTTTGCATAGTCATTTTTCAGAGTTTTGCTATATTTTTGGCATTCACAACACCTCTGTCATATGAGTATTTATAACTAGTGCCTTTTAAAGATGGAAAATCCAAGGCACAGAGAGATTATATGACTTGTCTAAAAGAGCACAATTAGTTAATGGCAGAGTGAACACAGAGCTCAGGATTTCTGACTCTGCCTCCTAGACTCTACAAAATATTTCAAGGACAATATTGAAGTGATGTAATGTGTAAACAGAATTGTTTCCAAACAAAAATATCTGTCAGGTTACATTAAATATCTTCAACATCTCTTTAAACATGCAAGAACAGATTGATTACATAAATGTATGTAGTCTTTTCTTTAGTGACAAGAGGGAAGACATGCTTAAGTGTTAAAAATATTTAGATCTTCCATTGATAAAAAAATTGTAGATATTATCCTACTCTCAACTGTGAAATAGGAAATCTACATGGCTCTTAGACTTCCAGCTAAAAAGTTTTTGAAAGTGAAGCTGTAAGTGCAAGTTAGTAAGTAGGACATTCTTGTCAGCTGCCGGCATCTGTTATTGGAACTATACACTAGTGCATTTCCAGCATTGCCTTACAATATGCCAATGTCAACTTTATAGAATTCAAACATGAACAAGAAAGATATGTGAAAAAGGGCAAAATGCTTTTCCATAGTTTTTATATTATTCACACAACTGGAATGTGTACAGCATAGTACAGAGTGTAACAAGAGCGAATGCTCAACCACATCAAGCTGTTCCCTTGTTGTGCATGTCATTTAAATATCAAATCTATAAGGGCGTTTGCTGTCTTCTTCAGACACAGAAAGACCACAACTAAGAGACTTAAAAGTATCCCCTGAGTTTTTAAAAATGCGGAGAAACAGCTCTCTTCTTTTTGTTAGTTGCAAATACATTGTTCCACTATGTTGATTCTGCAACATCTGCTGTTTTATAAAGCATTTTAAAATGTCATCTCCCTTTCCCATTTGCCCACACCCTTCCCACTGCACCTTAACCCCAGCATACCAAGAAACTTTAATTTGTAAGGAAATCTGTGGAAAATTTTTCAAAACAGAGTTAAGGAATTGTGTCTCTATAGATTTGAGCTATTCCTTAAATTAACAAAGAAGCTGAATCAGCAATATGACTGTATGGAAGGTTTCCATGAGGAAGAGGAACAAGATTCTGGGCTGATTCGGTGGAAAGGTGTTATTAAATGACTTTTGCAGGAGATTACTTTGAACATTTTACTTGGTAGTGTTAACTTGATAGTCTTGGCATTAAGTTTTCATAAAAAGATCACAAGGCAGTTTCTTAAGAATGAAAGACTGTAATCTCCCTCACCAGTCCTGGTATGTGTCCCATGTTTGACTAGTAAATTGAGTGTAGTTGCTTCACAGTTAACAAGTTAGTGAACTTTGTAGTTTGTGCTTCAGAATGAGCTTACAGGTTAAGGAATCAAAGTGAATGAATGATAAGGCTGTTACTGTGTACTGTTTGTCCATTATCAGGATGTTTTAACATTTTTCATAGGTGCTCTTGTCAGTCCATTGTAGCATAGAGTGAATAGAATGCTTTGAGATGTAGGATGTGAGTTAAGGTACAAACCTAATAATATAGAAACTGCAGAAAAATCTCTAAGCAAGGCATCTCCATAAATATCATGAGTTGTGGGGAGTCATCTTGCCTAATTTAGCTATTTAGACATATGGTCTCAGCAGTTTGTATAGCTGCCATTTTCAGTGAAGACAAAAAGGAGTGGGGACACCTCTAGATGACAGTTAATCCCTCAAGTCTAGGTGAGTTGAGGGAGCTGGCAGATGAGCTTGTGAAGCCACTCTCCATAATTTACCAACTGTCCTGGCTCACTGGTGGGGTTCCAGATGACTGGAAGCTGCTCAATGTGATGCCCATTCACAAAAAGGGTAGGAAGGAGGACCCTGGTAATTATAGGCCAGTTAGCCTGACCTCAGTAGCTGGTAGGGTTATGGAGCAGTTTATACTGAGTGTCATCACACAGAACTTACAGACTGGTATCAGACCCAGATAGTATGGATTTAGGAGGGGCAGGTCATATTTGACTAACCTGATTTCGTTTTATGACCAGGTGACCCACCTGGTGGATGCGGAAGGGGCTGTGGATGTTGTGTACCTGGCCTTCAGCAAGGCCTTTGACACTGTCTCCCACAGCATACTCCTAGAAAAGCTGGCAGCCCATGGCTTGAACAAGAACACTTTGCACTGGGTTAAGAACTGGCTGGATGGCTGGGCCCAGAGAGGGGTGGTGAACGGCACTGCATCCAGCTGGTGGCCAGTCACCCGTGGTGTCCTCTAGGGGTCTGTGCTGGGGCCATTCCTGTTCTTTATTGATGAAATGAATGCGGGTATTGAGTCTTTCATTAGTAAATTTGCAGATGACACTAAACTGGGAGCATGTGTTGATCCGTTGGAAGGTAGGCAGACTCTGCAGAGAGACATGAAATGGTTGGATTGATGGGCAGAGTCCAACAAGGTGAAGTTTAATGAGTCCGAGCANGGGTATTGAGTCTTTCATTAGTAAATTTGCAGATGACACTAAACTGGGAGCATGTGTTGATCCGTTGGAAGGTAGGCAGACTCTGCAGAGAGACATGAAATGGTTGGATTGATGGGCAGAGTCCAACAAGGTGAAGTTTAATGAGTCCGAGCACCTGCACTTTGGCCACAATAACCCCCTGCAACATTATAGGCTGGGGACAGTGTGGCTGGACAGTGCCCAGGTGGAAAGGGACCTGGGGGTGCTGGTCAACAGCTGAGTAAACACGAGCCAGCAGTGTGCCCTGGTGGCCAAGAGGCCAACAGCATCCTGGCCTGTATCAGGAATGGTGCGACCAGCAGGAGCAGGGAGGTCATTTTTCCTCTGTTCTGGGCACTGGTGAGGCTGAACCTTGAGTGCTGTGTTCTGAGTCCCTCAGTTTGGGAAGGATGTTGAGACACTTGAGCACATCCAGAGGAGGGCAATGAGGCTGAGGGGTTTGCAATACAAGCCCTGTGAGGAACGATTGAGGGAGCTGGGGTTGTTTAGCCTGGAGAAAAGGAGACTCAGAGGTGACCTTATCACTCTCTACAACTCCCTGAAAGGTGATTGTAGTCAGATAAGGGTTGGTCACTTTCACCAGGCAACAACTGACAGAACAAGAGGACACAGTCTTAAGCTGTGCCAAGGGAAATTTAGATTGGATATCAGGAAAATTTTTTTCAGGGAAAGAATAATTAAGTGCTGGAATGTTCTGCCTGGGGAAGTGGTGGAGTCACCATCCCTGGATTTGTTTAAAAAAAGACTGCATGTGGCACTTGGTGCCATGTTTTAGTTGAAGTGTTAGGGCATAGGTTGGACTCAATGATCTTGGAGATCTCTCCCAACTTAGTCATTCTGTGACTCTGTATGATTCTGTGATTGGGTACTCACTTTCCATCTGGCTAAATTTGGATGGGTTGGATCTCACCTTTATTACTCAGGACAGGAATATGCTTCCCAATCCCATACATTTAAAGTAAGACTTATTTCCTTAGCTCTTGAAGTCCATGGAGATTTCTTCTGTGTACAAATCACATGTTGAAGGAGCATACAGTGAACAGTTTACTTGGTGAAGTTGCCTTTTTCATAAATGCATTGTGAATGTGTGTCAAATCCTAAAATAAAATACATCTCACTACAGTCAGAAGGCTATGTTAAATGATTTATATTAGTTTCTTTTTACATAGCTGGTGAAAATTGGCAAAATTTTATTTATAGTGACAAAATACCATGTTGAAGTATGTTTTTAAAAGGAGACTGACACAGGCTGTATGGATGATTTCTGACCATAATCTTGGTGATTAAGATATTCAGTGTTCTTGTCCTCATGGTCACACTGGCACAGCACTTCTCCACTTACTATAGATTAAAATTACTAAGTACTAAAAGTACCCTAGACAAAAATTTCTTAAGAGGCTGAATAAAAGTGCAGTGTTTAAGAAATACTTTTCCAAGTTCTGTGTCGCCTTAGCTAGAATGTTATAAGTATCTAAGGAGATACACTGGGACTTTATATCATTAAACTTTTTCCTGTCTGTTTTGCTGCTGCTGGTGACTGTCAGATAAGTAACTTTTCTCTCACTAAAATAAGTAACGAGTAATAAAAGTACAACACAGCAGCACTGCTTCAGCATGGATTAAAAACCAGAACATCTGTTTTAAGCTCACAAATAAGCTTGTACCTTTGTGCTGTCATCCCTTCTTTCTGTAACAGTTAATTTCTTACGATTTTCCAGTTTGAACTGCATTCAGACTTTCATTTTCCTAGCAACGTACGCTCTTTACAAAGAGCACTTCTTGTTTAAATTAACAAAACAGAAATTATAGGGATTAATTTTACTTCCTGTAAATGAATTAAAGGGGCAAGTTTTGAACCCCAAGATACATTTTTGCAAGTAAAGGCATAGTATAACTGTTCATGAGTATATTTAGGCTAAAAGTTAGAGAGTGATGTGGAACATTTCTTAGGGATAGTGGACACAAGCATTCTTACTATGACTGAAGTTGATAGCTTTAAGAATGGGTTTATGGGGAAGGTTACAGTTTTGATGTCCAAAGACCTGGATACAGACATTAAGGTAGAAAAGAATATAATGAGTTTTTCTTCTGAGAAGCATTGGTCTTCTAAAATCTTGGATAAAATCATGCAGTTTTTATAGTTTGTGGATATAAACTTTGCTAGCTGCAGTTTTCAAGAATCTGATACTTTCTGCTCCATAACTTTTATTACTGTTTGTTGTGTTCTCTTCTTCACTGTGATGAGTCACTCAGGTGATTGTGATACCATCAGTATGGTGAACTCAAATCCTGTTACTATGCAAACACTATTGCTGGAGCCCTAGAAGTGTAAGAAATAAAAGGAAATGGTGGATCCCTTTTGATGATCAGCCACGTGACCTTTTGTTCTCACATGGTTTAGTCCCTCTTCTGTACCTGACTTCCACTTGGGACTTTTTTGGCTTTTTTCCATTTTATTTCTGTTAACATTTATTTCACACATTGTTATGAGAAGCAGTGATTATGAAGGTACGCAGCCCTTGTCATAACAGAATTTTGTATGCATCTGCAATTTGATGTTTGTGTTTGGGGAATATTGTAGACTGAATAAAAAACTGAGATAATTTAGGGGAGTTTGGCTCCACCTGCTATGGAATTGTTGTATCTTTTGGAGGAAGGGTGTTGTGATGTTTTTTTGTTTGCTTGGGGTTTTTTTTGGAGTTTAATTTTTGGTGGGTTTTTTTTTCCCAATAATAGTCTGAAGGTGTATTTATGGCAATAGGGAAAAGGTACATTATAGGTTACAATGCTATAAGCAGACAAGAAAGGAAAATCTGTAAGACAGATGGCTACTAACAAGGTGTAAATACCCTATTTTTAAATGCAAGGGTGAAAAGGTGTTCTATATATAGTTGCCAAGTTGGAAGTTTCATGTTTGTAATACTGAACCATGGCAATGTGAGAGTATTAATCACTTCCTGTTTGCTATTTGTAACAGCAACATTAAGAAAACTCTGCTCTCAGGAAGTTTTATATTCTTGTTGCTTTTGATCCTCTTTCCTCAGGTGCTCCTATTTAGGTGCACTGAATTCCTGAAGACCATCCTAATCACCTCTGTGGCATGTGTGCAAATGAAAGGATCTGTAACCTGCTTGTACCTGACCACTCAGAATCCCCCTGGTGCATGAAGCTGTTTGCCACTGCACCCAGTTGTCCCACCACCTCTTCATCACATACTGGAAGCAAGACACGGAAGTGTGTCAGGACATGCTGCTGTGTTCTGCTAGGTCTCAACCAGGTGCTCACAGAATTAGGGAGCTATAAATGGCTTCCTGATAGTGCTCCCCAGCCTGCCTTCTCTGAGTAAAATTGCACAGGAGAGTGTCTGGTCTGATAGCACTCACATAAACAACATCAAAACTCTTCTTGCCCCTTGTTGCAGTCAAATGGCTTTAGAATGAGAATGAGTTAGTACTTCAGCAACTGCAGTGAGATTGAGTTCAGTCTCATGTATCCACATTACGTGGAAAGATATGCAATTTGAGTTATGTTAACAATGCCTCCACAATAGAAAATGTTGCTACTTAATGCTGATGAGAATTTTCTCTAATTGATCTTCTGCATCAAGGAACTGTTATTGGAAGCTGATATTTCACACTTTCATACCATAGCGATTGTTACTTATTAAGTTCTTTTGTATCATGATGCCTGGGGGTAAAGGGTTCCCAAATATATCTTAATGTTCATCCAAATTGTCTAGTATGTTCATCCAAATTGTCATTATGTGGTGTGACTGGAAAATGATCTGTTGTAAGCTTTGATTTAATTTAAGGAAAATTTTAAAAGTGGTTTCAAATTTTTTAATTAGTTTGGCCATTTCATTCAGAGATTCTTTTTTTCGGGGGGAGAGGGGGGGTAGGTAGGGGATGGGAAGGAGGTTGTTTTTCAGGAGAGACTTGCTTGGCAAGAAGTCCTGGTCTGTTTTTATTGAAAACTGAGTGTCAGAACAGGGCTAGAGTTGCAGAAAAGTAGCATTTGATACAAGGTAAACTATGTTTTCATGGAATACATCTTGAGATGAAAGCTTGTTTTTTAAGTACTCACTCTCTAAATATGCATTCTTTCTAGACACTGTTGGTATTTTGTTCTTTGTCAAGTAATTAAGACTTTTTTTCCTAGAAAGGAAAAAAAAAGGTAAAGCAATCAAAAAAAAAGGCCATGTGCCTACAGGAAAGCTTTTAAAATGTAGGTCCTACTTCATCTGGTTTAATCTTTGCACATATAAATTCATGTGTTTTTTGAGAACTTCTTTTTGAAATTTGAAGTACCCTTCTGTATTATTTCTCTGAAACTTTTTGCAGTGCTCATTCTTTGAGAAAAACAAACAATGCTGGCAGTGAGTTTGGGTATATAAGTTAAAGACTTTTTGAAATGCATGATTTTTGTTGACTGCTTTTAGCTGACAAGCTATTACCACCCTCATAGAACAATGCCCTAAAAAAACCTGACAAGTTTGCAAATGATGCAAAATGATGTTTGTGAATTCATTCCTGAGTTTGAATATAATGCTTTATCTCCAAATATATAGTTACAGAACAATGTAATTTTTCATGTACCATAACATTGCACAGCAGAGTCATGAAATAAAGAGAAAAAGGAAGGAAAGATTCAGGGAGAGGATGTGACTCAGGGATTCAGGGTCCTAACAGATTGATAGAGCAGCCCCTGAAAGAGAATGACATCCAGCTGCTGCAAATGGACAGATGGAGAAGAGGCCAAAGATGAAGAAAAAGAGTGAGCAGAGAAATAAATGTGGTCGGAAGTGGAGGGCAGAGTTGGTCCTTTATGCGTTTCAAAAAGAGGAGAGAAGCAGTTGGATTTGGGAATGAATAAGACCCTAGTGAAGATAAAAGAGGATTGCTTCCTGGGGTGAGAGGATTGTTTGCTGGGCATGATTTTTTCTTTTTGTTTTTTCAATGAAAATAGAGATACAATCCTTTTTTTTTTTTTTTGTGCATGTGTGATATGATTTCCTCCTGTTAGATATGTTTAATGCTGTCAAGCCCAAAAAATTTATTTTTTTAATTTTAAAATTCTTTTAAAATTCCTTTATTCTCTTGAAAGGGAAATTTCAAAATTGAAATGGAATTTGAAAGCATCCACTCTGGAATTTGTCTAAGTGATATGTGTTAGATTTTGTGGGATTTTTTCAGTCAAATATTGCTGATTTCAAACTGAAATCATTTTCAGGTTGGCTGAAAACTAATACATTGTTTACTGAAAGCACTACCCAGCTGTATAAATCATGAAATATCTTGGGCCTTTTTTTTAGAAGGAAAAGCTGTATGAATTGATAATTGCTTTCAAATCCTGTTGATAATGCAAGTGGTCTTCAATCAAACCAGCAGTTCTCAGCCCCTAATTGCATGCCAAATACCTTTGTCATTTGAGAGTTCAAATTGTTCGTTCATAGGCGAGAAAAGAGTACCAGCTCACACTGAGTCAAAGATCATGAGGTTTTTTGCTGTTTTCTTCTCCCAGAATCAATTTTATTTGTTTTAAATGCTGGGTCATATACTGTTTGTTTGTTGTAAGCACTGTTGTAAGTGAGGGTCTTTGTAAAATGAGGCTCTTTAGAATGGAAGGATTCCTAGTTATTTGTGGAAAATGTCTAAATTTCTTTGGCTTGATCACATTGAGAAAATAGAAATAAATTTTTTTACATCTTTGTTTTGCTTAAAATCATGAAAGAACTTGAGTCTTTTAAACAAACAAAAGCTTATTTTAGTGATAAACGATGCATGATGCTGAGTGCTAGTAGCATCCTTCTCTTTTCTAATAATTGTCCCTTGGCACATTCACCACTGTGCGCTGCTTGGAGCCCTGTCTGATAATCTTTAGCTAGTTTTAAATCACAGATTTCTCCATATGCGGGCCACATGTTACAGAAAGTACTGAAAGTTCATGTGTGTGCACACATTCTCAAAGGCTTTAAAGCATCCACAGGTATCCTTAAAGGGCAAATGCTAAGAGAAAAAGTTAATAGGGTGTAGTAGAGGAAGGAGTGTCAGAGCAAAAGCAAGTTGTCAGATATTCATAAAGGTTGTACAAAGTTAGGAGAGAATTCTGATTTCCCTATGGTACACTTCTTCACCAAGACCATGTTATCATTTGCAGGCAAATTTGAGCCACTTGGGAAATGGTGTTTATCTCTAAGACCATTGCCTGGAGGAATTCTGGGAGGAAATTTGTGGTAGTTGGAGTAGGCCAAGTTGTTGGTAACATAGCATTGTACTTGCATTAAAATTTTATGGCTAACTTGGACTTAATTTCTGTAATCTGAGAAAGAAGAATCTGGTATGAGTGAATGTCAGTGCTACTGAACTTGGCAACTTGTTTCCTGGATTCCCCGCTGAACGTCTTTACTGGGCCACATCACTTCTATGGATTGCCATGATATAAAATAGAGTAAAATTGGGTGACATTTGTGCCACTTATGTGCACATACACTTGCACTGTATACGCTCTTACCAAATTTCAAGATTTGCTTCGAGTTAAAATTTGAGGATTAATATAGAACTTGTTCTCCCTCTTCTGTGCTGGTGAAATAATTTATCGAAAATGTAGGCTTTTACCTAAACATAAGATTTGTATTTCTTTTGAAACAGCCTTCAGGTAAAAATAACAAATTCTTGTAGAAAATTAATAAACTTTGGTTCACATACTCACTCACTTACTAGTTAGCAGCATTAAAAAATTAAATTGAATTTACCTCAAGTATACAAACAAATCTGTATCTTTTCAGTGACTAGCACAAGAACTGTGCTATGGGTAAGTTTCTTCTAAACAGCCTTATTTCTGACTTCAAACAATTTTTGTCTTGAAAACCTGACTGTGGATTAGGGCTGTGTTGACATTTTGCAATTCTGTTGTCTGGCATTGCTCAGGTAATGAGGAAAATGCAAATCCTTACTATGTTTACTGTCAGTTTTCCATCAACTGAAATAAAAGAGAATACTTGTTAGTTAATGTGATAGTTGTTTAGTATATCTTGCTCTTCTGCTGTCTCTGTAACACTCATTCAATGTGGAGATAGTGGGGAATGTTCATCTGCTGTCCATTTCCCAAGAACGAAAGATATACGAAAGATTCAGCAACACCCTCTTGTTAAAAGGGAATGCAAAAGCAAATTTTGGATACAGAGTGATGTCACATCTTTGGAAAAAGTTGTTACTTTGTAATGATTGACCTGAGGATTTAAACCCCCTCTTAGGAATGCAGGTTTATTGTTTTTTGGGTTTTTTTTATTTTGGATTTTTTTATTATTATTGATCAGAAATAGCTCTGAATTTAAACAGGGAGTTACTACATGTACTCAAAATGAAGGAAAGAAATCCACTGTTGCTGAAATAAACACAGCCATTATAAAATTATATACGTTAAAATTTCTACCATCTTAAAATTGGAGGAGACGACTTTTCCCTTTCAACTTCTGTTGGTCCTCTTCTGTGTGCTGGGAATGGGTTTGGTTCTTGTTACAGTAGGCTATAGTGACTCTGATCCAAGAGTACACTTGTCATCAGCAGCATTAAAAGTGGTGGGAAAGAGAAGTGTACTGCAAGACCAAGTTTTAGGGTTCTTTATAACTGACAAAGCTGCTATCTCTTCTTACAGTATCTCCATGACTTTATTATAGCTCTTAAGCACAGTCAGGACTCTCTACATGCATGGAATGAATGCATGGCCTCACTATAGACATATGAAGTATACTTGAGTATTTTGTAGTTTAGATGGGTAAAACTGTATCTGCTAAGGGATAACTGGGGACAAACTGATCCATTACAGGAGGAGATTTGGCAAGGGAAGGTTTATCAACATCATTTTCACACTCAAGAAAAAGTGATGGGTTATATACTTGCTAGTGTATTATTTACACTGTGCACTGTGGATGGCACAAAGAAATTATATTTTAAACTGATTTCATATATTCTTTCAGAAAAGAGAGTCAATATGTTGATGGATGTTCATGAGATATTCATAAATATACTTAATCCTCTTAATATAATACTTAAAGGAGTTATGTCATGATGATCTTAAATAAAATACATAAACCAGCTTGTTTAGGAAAAGAAAATCTTGATTGCCTAAAAGATTATAACTGGCAGGCAGAAAAATGTTAAATCACCACAGAAAGTTCTTACTGATAGAAGTGGGCACAATGAACAGGATTATCATTGACTAAGTTTGTCATAAGCCATATTGGAAACACCAGTTTTCCATGCCGTTGGCTATTCCTGACTGCTAAGAAAGATTTTGGTCAGATTCCAATTTTTTTTCATAGTTAAAGGTCTCACAGTAGCAATAATTTCAAGTCTTCTGTGTATTAAACTGCAAAAAATCCCACATAAAAATAGTCTATCTTTCAATTCCAATAACGTGGAAAAAACCAGAAATGTAGATGTTGCCTCCACAGAAGCTGTTGGCATTTTTGGTAGTTAGAAAAATGGCTGGTGTGAACTGACCAATTTATATTCAAAATGCAGATTTGCAGTGTAAGATGGTATCTCATTCTAAGCAATCTTGTCAACACATCAAGGAACATCATATTCTGCCTGAAGTAATATGTGGATTGAAAAATCATGCATTACCTCAAAAAGACCACACCTTTTTATATAATTAACTTATGCAAATCTAATTTTTAAGTAGTTATATTAGCAAGTGCTTTTTGGAATGTCAAAAGTATAAAGTCCTAGGAATCCTAGAGAGTAGGATTTTAGTAAGAGGCCAAATATTCTGAGCACCTTGTATGTGTTTGTTTGTGTGTTTATGTATGTATCTGTATATATAAGAGGGAAACATCTTAACTAGACTGTTGCATCAGAACACAAAATACTGCTAGTGCAATGCAACAATAGACCAGGGCATAAGAGCTTAGCCTAACATGAAAAACAAAAGTTTTCTTTGAATCTGGGGATGATTTTCATCTATTTTTTTCGGAAAACTATGTGACAGCTCTGTTCAGTTCCTCACTCAGTGGAAAAGTCTTTTCATTTAGCCAGAAATAAAAAGGAAAAGCCTTTAAAGAGACAGTCTGTCCTTAAAGTAGCCCAGTACAGATATGGACAAGGTTTGGATTTTTGGCATCAGCTCTCTCATTTCTTCTCTTGACAGATAAATGAAGTAAATAATGCTTATTAACTTGGCGTAGAGTTTATAAAAATAATTAAGAAATTTCATTTGCTCACAGTGATTCTTAAATTTTAACTTATCTTTTAAAAGTCCTCATTATAAGATTGTCATGTAAACATATTTTCTGTATGTACTTGGCAAGAGAAAGATGATTTCTAATGTGGAAGCAAATGAGGTCTTTAAAATAGAGGTGTCCAGTCCTTTGGTGGCCTTTTTCAGCCTCATAGATTTCTCATATTTCAAAAAGAAAAATGATCTATTTTTTTCATATTATAGATATATTGACTTTTTTAACTCAATTAAACCCTAACCTTGTGGGACCTGTGTAGAAACAGATATTTAAAAGATGTTTAGCGTAGATAAACAAGGAAAAGTTCCCCAAGCCCCAAGGTCAAAATTTTAGAGCAATGTTATTGAACAGTCTGTGTATTTTTTCCATGATAGATGAGACAATTTTTTTTTGAAAAAAGCTGCCATGAACAAATCAGCATAAACAACAGTAATCTTAAAATGTGATTTTTATACAGCATTTGCTTTATTCACATTTCACAGCCAGAAGGGGGAAAAAAATATTCCATGCTGCTGAGACCAAGATTCAAGTTTTCCTTAAAACTCATTGTAAATGGGGTATTTGGTGAAGGCCACAGACTACTTTAATGCATATTCCATCATTCTGGGCTATATTTATTTTCTTGTTTTTGTTCACTTTAGCATACTGAATGATTGAAAATCCAGCTACAGCAAGCGTGGGCTTCATTGTTGGAGCTGAAGCCTTAGATGTGCACTGAATGGCAAGTGGTGAACCCAGGAAACTTAATGCTGTCTAAAGGAAGAGAAGGGCCAGAATGGCTGCATGAATACTTAATTCTTTATATCTGTTTTATGTCTCTAGTCGGCCTGGAAACACAAATTTCCTAGTGGAAGAGTTACATGGTCTTTCCAAGAACTCTGCTCTCTTGCAAAATAAAAGATTGGCTTTTTTGAAAAGCGTTGGCAGTGAAGGAAAAGTAGGAAATAAGAAAAAAGATATTGTGCAGGAATCTCAGCAAAATAATTATTTTTAAAAAATAACATTCTTACTGGTGCAACCTCGTGGCCTATAATAAAGATTGAATCCTCAAATGACAGAACACTTTATTCCCTCATGTTAGAAAAAGGACACTGTCTAGCAAAGATTTTCAGTTACTCAAAGCAGTAATTACTAGCACTCTAGAATGAGTCAAGAAATTGTTTCTTTCTCTTCAATAAATTCTGTGACAAGAATTTAGTATCCTTCACTAAAATCTCACATGACATGTCTGTGGAACTGTAAGAAAAAAACAAATCTAATCTTTCCCTAAAGGAACAAGCCTTTACAAATTTTGGATTCAACCTGCAGATTCTGTCAATTTTCTTCCACCTGTCATTTATTGTATCCATATCTTTCCATATTTTAAAAAT
This sequence comes from Thryothorus ludovicianus, assembly GCA_013397245.1. Taxonomy (NCBI): domain Eukaryota; kingdom Metazoa; phylum Chordata; class Aves; order Passeriformes; family Certhiidae; genus Thryothorus; species Thryothorus ludovicianus. The sequence goes on along the minus strand of VZTB01005682.1, from coordinate 619,766 downwards.
AATCACTATAATTTACCACTTAAAAGTAATAGTTGCTTATGTCAGTAATCAAATTTTTTCCCACAAGAGAAGGAAATTTATATTTTTCTTTATGTTTTCAAGAATTAACACGTATGGTCACCATATTAACTGGCAATTTCCAATGTTTAATATTTTATTTAAATGTTTAATGAATAACTTTGTGCTTCTCATTTGGGATAGCTATCGGGAAAAAAAAACCCAACGTTTTATTTGATCTGTTTGTGTTGAGGGATGGGAAATCAAAAGCACCGTAGCTTGGCATGGAAACCCATCTGGTGAATTCAGTGGAATAATTCCCTTTTGGCCACCATTCTAATTATTATATTAAAACATATTCTGTTTCTTTCTCCAGTCTGGCCTCTTGTACATACATAAAGATACAATTGAGAAATTGAACGATTCCACTTAGGAAGGATTTGACCTCATTCTCCCAGTTTCCTTAGTCCTGGAGTTTAAATTGCATTTTTCACAGAGAAATATAAGTGTATTTGTTAATGTGTCTCCCCTTATTCTTCATTGTCTCTCTTCCTTGATCATGTTTTTCATAAGTCTTTTCCTTATGTTACTTATGTTTTCCTTATGTTATTTTTATTAATGCAGTGCACTTTATAAATGTAGTATAAATCATTTTAATGGAGCAGGCTATGTGCATTCATCCTTATTTTTGAGGGGAGACCTGCATTGCTTTGACAAAAATATCTCTTGCATACAAGAGTTTATGGTCAAATTTAAGCTGTATTTTTTAAATAATTTATTCAGTAGTTGAGAATTACTGTGTCAGAATTGTACTCTATACAAAAACACATGGCCATCCATAGCAGAAGAAATGGACCCAACCAGGTGAAGTTATAAACAATGCAACTTCGTGAATCTCAAACTTGGTATGTTTTTTTTTTCCTCTTAGGGTTTCCCCAGCAATCCTATTATGGATGCAAATGAACATGGAAATTATGTAGACCATGCAAGTGTAAATTATTCTCAGAATAATTTAATATCTTTTAGAAGAGTTCCTAGCACAAACAGACACAATTTTTTATGTCTGTGCTACGTTATAGGTCCCATTTTAATTGGAGCACTAAAGCCAGTCCCTTTGATTGTCAGCTTCGCCAGTCAACCAAACCTTTTCACCTTAATTAATGTTTTGGGGAATGAAAGTTACATTTAAAATAGGGCATAAGGAGAGTTCGAATCTGCGTCTTTTGATACTACAACTTCATTATCAACATAAAGAAATATGTTTTACAAAGCCTTCTCTCACAACACAAAGAGAAACATCTTTATTTTTTTCATGATAAAGCTCAAATTTCAGTCAAATATCAGTGATCAAAATATAGTTTTGAAAAAATACACAGAAGATTTTGCATTCAATATAGTACAGAATAACAGAATTTAATGAAACCTCAAAATTTGCCATGAAATGGAGCTGTCATCTTCACTGTTGTTACTTCTGATCCTTCTAATCAGTTTTGCCCATTGACTTGGGCATAATGTGGTAAAGCTCTATTATCAGTAGGTTTATTCTGTCCTCCTGACTTACATGCCATACTACAGTATGAACAATAGTTTGACTGTCCTTGGCTTTTATCTTTGGTGGTGGTAGACTTGCTCCACCTTCAAAAATTTGTGTATTAAAATACTGATGCCTTTAACTCTTGTGAACTTTGATTGTATCCAGTGTAAATAAACAGAGTATTGAAAGAAAACCTTGCATTTTTAGGTAAGTTCAGCCATGTTATTTATTTGAGGCACATCTTACAGGACAGTTATGATCTCAGAAAAGCTGGTAGCTGTCTGCTTTTTACTAATTAACAGACATGAGGTCAGAAATGAGGCCGAGGCAGATGGCTTAAGGTATTCAAATTGTAAGAAATAAGATATTTTCACTTTGCCCAGATATTAATGTATAAAATCCTCCTTACTTATATGAAGGGTTAATGAAGATTGGGTTTCAGCAGGAAGAAGGAAGCCTTTCTATATAACACTGACAAGATTTTAACACAAATATGTTTAATCACCCAACGCACTACAGGTATAATCATCCAAATTAATAGTGTTCAGCCAAATATAATATCACAAACACTGAAAGGTTTGAGTTACACATTCTTTCAGAAAAGATAAACCCATTTTTGGCTAACTTTACAATTGAAAATTGTTAGTTAGTTTATGTGCCAACAAGTGTGCTTGGGTGCCTCTTGTCTGATCAAAACTGTGGCCTTCTGTGTCCTTCAGGAAAAGAAAACCACCAAACCACCAAACACCACAAAAGGTGACATTTGAGCACACAAGGTGCTGAACTGTGTCCATTAATCTCTTAACAATCACTCTGACATTTTAAAGGATGATTTTCTTGAGTACGGGGAAAAAAAAGCTCCCAATATATTACTAGGTACTGTGAGGACTGGAAACAGGATGGGTAGTCAGAGGCCATTGATTGAATTTTCTGTTACCAAGAAACAAAATAAACAAATGTGTTTCATCCTGGGAATGTCTACCTGGAGAAGAGTTCTCAAGAGACAGTCATTCATTAGGTCTTTTGGCTTCTTTGGGTTGGGATCAAGCTCCCAAGATAATTCCAAATTTTGGACAGTTATCTGCACCATATTTCTGTATCACTTTATGGTACATGTACTTTTCCTCATCACTAAGGTTTTTTCTTAACATGTCTGGAGAGATTGGTTAACTGTTTGCTTCTGCATTTCACATCAGCTTTACATTTATCAGCCAAGACTGTTTATTGCTTGAATCTGCTGTGGTAACCAGGCATTATCCCTACTTGACAATATTTTCTCTTTGTATTTACTTTCACTTACATTCACACACACACAGAACACATTCAGGTACTCTTTCAGAAGTGATCATGATAGGGTGTCCCTGTGGGAGGAAGGCAGTACTGTCTTAACTGTCATCACATTTGTTCCTTGGGTACATTTTTTGTTGGTTTTTGTGTTTGGCACAGGAACAGGACTGTGCCCTTACTGATCAGTAATCACATAAAAAATTCTTTGCACAATTCTTGAGAGTAAATACATTAGTTCTGTCATATTTTTTTTCTCTAGCTTACTATTGAAAACTGTTTCTCCTAGTCACAGTCATAATCATGTCAAAAGCTCCTCTTTTTTTTCTTCCTGTGTCACTACGCAGCACCCTGAAAAAGTGTGTTTTACCACTACCACTCTGCTGATAACAAATTGTATGTGGTCTAAAACAGAATTTATACATGGGCACTGATGGATGTAATGATTACAGACATCTCTCTAAATGTTTTCTGTAACCCTGAGATACCCTAAGGTAATCTTTTTTAGAGGCAACTGCAGGATTCTTTGATTAATTTTTAAATTATTATTCTTATAATTTTATTTTCTGGAAGCCTTGAGCATTTACTTCTAGCAACTTTTGAAGAGTTCCATAAATTTCTGATTTAAACAATCTGACAATTTAAAGGCCCTTTTTTCCTTCCTTTACAATTTCAGAGAACTACAAACAAAGATCACATGTAAGATTACCTTTCTACCAGCCCTGAGGATTCATGTAGCTCTACTATATTCATGATGTCTGCATCATTATATATATATATATTCCATAAGATAAGTTCTCCAGTAATTCCTAAATGCCCATACAAGTTCATCCAGCCCTGTTAGCATTGCAGCTCCTCCTGTCAGGTTTTTTTCTCAGAAGGTGTTTCCAGATGTTCCAAATTCCAATATAAATGCTTTGTGTGTAGAAGTCACCTTTATTAAAAAAGAAAACCAAACTAAAACAACAAAGTCTAGTTTACATATATTTTACATAAATGTCTATATATTGCTAGGACTTGATTTAGCACTGTTTCAGCTTGTTGTTCTATGTGTATATTGAAAATATAGGAATTTGAGGGGAAATTAATAGTTTTGAAACCTCACAAATAGTGTTGTTGTTAAGATTTTTTTTTAGGTTATGCAAAGGACTTCCACCAAAGTCCTTGTTTGTGCTACATGGTGGGTAAACAAAGAGGTGTCGATCATCAGTAGCCAAGGAGCTCACAGTCCAAATAAAGCCGGGGTAGGGTGGGGTTAGAGGTATGAGACAAAAGCTGTGTGAACAATGTGATATTTGGGATAAATGTGATTTCCACATTTCTTGGCTTCTGTGACTGCCCACGCAGTTTGAGGAGTCCATTGGTGGAGATAGTTTCCACTCTTTACTGGGCGTACCTCTTCAGGAAGGACTCATGTAATTTTAGAGCTCTACTCTCACTGCAGAGGTCCAAGATGATGGGAACGGATTTCAGTCCTTTGCCCACTGATGAGTGGGGAACATTCATCAGTCTCCTAGATGGTGTCAGTTGTGTGTCCTGGCTTGTCTCCAGACTATGCTGTGTCTAAAAGGTTAATTTCTACCAGATTAGAATGTCCTTGGCCTTTGACTAGCTTCTCCGTGGACTTGCTCGTGGGAAATTTGATACTGGGCGGTAGTTGGCTAGGATCAACTTATTCAGGGTGGGTTTCCTTTCTGTGGATAAACAGAGCATGTGTATATCCAGGAATAGGAGTTTGGCATCTTCTGCCAGTCCTCAATTAGCTTGGGGTGATCAAAGGTGATTTTTTTCATTACAGAGGTTCAGTACTCTACATGAGCAATATTTGTATTTTCCAGACTATTGGTAAGTAATGCATCTCTTTGGGTGCAGTATCTAGTTGACTGTTCATATGAATTTATACTGTTCATTTTGTTACCAAGAATCATGGGTTAAAGTACTATGCAACCTATTTCTGCACCCAGCTTTGATCATGCAATATTTGGATATGATGAATTTAAGTTCATGGACACTGGTACTTCTACTGTAGTATCTCTTTCAGTGTCAGTGAAATATCTTTTGTCATTACTCATTCTCTTGTTGTAGCAGAGTCTTTAGTTTTGTTTAATAAATACATTTGACAGAATTTGCAGATAAAATACAGATTCTGATTGGGTTTTTTTTAACTGTTAGGGATGAGTACACCTGATCTCTGCTTCGGCCTGTATTCCTGTCAACTGTACTTGGAGAATTGATTTAGTGTTTAGGATACTGTTTAGTTTATCTTTAAGCTTGATTCGTATACATAATAATATCAAGAATCATGGATTTTTGGCTCTTAAAATGAGTTTCACTTAACTGTGATGAACAGTGAGTCTTGAACTTAATCTAAGCTTTCAGCACTTGCTTCCTCTAAACAATGGAACAGTTGAAACTGAAGTTTTCATTGTAAACACAGGAAGCTGTACTGAAGGGACCAGTACTGTGCAAGTATAGTAATCTTGCTGTCATATCTTACATGTGTCAAAGCCAATTGAGCTACTAAAAGTTGTAGCCTTTTATAGGCTTGAAACTTATAGCTTCTTGTACTAGTGGTGCCTTACATCTGGTAATCCCCATTGTGAAAGCGGATGATTATCTAGTATAAACGTAACACTTCACTAGTCCTGCTGTGCTATACCAACCCTGTATAAGTAGGTTTGCTAACATGAAGATTTAATAACTCAAGGCACAGAATTTATGTCTAGTCTTATCTATATAAACAAAGATATTTTAGTTTATAGCACAATTAGTTATGACAACTAATGGTATTTCTGTGCTACTATTACTGTGCTATTGAATAACCTACTTAAGGGCAAATAAAAGAAACCATATTAATTTTTTCCAGCATTATAGAAGATTATCATATCACTCTGTGAAAAAGACTCATCAAATATTAAAATTGTACTTTAAATGCTATTATCATATTTAAAACCTGAAAGGACCAAGATTCAAGTAATGTTTTTTCTTTACTTTGAATCTGGAATCTTGAATTGATTTTCCAAAAGGTTAAGTCTGAGGTCAGTACCTGAGTTATGTTCCCACATGTGCTTTCTATTTGCTTTCAGTGGACATTTGCTTGAATAAGAAGTAAAAGGTATGAATAGAACTTAGTGGATATTGTCCACCCGAACACAATAGAAAAGTTCTTATTGCTTTCTGAGATTTGAGTCTTCAAAAGGCTTGTTCTAGCACATGCTGATAGGAGTCTTTTGGCTTGCTTTTTCATATACATGCTTTAAGGAACAGATTACTGTTGGAGTGTAAATTTCTGATTTAGCAAAATGGCAGTTCTTATGTCCACCCTTCAAAAAGGATCCAACTTTGGAGGATTCATACTTTTGCTTGCTTCAACTTTAATGTTCTTTATTTTAACACTCCCTGTTTGACATACACTTTATATTATTTTAATCTTCACACTTATGGTAGTTCCATTGTAAAAAAGATGTTCCTAATGTCCCCCAAACATTTTCTAAACATTACCACCATGATGACAAACAAAACAAAGCCTTTAGGCATTTTTTTGGTGCAAACACAACTGTTCTGCCTCTTACTTTTATTTCAGCCTCTAGGCAAATGTTGGCTTTAAAATCTGTCATAGCCTGACTGATCACTTTCCAGGAAAACAGGATTCAAGTAATTTTTAAAGTGGATTCATAATGGATTAACCAGAGTTGCCACATAAAGAAGAAAGGTTTTATTCCTTTTTAATGTCAGAGGAGCTAATACGCTCTGTTTAGCAGCAAAACATCCTGAATAGCTCAAGCATTCCCTGACTACACAATCACAAAAACTAGATGTAAAACAGAAAGGAGAATTTCAGTCCAAGATGTAGTAATATTTTTGTTCTAAACTGCTGGATTAATACAAGTAAAATATATTTAAAAACTAGATCTCAGTAGACTAATCAGAAGTACAAGCTTCTAGAAATGCAGCACATAGTATTAAGTACAAATGAAGGTGAAAACCTTCATTGATGTTAGTGGAGATTTCACAGTTGAATTCCAGTCCAGAATTTTGCAGTTTTAGAAGTGTAAATTTTTGAGGTTACAGTTTAACTGTAGCAGAATTGATTCAATAGTTGGCAAGAAGATACCCTGAGTTGCTGTTGAGGATTTTTGTTTACCATTGTCGTAGGTTGGCATTGGTCAACAGAACCAATGAAAGGCTGCTACATTTTTTGTAAAGACACATTCCTAAAACAAAAAAAAAAAAGCGAAGGAGGGATCACTTAACTTCCGGCTTTGGAAGGAGGTGGCAAGTCTGGGCCGAGCAGGGTCTGAGGCGGCCCGCTCAGCCTGGGCTGACCAGGCCTGGGCTGATCTGATTTCCTTGCCCCGGCTAAGATTTTCCTGTTCTTGGAGGGGTGGTGAGTGGGCTGCCAAGCCTTTCACCAGGGAGCCCGCTGGGCCCCAAAGCCAGGAAGTGCTTCAAAGCCAGGAACAGCTCCGAGACAAAAAACGGCCATGTGGCCAGGGATCGAAGCAGCCAGGACAGTGCCAAAAAGCCACAGCCATTCCTGCATCCCTCACAATGAACTCTATCTGCTCAGCAATTTTAAACCAACTTTACTGCAAGTAAAAAAAGGGCAAAAACATCAGCTGCAGTTTTTTCTCTCAATCTCAACACTTCAGGAGGATGAGGCTGACATGATACTTAACAGAGACCACGTGGCAGCAAGGAGACACAGCAAGTTACATCCCTAATACAGAACTCGAATCAGATTAACCTTTCAACATTGTAAGACTCTATAAAAACTGTTTCAATCAATGATAAAACTTAATCCTTGAGGTCAGTAAGAAAGAAGTTTGATTTTCAATGGAAGGATTGAATAGGATGTTTTGAACTTAGATTTAAATTCTTTTGTAAAGCTATGGTAAAGATATATGTAGCTGATATATCAGACTTTGTTTAATTTCTCTGTGATATATAAAAATGTATTGGCGGAAAGTAGCAATTTTTAGTGCAACTGTGGTTGGAATATTAGTACTTAAAACAAATGAATATTACTGTGATTTAAGATGAAACTTAAAGAGAAATGAGAGGAATGAAAAAGATAGTAAGGACACCTTTTGTTTCTAGAGATAAATGAAAAAACCTGTTGTATGCTAAAATAGCTCATTCTTATAAGTAACACCCCAATAGTTGATGTAGTCTATGAAAGAAGTTGTATAAAAGCTGCATATCAAGAGAAATGCTTTGTCACTACAAAATAATTTTATTTTTCTGGGTAGTTATTTTCATTTGTGACAAAGCCACAAGAAAATCTGTTTGAATCTGTTTGGAAAAAAGTCTCCATAACACAACAAAATAAACTCTTCTCCCCAGGTGAATTAAAGTTAAGACTTTTTAAAAGTAGTAAACTGACTAAAAGTTGTGAGCTTTATCTTTGCATTGTCAGTGAAAAAGAAAAGATTGTCTGAAATTTTGTTCTGATTATCTCATTATTATTATTTTCCCCTTTAACTCTATTAATAAATTTTTCTTTGTATGTTTTCAAGTTTGAATCTGCTTTGCTTTCTTTCCTTTTAATCCTATCTCACAACAAAAAAATAAACCCCCAACAACCATCTAGAAAAATAAACTTTGTCTGTCCTAAAAATAGTGTTGAAGATCATAATTTTTGATGATTTTGGTATTTGTTTAATGGTTTTCCCTCTAAAAATGGCTGAACTTGGTTACTTCAGAACCATATGCTGTGAGCTGTGTTTATGTTTTCCTCTATAATTTCATCCTGCTAAATCATATCATAAATCTCAGGGAATTAGCACTCTCAATAAATAAAAATATAATTCTTTGAAGAAAATAAAGAAATGAAAGTATGATAATATATGTTACTCTTGTTAAAAATACCAAGAAAATGCTAAAGAACAACTTTCTGGAATATGGTCCCCTTTGCAGCACCTCATTTTGGATATCTCAGCTCTCTAAGTAATATTTGAAAATGTTCTCCAATAACTTTTAATAAAATACTGAACTAAGTTTGCAAAGAATCACTCAAACATTGCAGTTAACTTATAGGAAATAGTATTTTCTTGTAATGTATAACAGTATTCTCATTGTACATCTAAGGAAAAGATTTAGTATTTCCTTTCAAATCCCATGTTTTTAGCCACTCTTCAAAGTAGAGAATTTAGAGTCTAAGATGCAGTGAGTACTTGGTAAAAGGGCCCTGTTTGCATGAAATATGATGGTGCAGCCAAATAAACAAGATAAACTTTTTCAATGCGACTTGCTTCCAGAAGAACTTAAGCCCATCTCAAAACAATGTTCTTTTCAGAAATCTAGCTTCTCTGTTGTGACAGCTTACTCTACCAGTTTGTTAGTATGGCCTGTTTGCCTGAAGTTGTTTGACATCATTGGTAATTAATTGGAGAATAGTACTTTTGCTGCATATGAGGTAGACACTTTCTGCTCCTTCACTTCAGCCTTACATTACAACTATATTAGCAGCTCCTCTTTGCTGTTCAAAGTGGGGTAACTCCTCTTACTATTCTATGTCAGTCTGCAATATAAGAGTAACTTATTTTGCAAGTAATTCAACAGGCTGTGTGGAGATTCATGCTGTCATCAGCTGAGGTAGGAGTGATTCTATCACTGTGTCAGTGGTAACCTAACAGTGATGACTGTGCTGTAGGTTGACTTCCAGAAAAAAAATCATTGGTGTAGACAGGTTTTGAGGATATTATATTTTTTTGCCAAGTTACTCTGCTCTGCAATTCAGGTGCTATATTTTGCCTTTAAAGAAAATGCAGTATAAATAAATTATGTAGAGCCAGATAATGACAACAGTTTATTGAAGCTGTACATGTTTTTGCAATATTATGATGCAGTAATTTTCATATTTTGCAGTGCTGCATTGCCATTACATATCATGTATTTATGTAATGTAAAGGTTTATAATTACTTTTATTTAGAACAAATATGAGAACAGAGCAAATGAATGACACCATATCTGTTCTTATCATTATTGGATAGCCATCATAATAATCTTTAAAGTCATGATGTGGTTCAAAAAGTCAAATAAAAAAGGAGTTATGATAATAATTACATCTGATAGTCTGAACACTTTTGTTTGTCTGGCACAAGTTTGAATTCCTATGCCTTTACAGTTTGACTTTGTTTTCTGTTTCATGAAGGAAAATATTTCAGTTGTGGATTTACAGTTTAAACTTTTTGCTTAGAGAGTTCACAATATAGAATAGAAATCTTCTGTATGTTTAAGGTTTGTCATAAGAATGAAAACCTGTTGGTATTCTGGAGATTTGCAGTTGTGCGCAAATTAAAATATGTTTCTCAACATTTTCTGGTACTGTCTTAGTTTGAAGACAGGTATGCCTGCTAGGAAAAGCAGGAGTCTTTCTCTTGCAATGGAGAAAGTAAACTTCCTCTCTCCAAAATTTCTATACCTTTGGAATTAAAGGGGGTCCCAGGTAAAAAAATTTGGTATAAGAATAGCAGTTCTTTACTAATGAGTCTAACAAGATGAACAAAATAACAATAACTCTAGTATTAATACCAAACGGGGTTAGGAAACAGTCACAATTTTTCTCCGATGCACCTTTACGGGGGGGAGGGGACGAACAGGAGTCCCGAGGGATGAGATGGATCCAAAGCTCGGCAGCAGGGTTTGAAACTGTAGAAAACATCCCGGCAGGCAGAAGAAATGGCATGGAGAAAAACCCAGAGCAAAACCGCAGCAGCGGTGGGTGCAAAGCGATGGGGCAGCAGCTCCCGGCAGGGCAGGGAGAGACCAGGGTCTGAATTCCCTGCGGACCCACAAAAGTCACTCCGAGCTCAGCTCCAGGTAGGGTCTGGGGAGATCTCCCCGGAGTCAAAGACTGAACTCCTCAGTTCTTTCCCAGCCCCCGAAGAGAGAGGTGAAGTCGGTGCCAACCCTCTTGAGAGTTACCTCTTTTGTCTCTTCCAAGTACTTTAAAGTGCCCATAAGCACCCAGCAATTGGCTTCCTAGCAACTCTTTTGGGAAAAAAAAATTACAAGAAAACAACCCAACCCCCAACATGGTACTAAAATGAAACCATGATTTTTTTGTGTGTTCTCTAAGGATTGTTTCTGAAAACCTGTTTTATAGGGACCCATAGTATCATCTGTTCAAAAGGTAAAATCAAAAACCTTATTCACATTATTTTCCATGATCTGTTTCCCAGCCTTTGGTTTACAAAGAGAAATTCCTTTAAAAAATACTTCTCTGTCTTGCAGTTCAATTTCCTGTAGTACTGGTTATGTTGAGAATCACAAGCAAAGTATTCTCTGAAAGTTTGTGAATCGTGATATGCAACCTAAGCTGGGAGGGGTAGAGGAAAAGGAGGGAGGTTGAAGGTTCCTTCCGTTCTTAAAAGCAATTGTCCCGATGTGATGGAAATTGCAATCACCTGCCTAGTAGTGGAAAATCCTGAGCTACAAGGAAATCCACAGCAGCATCACTTCATTATAGTTCTTAGCAACTTCATGCTGGACAGCAGTTTTGATGGGACTGATAAAGGCAGGGTTATTGAAACAGCAGATGTGCCTGAGGGACCCTAGTTATAAACTTTGAAGAGCTTCTTGGTAAAGCTACTGCATAAATACTGTATGTTCTTGCATATTGTACTTGGAGCAGAATTTTGGGACTTAGGAACATGTAGCTGTACATTTTTTCAGGGATGTCAAATGAGTTATTTTAGTGCTGTGTGAGTAGAAATCAGATCGTATTTCAACCCTATTTTATTAAATTTTAATTTCCAATTTACCAATAAAATTTTTGTTAATCACTACTGTTCTTGTGGTTATCATGACTGAATATTTAAAGCAACTATTCTTCATTACTCAACAGTACTTTTCAAACTAAGCCATTAACTTTTCTCCATCTTAATTGCCCATTTTTAAAATTACTTGCCTTATTGTGTTGCAGTTCTACTGTTATTTTTATATGTTTTATATGGGTCTTCTACATTCTTTTCCCTAAAATTGTACACAGTATGGTGCAAATACAATCTTTTGGTTTTAAAATGTAAAGAGGAATTCTTCTTACCATGTAAAGTTTCAAAATACCAGGGAAGCAAAGATTATGGGTATTTCTTTTTACCAATATCAGTGCATCTCTCCCCTTTGTTCTGCTAATTATGTCTTAGAAACATCTGGTAACTTTCTGCATAACTGTCAAATTTCTATTTCTGTTTTATTAGCTGAACACCTGCATGCCAGCTGAGTGTGTACATTCCTGAATATCAGGAGTGTTATTGCCTGCCTGACTTGCAACAAACTTGGAGTGTGATAGCACAGTAAGATTATTGTTACTCCTATGTTATTAATTTACAGATTAAAAAAAAGAATGTCATAAATCCTAATATTCAAGGAACTAGATTATTAGATCACTAATTTAATAAATCCCTGATACTTTTATGCACTACGAGTAAAATATAGTATTTATACTGATAAATGCAGCTTGTTCCTGCTTATCTTCTTTGTTCTCTTAATTTCACTTTCTGAAAAGCTATTCTGGCTGCTTTTCTGGATGTTTAGTTAGCCCAGGATAAGCTTAAGTCAGAAGCTGTATTTTGGAAATTTTAAGTGAGCTGAAAAATCCATGTACAAATAGAAAAGTTAGTTTAAAACCATGTAAAGCCAGTGACTTGAGGTTTAACTACAATGTGAACTAAAATCTATGAAGAAGATAAGTTAAATAATTTTTAGCAAGTTACATGCCATTTTAAAAATAATAGCTGTAACACTAGAAAGAACTTTGTACTAAGATATTCATAAACCAGTTTAAAAGAGCTAGTAGTTTAAAAAACATAAAAACGGCTTGTGTGCTTGTAAGGTTCTGTGTTCTGGCTATATCACTTGAGCTAATAAATGATATTTCCTCTCTTTCCAACTCCTGCTGCATGTAATAATTACCATTCCATGTTCTACATTGTTATTCTAAGAACACCTAATAATCAAAGGCAGTGTTTCTGCCTTTTAGTCTCACTAAAATAATAGAAATCTCTTTTGTTCCAGTCCCCTGATTTGTCAAATGGGATTGATAGCATTTCCAATTGAGCTTTACCTGGTTGTTTCACGTGTGTGCTCAGTGAAAATTTTTTATCATGCCACAATCCTGCTATTAGACATCAATTATCCAAGCTATTGCTTCTTCTCTCTGTTAGCTCTACCTTACCTCCTTCTGCAGCTCTTGTCTCCAGTTGCCTTTCTTCAAGACTCAAAATCCATTCCCATCGTCCTCTAACTATTTTCTTTTCTAATCCCCTGTTGATTATTAGTCCCAACTGGGTTATTTATATACAGTCAGTACTGGCAGTCCCCTCTTGGCTGTGTTTGCTAATTCTGGTCTGAAATCTGAGTTCTGATTATTGGTGTGGGTGATTTTGTCTCCCTTGATATCATCTGAAGTCACCCAGTTAGAAGCTCTCTAATGTCTTATTTGCTTTTTGTGTTTCACAATTTGCCTTTTGTGTCTTTTCCTTGTCTTACTTTCTCCCACATTATTTGTCATCTTGGGTTGCATGAATTGGAATGTTACACAGTACAGCAAAACTTGTTGGGCAGAAGCAGCCTAAGTGAAATGGGACATGGTAAAGTCATGGGTGACAAAGAAGGGTTTTTAAAAGGAGAATGTGGACTGAACAGTGAGAGAAAAGCTTCTGAATATCAATCGTTACTCTGCAAATGAACCCATAGGATATTCAAATGAGACTGGAAAACATCAGCATGAACAGCTCTGTAAGAAATAGGTGGGCCTAAGTAAGAGAGTGGCCTTGATGGCTGACAAGATTTTTAATGCTTCTCATTCTTCTGATTCCAAGAGAGAGTGATGAAGACGAAGGTGATAAGCCATAAGGGCTGTTTTTTGCAGGGAAATAATGATAGAAAATACAACATCCTCCACTGCTCAGAGCAATCAGAAACTCGTATTGGAAAAACCTTAAACAGCAGAAGGTTAAGTCTGAGACTATAATTCTTAGAAAACATGTTATAATTCATATGAAAAAGCTTTAAGGACTTCATTTTAATTGACTTTGGATACACACCAGGTCATGGCCTTTTAGGGAATTAGAACCAGAGTGTTCATCAGGGAACAATGCAAGTTTAGAAGGTCAAGAACTGATTCATAACCATAAGTGCAAATGTTCTCATATGTGTTTTAATATGAACAGGGAAATACTTTGCAACATGTTGGTCTGGAAGAAATTGGAGCAGAAGGCTTAATATGTATTTTTTATATTAAATATGATACTTTGAATATGTTGTTTAGTACCTCCTAAAGTCGCAAGAGAAAGTATAAAGTGCCAGACATAGCTACAACCACATGCTTTTTGTAATAACGAGATCAAAAAAGAGCTGAGGCAAAGCCCTTCCTGATGTGTTGTTGAAAATTTAATTGTGAAGACATCAGTTCTAACTAACTTGTTTTACCAAAACAGGAAGGGGTAGTGGGTGCAAAGAGTTTCCCACGTTAAATTTAGGAACAGTCAAAATAAAACAAACGCTAAAATTATCCAATTTACTCCAGGCTTTGTGAGGAAGAATGGGCAAGTAATTGTCAATTGTGGAGTGGGATTGGAATGCAGGTTGTAGAGGGATAATTAATTGAGGGATATTTCATCTTGATTAGCGTAGCTTGAAAAATTGCCATCTGAAGTGGCTTCAGGCCTGCAGGGCGGTTGGTCTGCTGATGATGGGCAAGGGACTGGCATGCAGCACTTTAATGGGGTTATGATGGGATTAGAATCTATTAAATTACTGAAAATAAAATAAAGGATTGAGGAAAAAGCAAGTATAATCTTATGATTGAGAGTTAGGTCTCTCTGCTGGGAAATCTGAGATTGTTCCCAGCTTGTGCCATGCAGTTCCTGTGTGGTCATGGAGTTGAGGGCTGGATTGCACAATGTTACAGGGACATTCTTGAAGGGCATAAAGCAGCTCTCCTACCAGGATGATTATATTAGTGTTCCCCTCATCACTGGTCCAGCCTGGCCATCAGGGGAAAGGGGTAGACAAAAGCATTAGTGGGTTTGTTGTTGGTACTTCTCTTTCGATTTCAGCAGGTGGAGTTGAGCTGGGAAGTGGTCAGGCTGGGTTTTTCCATCCTGAATGCTGACCCCCACCTCAGTTAAAGGGCTGCCAGGAGGAGCTGGGATTCAGCTAGTGCTATAGCTCTTTTTCAGGGTAAAGCAGCACACATGGCAGCATTTCATATCCCTTCCTTTCACTGTCTCTTCATAGCCCAATAGAATACTTGGAAAAGATTACACTTATCATCTGAGGTTTGTTTATCTAGTGCAAAGAATATTGAGATCTTTGGGAAAGAAATGTAATGTATGATTGTTAGTTTGCTTAAAGTAAAGAATTACTAACTTAGCTGAGAGAGCTATTTTAGTCTTGTTTTCATTTTGGTAAATAAATTAATTTGGGAACTGAGGCTTTGAGGAGAAGATATACCCTCTTTCCCCCATGTTCTCCCAGTGGAGACTTCAGGATGACTTAGAGCAAGGCTCCAAAATGGAAAATGTGGTTGCTGTGAAGAGGCATCATTAGCACAGTATGTGGAAGCAGGCTGCCTACCTTCCTGCTCGAACCATTTTACCACAAACAGATTCCTCTTCTGACACACAGCTTTCAGCAAAATCACCCAACAACTGTTAGCCAGATATGAATGTCTTTGGCATTCAGCAAATTGCTTGCACATCAGAGAGTGCTGATTACAACCGGAAAGCAGTATAAATATCACATTTTATATTATACTTGTAAAATTTATTTGTTCTCCTTTGTGTTAGTATGCCAAAACAGTTGTTCATTGTGAATGGAGTTCAAGAGGATAATTCTGGCTGCAAAATTACAAATAAACAAATTGATACATGTGTCAGTATCATGTTCTTTGGCTGATGCCATCCTCACTTATCACCTGTTTACATTGGGCAAGTCCTTTGTTCAAATAGCATTTTAACTTCTGCTGTATTATGATATATGTATTGATTAAATACAAATCAAGTTATACATTTTTCTATATTTTACATTTCTATAGCCTTTCCTTTCTGTTCTAAAGACAATAGATTTCTCAATCAAATGAAATTAAGTCCTGAATCTTTATAAAGTATTTCATTTGAATAGTGCTTACAAGGAAAATCCTTTGAGAAGTTCAAATGAATAGTTGATTTTCCCTGGACAGATAATACCTGATTCTTCTTATGTTCTTTTCCTCATAACTAATACTTTTGCTGGATTGAGGCTGCTGGAAGTTCTTGAAGGTCAAGAAAGCAGAAAGAAAACGAGGAGCAGCCAGCTTGTAAAGTAGATTTCAGAAATGACCATTATCTTTTTTTCTGAGCCCAGAACAGAAGTAAAGAAAAATCATGAAAACTAAAAAAAAATTAAATATAAAACATGAGAAATGGGATAGGTGCATCTTCTACCACTTCAGAAGTCAAGCCATCCTTTAAAGCTCTTCTCTGCCTTTGAAAGGAAAATCTTCTGAAATCCTTAAGTAAGACAAGTCTTAAATCACATGAACCACTTTCCATGCTGACAGAATTTAGTTAAAGCTCATTATGTAAAAAGGTGCTATAAGGAAACTTTATTGAGTGAATGCTCTTTATAAACTGGAAGCTAAGGTTCAGCCAGTTTCCATTTAATACTCCAATATTGCCTGCAGCAGTCAAGTAAATTTCATAACAGTCTCCCTTCACCCCAAATGAAAACCATGTGCCTGCTTCATTTTTTACTCCTTTCCTAGTCCCTCCATTCAAATCTCTCCTCAATGCTTTAGAAAACCTTGAAAGTATTGATGGAATCAAGATAACAAAGTCAATTCTGGTTCTTAGGCATATATACATTATGTTCTTAGGCAGCCTGCTTCCACAATGTATATACATTGTCTATTCAGGACTTTCCAAAGTTCGGACTTTCATTCTCCATAGTGAAATTAATTAAGGAACAAAGCAAATTGGCAAAGCACCGTGATTTGATAAATATTTATTTTATTGAAATTTATCTAAGTCAAGAAGACCTGCTTTTGGGCTTTTCCTTATAGAATATTTGAATGCCAACACATTTAGAAAAAATGTGTTCATTGATTATTAGTCAAGTAATTTCAGATTTTATTTTGCCTGATTTATGTCATTTGAGACTCCTCTGAGAGGAAAACATTTCCTGAACAACCATAGACTTTCTTCATGACCTTATCATGTTAGCACATAAAACTATCAGCAGGCATAAGCATAATCAGAAGTCATGGGGATGTCTGCCTTCTAGATCCTTGTTCTGTCCCTCAGAGAGTGCCACTTAATTAGAATCATAAAATATCTTGAGTTGGAAGGGACCCACAAAGACATTGAACTCCAAGTCCTGGCTCTGTATAGGACATCCCAAGACTCAAACCATGTGCCTGAGACCATTGTCCAAACACTTCTTGAACTGTCAAGTTTGGTGATTTCTGAGAAGCCTCTTACAGTGCCCCATCTATGGGCAAAAAACCTTTTCCAACTTATTCCTTCCCTGACACAACTTCTCATTCCTTTGGATTTTGTCACGAGTCACTATGGAGAAGTGCCTGCCTCACTGCTTCCCCTCATGAGAAAACTGTAGATTGCTATGAGGTTTCCCCTCAGCCTCCTCTTCTCCAAACTGAACAATACAAATGAACTCAGCTGCTCCTTCAATAGTTCCCCCACTACACCATTCTCCATCTTCCTATACTCCTTTGGATGCTCTGTAATTACTTTGTATCTTTCTTGTGTTGTGTCACTCAAACTGCACACAGGACTCAAGGTGAGGCAGCCCCAGTGCAGAGCAGAGCAGGACAGTTCCCTCTTTTGCCCATGTTGTACCTGTGATGCTGTTCGTGATATACCCCAGGACACAGCTGGCTTTCCTGGCTGCCAGGGCACTGCTGACTCATATCTAATTTGCCATCAACCAGGACTCCCAGGTCCCTTTGCTCAGTGCCTGTCATTCCTCCAGTTCCTCCCCAGCCTCTCATTTCTGAGCCTGTCCACACATTCAGGGTTGACCCATCCCAGATGCAGAATCCAGCATTTGGATTTGTTAATATATGGTTACTGATTTCCCAGTCCTCTAATTTGCCCAGGTCTCTCTGCAAGGCATTTCTGCCTTTGAGGAATCAACAGCTTAATATCATTGGCTGACTTATTTAGTATCCCTTCCAGTCCTTAGTCCAGGTCATTTATGAAGATGTTGAAGAACACAGGGCCCAGGATGGAGCCCCACTAGCAACAGGTCTCCAGTCTGCTGTCACCCCATTCACTGTAACCCTTTGTCTCCGACCCGTGAGCCAATTGCTCACTCACTGCAAATCATAGTCAACCACTGGCAGCAAACCTCATTATTTCAGTGCTGCAGAATGACACTGATCTTTTATTGACTTTTCAAATTGCTGAGGGAACAAATACTGAGAATGATGGCTCTACTAATCCCCTTTTAAAGCTGAAATACAACTTAAAAATACATTTTACATAAAACTCTGTATCTGAAACTCTGCATAAAAGGATACACAATTAGCTATAGATAAAAGTCTCAAGTATATAAGACAAAAAGTGTCAAGAAATTTTTAAGAGTATCCCAGAAACGATTTCATGTCTGCTAGAATCCATTAAACAGCCAGTGTATTTAAAAATTATGGAGTTGAACTCTTCTGCTCAGATTACTGACATTTTGATGAGAAAACAACACTTGTGTTTACCTTTCATTATAACCAGAGTTTAAAACAAGACACCAAAAAGCACTTTATGCCATGAGAACTGTGCACCTATGCCATTGGTGAGGAGGGAAGACATGCAGACAACCAATATGGTTGATAATGCAGCTCCAATTTATTAGAGTTTACATTGCTCTTTTATAGGTTTTCTTAGGATTGAATACAGTCATGTTTTGATTGGTTAGTAAGTTCCTTATGTGCTAATTGGTTAGTTCTTGATCCCATTTATTTGCATAAACAGTTGTCTTAATATGATTGGTTAAATACTCAGAGTTGCTATAAGCAGATTGGTTATTTCTTGATACCTATGATTTGCATATGGCCTCTGACCTAACAGTTTTCTATCCAGGGTCCATCCTTGCTCTCAGGAAACTAGAATTACAATATTTCTTTCTATACCATTATAATTGCAAGGCATAAGCGAAATGGAAAAGCCCCATTGTTTTTGCTTCAGAACCCCATTGTTTTCTGCTCCATGCATGTTGCAATCTACCAACTTATCCTTGCCTCATCAGCAAGAGTTTCACCTGCACAGAATTTCTAGTGAATTGCTGTCCTGTTCAAGCCATTCTCCAACACACCTAATACTATGTCTGTTGTCATAGCTCTAGTGGCAGGAAGAAAATTGTTCCATCATAATCAAGTAAAACTGAAAGGAATCCTTACTTTCAGAAACCAGTGCACAGAAGCAGAAGACAAGATTGTGAAGGATGTAGGATTTCTTTAGTGATAGTCAAAGATTAAGAAAAATGTTAAAAAGAGAAGATCATATTCTGAAGCTTCCATTCAGTTTCACAATAAAGAGATGTTAAAGCTAATAGGGATAATTTTTTTTTTAATTGGAACTAGCTTTTCTTAATTTTTAAGTGTGAATTATGCTATTGCTTTTTTGAGTTGAAGCTTAAGTACTTTTTTTTTGTGTTACATTTCTTCCTTTACATTTCTTCCTATTGTTGATAGTTATTTAATTGCTAATTTCTAGACTTCTGTCTTTACATGTGACATACTTTTGTTAATCTTTGTGATGATTTTGGGAAGCATTTTGGAGACATATTGTCGTGGGGTGGCGTTGTTCAATTCAACCAATGAGGCTGCTCCGTTTTTTTGTAAAGACACATTCTTGAAACAAAGAAGAAACCAGAGGAGGGGGCATTTCACTTCCGGCCTCTGAAGGAGGCAGTGGCCGGGCCCGGTGGCGACTCTGGGCAGGCCCTGCTTGGCCCAGAGTGGCCAGGCCTGGGCTGATTTAATCTCTCTGGCCTGACTGAAATTTTCTTTCCCGGAAGGGTGGTGAGAGAACTGCTAGTTACCCAAGAACTCACCAGGCTTCCCTAAGCCAGAAAGGACTCTGAAACTAGAAGCAACTTTGAAACAAAGGAGCTGCCAAGTGGCTGAAGTATCGGAGCAACCACCTGGCTGAAGATTGCCCCAGCCAGGAGAATGATCCCAGCAGCCACAGCTTCTCTCTTTTATATGGCTCACCGCAGCTACTTTGAACTAACTTTACTGCAGGTGAGAAAGAAACAAAGACCCCGGTTGCAGTTTTTTTTCCCCCAGTTTCAGTGTTTCAGCAGGGCGAAGTTAAAATGATGCTGGCAAGAACCATGTGGCTGTGGGAAAACCCAGCAAGTTCTTCTTCACAGTGCAAAAAAATCTGGATTGAGTTAACCTTTCAACATTGTGTGACTCTATAAAAACTGCTTCAATCGATGGTAAAACTTAACCTTTGAAGTCAGTAAGGAAGAAGTTTGATTTTGGATGGAAGGATTTAAGAGAATATTTTGAACTTGAATTTAAATTCTTTTGTAAAGCTATGGTAAAGATATTAGACTTTGTTTATTTTCTCTGTGACATGAAATGTGTTGGGGGAAGGTAGCAATTTTGGGTACAACTGTGAATTGAAATATTAGTGGGTGAAACAAAGAGATATTACTGTTATTTAAGGAGAAACTTGGAGAAATGAGAGAAATGAAGAAGATAGTAAAGAGACCTTTGTTCTTAGAGATAAATAAAAAACCTGTTGTATACTAAAGTAGCTCATTCTTAAAAATAATACCCCAATTAGTAATGTAGTCTATAACAAGAGAAATGTTCTTTTGTCATGCAGAGAATAATTTTTTCTTCCCAGGCAGTTGTTTTCATTTGTGACAAAGCTACAGGAAAACTTCTTTTTTTTTTTTCTTATGAGAAAAGTTTCCATATCATAACAAGAAAAACTCTTCTCCCTGGGTGAATTGAAGTTAAGACTGTTTTTTTTAAGGTAGTAAACTGACTACAGGTCGTGAGTTTTATCTGTGCATTGTCAGTGGAAAAAAGGAAGGTTATCTGGAATTTGGTTCTGATTTTCTCACTATTATCATTTTCTACTTTTAGCTTTGTTAATAAAGCTTTTTCTTGTGTGTTTTCAAGTTTAAATTTTCTTTGTTTCTCTTTCCTTTTTAATCCTATCTCACAATGAAAATAAATCCCCAACAATAATTACAAAGTTAAAGGGAAAGCTAGCTGATCTCTATTGTCATTTGATCACAACAATAGCATTTTAACATATGATTCTCTTGTTTTTCTCAAATTAATTTTCAAATATTGGCATTAAAAGGCAGGCAAAGACATCTCAGTACTGCACAGTAGCCCAAGGTTGATGAACTATTGTGTATTGTGTGTTTTAATATATATAAATCTGATTTCAAAATATAGCAAGAGCATTTCTCTTGACCATAATCCATCAAAAACAAAGCTGTTTTGTAAATCTGAAAAATAAAACAGAACCATTTATACTGGTATAAAAGGAAGACTTTTTTGCTGTTAAGTTCCTCTTAGTAATTTACTATGAGAACAAGAACTGGACTAAGAAGTAGTTCTGGAGGGGTTTCTGTGTTCACTCTGCTTGTATCTCATATAATTCTGTGGTTACACATATTTTCTAAGATAAAATAGATGGTTTTAAAGCACTAAATATTTTCAAATCCATGATTTTGTTTCAAATTTGAAATATCAGTTGTTTCTGAACTTGAAACCAGTTTCATACTGACAGCTTTTGCAAACAGGAAAGTTTCAGGAGAAAGCTTCAGGCAGCCCGCTTCAATGACAATATCACATTGGTTCAACATCACAAGCATAGTGATACAAACATTCTACATGTTTGAAGGATGCCTTTACACTGTCACTTAGAACTTACACCCAACTAGATGAATGGTAATGGGCAAAATGTATTTGCTACTCTACTTTTGCAAGAGACAACTATAAATGTTCATCCTGTTAATTTGTTGTTAACAGGCTAAAATGCAAAACCTAACTGAACAGTATCCCAACATGTTTTGGGTTTTGCAGTGCCTCTTGTTTTCATCAGTAGATCAGTAGAAGCAGAATCTCTTGCTAGCTACTCCATGAACCACAGATAATGTTACCCAGCTCCTTGTAAAGGTCACCAGTAACATATATTTTCTTTTAAAATTATTGCCACTTGCAGTAGGAATGAACCATTTACTATGCTGTGGTTCACACTGTGGAGCTAACTGAGAGAAAGCAGGCTGGATTCTGACTAGTTTACTTTTTTTTCCTGAAAAGACTACAATCAAAATTAAACATCTACAATTTAATATATCAAACAAAAGGTAAATATAAGATAAATACCTTGTTGCTACATTTGAGTGTCAGTTGCCTATATGAAGCATTTCTAAATATTTTTTTGTTGGTACCATGTTTCTTAAGCTTGAAAGTGGTCCTAGCTTAGCATGATTTAGCTTCATGAAGTTCACCAAGACTTCATCACCTTGAATACCTGAGCAATAATAGTACCACAAAAAAACAAGCATCAATTTTATGACAGCTCTGTTTTCTTTGATGTCTTGTTAAGTGATGTGTTTATGTAAGACAAATAAGTAAGCTATATCTCCATGAGGCCTACTTGAAAAAACTCCTAATTTTTTATGGAGATGGATTTTCTCTTTTCTCTTCAAGTATATGTTGATGGATTAAGGGAGAATGCAGACAGATCCCAGCTGTCAACTGCCTGTAAGTAGAGCTTGACTAAAGATTGAGCATTTGTCAGTGCTGAAAGGGAAAATTGGATTGTACACACATCTGAGTTGTCCTTTAAGACATTAGACACCACTTACTCAGGGCATATTTTCTGAATGCATTTACTACTTTTTCCTTCAACCCACAGAATATTGACTCTAAGCCTGAGAATATTCTGTTATATATAAAAAGGAAACAACTGATAAGGAACTTCTGTGCCAATGTATACATGGAAGCAGTGACAATGAATCCCAGAAACACTGAGGATTTTATTATATAGTTAAAAATAATTTTGATGGCGTGTCTCACCTCTGCTGCTGTTAATCAGAAGGCAGATGACTAATGTCCAGTGAATTGAAACCAGCCCAATATAGTATCCTTTCTGTATCTTTCAGTGTCCCATATGCTTTTTATTCTTCTGAAAAATTGTGAAAATATTATTTTCCACATTTTGCAGATGAGGAATTGATAAACACAGTCCTGGATACATCTCAGTACTAAACCAAGCATTTATGTGAGATATTTGAGGTAGTTGCATTCTTATTGTAAGATCACTCCATTATTGATGGAGTAATGCCATAATTATAGTAATGATAATTGTAGTCAATTATCAGAGTCATAATCACCCTCTGGATGTGTCTTTCTGTGTTGCATATATGAGGGAAATCTGTTTACTATCTTGCAATCCTCAATCAAGTGTTTAATGGTAGGT
The DNA here is from genome assembly GCA_013397245.1 of Thryothorus ludovicianus. Lineage (NCBI taxonomy): Eukaryota > Metazoa > Chordata > Aves > Passeriformes > Certhiidae > Thryothorus > Thryothorus ludovicianus. The sequence continues at coordinate 596,488 of VZTB01005682.1, read as the reverse complement.
GAAGTGAATATGGGTCATATGGTTCATTTCCAAAATCATCCTATACATGCATGGCAGAGAAGTCCCACAATGTGAATTCATTTTTTTTATGAGAAATCCTTCCTTTGTCTGTCTTTGCTAATTCACCAGGTTACACATTCCATTACAGTCCATATCAGTAATAACTGTAAATGATTTTTATGTGGAAACTGTGTTTTAATAATTTCTGGGTTTTTTTGTAATTAGAGGATGGGCTGAGTCAGGTCAACAATAATCATCTTTCAAAAACCAATTTTCTATTGAATATTGGCAGCTGTGTTCAGGAGCACATGAACAAAATTACAGAACTTTTAGTTTTTCCAAAAGAGTATTTCAACAGATATTCAATCAAAGTAAAGGATAAGGACACGTTGGAATATTTTTTTTCTTCTGTTTATCTAAACTAAATGATGGTATTGAATGAATGAGAAAATGTTTGCAGGTATACAGATTATTTTTTCTGTAGAAAAAAAGAAAAGTCTGTCTAAGAGAATCCAGTTTATATATTTTTATGAAGAAATTTTGCTACAAGTTTTATGGGAATGGATTTCCAGTAGGCCTCTGACATGATTGGGTCCTCAAGGGAAATGCTATGATAATAGTATTTACATAATCTCAGAACCTAAATACTAGAGGTGGATCACACCAGTGAAAAAACTTTCTGTACTGTGATAAGACAAGGTTATCCCTATCCTATCCTATCCTATCCTATCCTATCCTATCCTATCCTATCCTATCCTATCCTATCCTATCCTATCCTATCCTATCCTATCCTATCCTATCCTATCCTATCCTATCCTATCCTATCCTATCCTATCCTATCCTATCCTATCCCATCCCATCCCAATCCCAATCCTAATTCTAATCCTATCCTAATCCTATCCCCCATCCCCTATCCTCTCCCCTTCTGTCCCTCTCTTCCTATCATGCCCCACCCTGCCCATCTCCTCTCCTCACCCCTTCCCTCCCCTTCTCTTTCCTGTTGTATGGCTCTTATTTAGCACAGAAGTAGTCACCTCCTTTGATCTTTCCTTTATTGAAAATCATTTTTTGTGACTTCTGATCCACATTCTTTACTGCTTTGTTTTCTTGTTGGCATAAAACTCAAGTATTGCAGAACTCAAACTCACAGTATTAAAGAAACATTTTTAACAGTTACTTAGATTCTTCTAGTTTTGGGACTCACAGCCTATATCAGTTATTATTTTTATCTCAACATTCATGTGCCTCAGTTAAGGAAAAAAAAGCCTTTTATCACCTTAAATCTCTCTTTCAAGCTCTGCATTTGGTTGACTTCAGATAAGCAGAATAATGGGGAAAGTAAGCTTTAGACAAATTAAATACCTGAGCAAATAGGTGTTTGAAGCAATTAATTACAACAAAAAGAAACTCTAGTTTTATGCACTCCACTGTATGTGACATTTAGATGCATAAAAATGAGATAAAAAGAAATAATGCCTTCCTTTTTAAAAAGTATCCTACAATACTGGTTTCAAATTAGCTTAACATACCAAACATTACAGTACTTTCTGTTTTGGTCGGAAACACTAAGCAGTTTTAGTGTTAATCTCCCCCAACAATATTCTTGAACAGTAGGTGATCAACTGGAAAATGACAATAACTGCAGAATATCACACGTGATGATAGTAATGGACTGGTTTCATTCACCAGCATAACTGTATTTAATTTTGTGGCTATAGAATTATTTAATGAACTCTTTTCCCCCAGAAAGTATAGAAGATACTTGCTTCTCAAGTAAGATTACTTGAGAAGATACTTACTTCTCAAGTAATATTATCTACACAAACTTCTTGAGATGTGCATGGAATAGTATGGTCTCTAAGACATTTAGTGTCCAATAGTAATTTTGGAAGAAGAGTCCTTTTTCAGGACTAGTTTATTAAATAAAGTTTCCATTTGTAGGAAGTACATACTGTATGATAAGCTAGTAGCACTTTAATCAGAAGAGTAAAAATTAATATTTGAAGCTTTTGTATTGTACTTCAATTTAACTAAGGTTGGTTAAGCTAGTCTCACAAAGCAGCTACAAGCTGAACTCCTTTTATTAAAATATTATTATTTCATATTATTAGATGTCACCCCTCTTTACATGTTTATAGTTTGATTGCCCTTCATTTTAATTACCTTCTTGAATAGCATTTGATAAAACATAAGGTCTTATAAGAAGCAAATTATCAGAAGAGTGCTTATGGCTTTGCATGAGAGAGTTCTTCTGGTTGTGCAACATGTTTCAACTAAGATGCAGTAAAGTGTTGTAAATTGATGGTATTGTGCAGGCTCTGAAATGGTTAAGAATGTAGACATGTAAAAAATGCTTTTCCAATTACATTACTCATCTCCTTACATTTGCAGGTTTAGGAAAAATGCTCTTCCATCATTACTGTCAATGACACTTTTATTGCTATCACATCCTAGTACTGCCTTATATAATATTATGGAACAGCTGTCACTGCTGAGGTAGAGAAGAAATCCTTAACACAAAGCTGAAGAGACAAAGATGAATATAACTTCCAAAATACATTACAATGTTTGTAGATATGAATTTATCCAGTGTCTTGGTGTGAAAGAAAGGTGTCTGCCAAGGAAGGTGGGAAGCCCCCTTCAAATAGAAAATAGGACCTTCTTTCCTCCAAATTATTATAACTTTTGAATTAAGGGGCCTTCAAACAATAATATGGGAAAAGGAATAACAGTTCTTTGCTAGCATGTATATGGATAACAAGGTAAACAAACAACAGCAATGGCAGCAGCAACAAACAGGCCCACAAACCCAGTGACAGCCTTCCCTCTGGGCTGTCAGGCACGTTCCCCTTTGGTGCAGTTACGGTCAC
>VZTB01005682.1:422233-592048 GCA_013397245.1 Thryothorus ludovicianus | reverse complement strand
TTTTATTGCTATCACATCCTAGTACTGCCTTATATAATATTATGGAACAGCTGTCACTGCTGAGGTAGAGAAGAAATCCTTAACACAAAGCTGAAGAGACAAAGATGAATATAACTTCCAAAATACATTACAATGTTTGTAGATATGAATTTATCCAGTGTCTTGGTGTGAAAGAAAGGTGTCTGCCAAGGAAGGTGGGAAGCCCCCTTCAAATAGAAAATAGGACCTTCTTTCCTCCAAATTATTATAACTTTTGAATTAAGGGGCCTTCAAACAATAATATGGGAAAAGGAATAACAGTTCTTTGCTAGCATGTATATGGATAACAAGGTAAACAAACAACAGCAATGGCAGCAGCAACAAACAGGCCCACAAACCCAGTGACAGCCTTCCCTCTGGGCTGTCAGGCACGTTCCCCTTTGGTGCAGTTACGGTCACAGCCAGCAGGGGCGCTGGTGGCTCCAGGCTGGGCAGGGCAGGTGCCATGATTCCCCCACAACTACAGGGGGCGCTGTGGCGTGAGCTCAGCCATCCCTCATGTGGTAATGGTGGGTGAGCTGAAGAGGAAAAGAGAGGGGCTTTCTTTTGCAAACTCACAGGCCACTCAGTTCCCCTCGGGAAGCTGAATGGACTGCAGAAGGAAACTTCAGAAGCAGCAAGTTGGAATGGCAGAGGCAGGCACATTTGAGGTGACAAACAAAGTGTAGCAGAAAACTCTGGGCCCTGCCAGAAGCTGCAAGGTGGCTGGCTGTGGGGTTACAATGCAGCAAGAAGCCCTGAAGCAGCAGACAAGAACAGCAGGGCTCAGCAAGGAACTGCTCCCCTGGGTAGCTCACCAGCGATGGCTGGTCCTGAGGTTGGGCTGTGCATGGAAGGGCAGTCGCTGGCTGGGGGGGCAATGTGGTGCTCACAGGTCCCAGCGCAGCACACACTGGCTCTGGTCTCCCAAGCAGCAGAGAAGCAGAGAAGCAAGCGACTACGCTCCAGTCACAGTGCCAAAGGAAAAGAACATAAGAAATGGGCAAAAAAAACCAGGGCAACAAATATCTTTCATCAGAGAGATCCCACCGCGTGGCTATAGAGAGGACTGGAAGGAAGCAATCGCTCCTTGCCCCCCCAGCTTTTACAGAAAACAACAGGCTGATTCTTGCCCATCGTAAAACTCCTGGAGCCAGGATTGGGGGTGGCAGGGGCATCCCAGTGGATGCACAGTGACCATCACAGACACAAAACAAAAATAAGACCAAAAATAGTTAAGGGATAAAAATCCATCCCTGAGACACACTGCTGAAATATTTGGTGCCTGTGTTTGTGCAAATTTGTGTAAGATTTTAAGTGGAAAAAATCTGTGGTTGGTACTTTCCTTTTTTCATTTCCATCTTGGTCTCTCTGCTTCTCTAGCAACCTGTATTGCAAAGTTCATTGGAAGCATCATATTTAAAAACTAGTCTTGTATTTTTGCTCACAGTTACGTATGTAATATTCACATACTAATTACTTTTGACATTAAATTATTACAGATCATCCAATGCCCATCAATGACTAAATAATTGTGAAACACAGTATTTTCAAAACTATGTTTTGGGGTCTTTTTAATGATGATTGTTTCTAAAAGAAATAACTTCTTTTGTGTAAACACTCATAGCCTTGAAATACCTTCCTGACTTTAGTTTCTTTTTGCTTTACTGCAGCTTGGAGAGAAATTTTATGGTTGGGTAATAAAACGAATAACTAAATGCTAAAGATGGAAAAGTGGACGACAGTAGTTGAACTGCTGGAAAGGAGTTGAAGATACTGATGCTAAGTGGGAACTTACTTTTCACCTTTTCCATACACATTTTGTACTTAGCCCTCTTGAATTCCAATTCTGTGTTGTAGGAATGGTTAGGAGTTCTCTGACTTAAGTCGGTTTGTTACAAAGGCTAATGTTAATGATGCAGAGTATAAATCAGGAAAAAAATCTCCGTGTGCCAGAGTTTCTGTTAATGAAAGTTTCTTTGACTGCCCAGGACATCTAGCAACACTGAACACTACCTATACAGTTTACCAGGGCTGTTTGCACATGTTGCTGTACAGAATTCCTTTGACTTAATTTAAAATGCTGTATTTCAAACCACAGTCACAGTTCCTTTTCTAAAGGGCTACCAAGGTCAGTGCGAGCCTATGCAGGAACAAACAACTTATGAGCAGTGGACTGAGGGTGTGCAGGGAGATTGTCTCATCTGGATGTACTTTACAATACTAAGCAGGTGCCATTGTTAAATGGCATTCCTCTGAGGATAAGCAAGTTTTGCAGTCCTGGGAAGGGTTAAGTACTCTGAGCTGACAGACCAGTTCTAATGAAACAATGATGTATAAATAAACCATAACACTTACATGGCAGGTAAGTGCCATGTAAGATGGAGTACTTAGAAGAAGGCTCTTGGGAACTCCGTGTGGCTTGCAAGGTCAGAATATATATACTGATTATGTACATTGAGTTTGACAAAACAAGTGAGAATCTTAAGGACCATCAGAAAAGTTTGTACATTTTAGCATAATGTACAATGCTGCTTTTTAATGGTTCCTATGCTTGCTATTAGCCTGATATTAAATTTGTGAAATTTTCAAGGTTTCTGAGTATTGAGATATCTTTTAAGTCTATAAGTTTATTCTTGCCATAACATGCATGCCTATCTGTAAAAACATTTGATTTCTGTAACAACTCTTAGTAGTGTTCATTGTGCAATTTTGTTGAAGATTATACATTTTGAAATAACAATTCCCTTACATGGTAGACAAATACCTCAGTCATTTTTCAATCCAGAGCTGCATCTGCATGTGACTTATTACCATATGGCAAAAAGTGACTTCTGAAAAATCTCAGCTATCCAAAGCCCTATCAGAATTTTTTCTCCATCATCTCCAGCTCCATAAGCAATCTGTATATAACCCCTGATGAATGTCACAAATATCCACAGAATTGTTATGAAAACAAAGGCTGTGGAAAGGTTCTTGGGAGTTTTGCCCCACCAGTCTCACACTTATGGCACACAGTGCTTGAAGGTGTGGCAGTCTTAGCTTATTATCAGTGTAATAAGTTAGGAAATACACTTACATTTCATTAACAAGTCATCTTCCACAAAAGAAAACTTCTGGAAACTTATTTTGTTTGATATAAGAGGTAAATCACAATGAAATAAAATAAAATAAAGCCTTTCATGTGACATTCTGGACACCAAAATAATATAGTCTATATACAGTCTGGGATGCTCTTCTAAATTTTTACATTCACTTGCATCTTTAAAAATCAGTTGTAATTAGATTTTTTCATGCTTTTTTTCAAACTACAAACATCACACTTAAATGCTGAATATAGTACTTGTAATAATCCAAAGTAGAAAAGATATTATCAAAAGCCAGTAATTTTTAACACCATTGCTAACAGAAAATTACTGGCAATTCTGACTGAAACAAGGAAAAAAACAGTCAATATTTCAGAATGTTGCAATAATAAAATCAATCTGTTTCTGTATCACCAGGTGATCAGTGTGGAGTTATCAGAAAGCTATGCTGCAGCTGGAGACAGACTCTTTGATTGCAGAGCCAGTGCTTTGAATATAGCCACACCCCGTCTTGCTACCAGCATGAGCCAGGTCTTGTATCCAAATAGCAGTACAGCCAACCATCCCTGCTAAAATATTTCTGTGAATTTACATGTTCAAACCCACCAAAAAAGTATGGTTTTACAATCACAGCAGTTCTTAGGGAAAAAGCACATCTGAAAAATATATATATTTTTTACAAATAAGGACAGATTGTTTCCTTTGCCACGTCTCCAGACTGATGGTGCAAGAAGTTGTCAGGGAACTATACTTGGTCATCTGAGGGCGGCAACCTGATTTTTAAGCAGCCAGGCAGCCCCTTGAAATCAGAGTCAGGCCTGCAACCTTGAAAATCAAAGAATTTTTGCGATTAAATACAGATTTGTATCCATGCATTTTTGTATATTTTGGCACAAGTCTTTATTCTCTTAACCTCCTTGCTATTTGTTACAAATATTAAACATATCACATGCTAATAAACCCCTCAGGAATACTTCCTTCTCCACAAGCGTTAAGAACCTGATTCTATACTGGAATATGGTCTGCTATTAGAATAAAAGTACCTTATTTTACTCTTGTTACTTTTCAATACATCTGATGAAAACATAGGAGATTTATATAGACTTATTTAGCAAATGTCTCATATTTACTTAGACTGTGAAATATAATTTGAATTTGTTATTTTTTCCTCAAAAATAAGTATATGTTGATGATTAGACAATGGCAAAGTTGTTCCTGCTCTGTCAGAAAAGATTTCCATTTTTTAATACTTTTTGGATTGTTCAATGTCTCTTTTGTGCATTATACTGTGGCTGATCTAGCAGTGAGGACTTCTAAATTTTTTATTTTGCATCCAGAGTGCTAGGGGAAGAAAAACATTAATATGAGAACTATTTTCATCATATCTTGCTTCAATTAAAAATTTGAAACATGATTTAGGAAATTGAATTATTAAAAATATTTATTGCCTGATCATATTAGCCCCAGAAACAGTTTGCTGTGTAGATTCTCAGGGTGGAAGGTGAGTCTGTGAAAAACAGGCTTTCATAGGGTTCCTGAGAAGAGGTCACTTCGAGAAGAGGTGGATATATCCTGTTCCAGTATTACAAATCACTAGAAGAACCCTGGAAACTTATCCAATTTCACAAATGTTATGCTTCCTTCTGAACTGAGGTCTAATTTTAGTCTAATGTGCAGATTTAATAATTTCTTTTTTTTGATATTTCAGTTAATGTTTGACAAATAGGATCTCCATTGGGATACATACACAGAACTTTGCTGAGAAAGAACCTCAGTGGAAGAAGTTGTCTAGAACAGTAGTAGGAATAGATTGTTAATGCAGGAAATTGTGTGGTCTCATGCAGGAATTGAGAAGAAGCTGATATATGAGGGCTCGCACCATTTTAAGACATCTGTTAGTGATGTCAGTCATAGAAAAAGTGTACAGGACAAGAATCAAATGTGCAGGAAAATGGAAAGGGGAGAAATTCTGGAAAGATAATAAAGTGTCAAATTTTAGAATTAAATAAAAAATTATCTGGCCAACTCTCTGCTTCCCCAAATGTATGCCAAACCTATACATATCTCCATACCAACCTGAGCTGAGTAAGAATAAAAAAGGTTACTTGAAATTCTTGGCAAAGAAGAAGGATCTTGACATAGTAGACATTTCTGAAGAACATTGGAATGATAAAAATCAATAGGAAAGTGTAATACCAGCTCTAAACTGAACAGGATGGACAGATTAGAGCTGGGGGAGATATATTAGGGCTATACTGTTGAGCCTTCTTGACAGGAAATGGATATTGTGTCCAAAATGTTGAAGGAGATAAAAGAATCCTCTAAGCCTAATGAAGAAGAAATAATGGGTGAATTCAACTGCCTTCAGCTGGTCAGAGGTCACATTGGGCTAAAGTGTAAGGGAAGCAATTTCTAATCACTCTCAATGATTGCCTTTTGAAATGTTTAGTTCTGGAGTATGCAAATGGAAGTTCTTGACTTAAGTGATGTAGCAGAATACAGGTAAGAAGGTCTTAACTCCTGTATCAGAATGCACATTTTTTGGATTAAAGTCATGGCTACTGTAAAACCTAAATTCAATGTTGAAGAGACAATAGTTAGTTTGTAGAAACACTGTTAGGCTATAGGATATAAAAACTCTTTAGATAAAAGATAAAAAAGTAAGGAAATAAAATTCTGATAATCAAGAGGGAATCTAGTCGAGGTGTTTTGTAGTAGAACAAGAGACGCAACAGAAAAGCGTGAAGTATTTGCATAATGTGGCACGAATCAGGATAAAATGTGTCAGGCCTCCAAATGCCATCCCCAGGAATGTCAATAAAAAGTTTTGTCTATAGCTTATAGTAGCAAATACCTATGAAGCTGTGGCATAAGAAGGACTTTGTCAAAGCCACCACCTCACATGCACAAAAAACTCAACAAGTTTGGTGAAGGAAATAGTCTGTAAGACACTGGCCTAGAAGAAGGCAGCAGTAGAGAATAGGGACATTCCAATGAACTGTGATTTTCCTGTGTGTACTCATATAGTATGAATATAGAGATGTGGTGCTAGGGACCTAAGAGACTATAACCTACTCATAGCATTCACTGTGTCAGAATAAGGGAATGGGAGAAAAAAGGTAAATTATTAGTCAATTGGAAACAACAAAGTCAGATTTTATTAATTCAAAGATCTGTTAAGAAAGCAACTTTTCTTTAAATTATGTCCTGTCTCATGAAATGGTAAGAAACTTCAAATATGAGAGAGAGATGAAGGTAAAGTGGAGATAGATGTGATTCATTGATACAATACTTAGATATAGTAGAGGGTTAATACCTTCTCCAAGTGACCCCTGCATATTGGAAACTGTGTTTGAAAAGAATAGTAAAGTTATTAGTGATGAAAGACAAACTTTGCAACAGAACTTAAATGTTTGGGATTTCTGCTTTGCAAAAAAAGTGGAGGGGAAACATGCTGACATGCAAACCATTCTGTTGTGCAACAACATTCTAGGAATAAAAGACCAAGCAGAACCAAGCATCAGATAGGGATATATTTAATATCCTTTCCAAATTTCAAATTACTTGATGTATTTTTATTTGGAAAGGCATACTTTCAGGATGTGGGATGCAATTCCAATATGGCATTTTCTTCACAACACATGCTGTTACTTCTTCAGGGGGTGATTATGGCCATTGCTCTATGTTAAGCATGTGCAAGGAAAACTATTATTACTTTTTCGTGGTTTGGAGACACAAGTAGTAATTACATTTACCAACAGCCAGCTATCTTGTGGCTACAAAAATATGGAGAAAATGCTTACATCATTTCCTTTGTGGCCCTGAAAATCCTTTTCATTAAACTCTAGATGAATCTGTGAAAGAGTAGTACCTGTACAAATGCATATTTTGAGTGCATAGCTCCACATTAAATAGAACTTTTAAAATTTGGATCTGGGAAGGAGGGAGGTGAGAGCTGCAAGATTTGAATGTTTCTGATTCCAGTATCTCCTTTGATAGGGTTTTGGAAGCTTACCTTAGGTAGAACCGAAATAGGTAGACTTGAAGCTTTGATGGCAGCTTTAAGAGAAACTGTATTGTCATGGGGGGTTAGTTACATGCGTCATCAGAGTTGAAATTATGTCTGTCTTTGGAATAAAATAAAATAATATCACAGAATCAATCAATTGGGTTGAAAAAGACCTCTCAGATCATAAGTCTGAAGACCATCATGTCAACTGTATCAAGTTCAGTCTTTCCTTGAGCACCTCCAGGGATGGTGGCTCCACTATCTCCCTGGGCAGCCCATATCAATATCTAATCACTCATTCTTAGAAGAAATACATCCTAATGTCCTACCTAAAGCTCCCCTGGAACAGCTGTACTCTTCTCCTGACACTGATTGCCTGGGAGAAGACGCCAACTCTCACCTTACTCCAGCCTCTTTTCAGGTAGTTATAGGTCTCCCCTGAGTGTCCTTATCTCCAGCTCCCTCAGCTGCTCCTCACAGGGCTTGTGCTCCAGATCCGTCATCAGCCTTGTTGCCCTTCTCTAGACTTGTTCCAGTACCTCAATATCCTTCCTAAATTGAGGGGCCTAGAACTGGACACAGTACTCAATGTGCGGCCTCATCAGTGCTGAGTACCGGGGGAGAATCATTTCCCTAGTCCTGCTGGCCACACTGTTCCTGATATATATTAAAAGCTTTTTACTGAAAGACTGAAGACTGTGCTTCTGATTTCTTTACAGTGATATCACTGTAAAATGCCTCCCAAACATTATTTGATACAGAAAATCTCACATGGTAACATGTCATATAGTATTTCTACCCTGCAAAATAAGCCATATGGAAAAAAAAAAATTTAAAATTTGATCTATTGATTGCCATCATCTTTTACAAGGTTCTCTTAGTTCATCAGTTCCTTATTATGAACTCAGGTGAACACAGACACAGTAGAGGTCTCTATCACATCAGAAATATCATCATCATTTCAGCTATACAAGATAATGAAGGAGAAAGCTATTGAGTTGTGTCTCTTGCCTATTCCTCTGGTTTTCCTTGTCTTTGATGATAAAGGATGTTAATGTTGCATTCTCCCAATGTGTTTTAAGAATACATATGAGAAGTTGATGAAGGTTTTTTTTTTTTTTGTTTTGTTTTTGGGAATCCTAATAATGGAATGCATGAAATGGGAAATTACACAGTTATTTTAAACAGTGTTGCTGATGTAGGGAAAAAAATCCACAGTTGTTGATCAGTCACTGTTTGGTGATTGTTTTCTTCAAAAGAAAAGTTGGAACTCAATATATTAATATAGGCTTAATTACTGTAGAAAATAGGATTAATAGACATTTTAGTGTTTTTGAGTAAAGAACATATCTCAGAGGGAAATTCAACATTGTACTAATAATGAAAATAATAAGGAAGCTTGACTGCATCTTAAACAATTCTTTTAGAAGGAGTAGTGGTGATCCTCAAAGATATTTCAGGGATTTTGTAGTTCGTTCTGTAAAGAAAAGGTATCTGGATGTCGAGTCTAACAAAAAAAAAAGTCTTTAAAAACAATTTAGGTCTGCCTTATGAGAATAAGAATTTAGAGACTCAGAACAGAGAAAGACTTGATTTTTGTGGAGCCCTGAGTAGCTGCTAGACAATTAGTATGTTTTTCTTTAACCAAACGGAGACACTTTTAGGTACATCCTTTAACTTGCCATCTAAAAAATTGCTTATTCCTGCTTATTCACCTGAGTGTGCTGTGGATTTCAAGTTCAAATGAGTGTGTTTTCTTATGTTCAGGTCTCAAGCAACCAACTAAATGCATAAAACAAACTTGGGTAAGTAAGTTGCAGAGAAAGAAGGCCAAACTTTCAATACTACTTGATTAAGGGCATGACCATAAAGATTCTAAATATGAATTTAAAAAAGCAACTGTATTTTCTAATTCTGTCATTTGGAAAAAAAAAGTCTGGATGCCTCACTTGAATGTCTACCAAAATTGCCTTTAACTTTCTGAAAGAGAAATAGAACTGATGATTTGGTATACCGCCAAGCAATTAGACCAGTGAAGAGACATTGTTCCACCAGCATCTATTATCGGAAATACCTGGATTTCTAAATGTCAGAAAAATAGGTTCACCCCACAAGCTAAGAGAAAGCTGACCTGACCTTTTAATACCACCTGTTCAGGAGTGGGAAATTTTTTCAGGCTATTGTACACAGATAAAGGGTTCACAAAATTTGACCTGGAAAGAATGGTTAAAGGAATTAGTTTTGTTTAGTCTAGAAAAGAGCAGACTGAGGGAGGATGTGATTACAATGTTCCAGTACATAAAAGAATGTCATAAAGATGATAATGATTGGTTTTCTGTGTTCAGTTGGGGAAAAGAGAAGCATAAAGTTGTTTAATAGACAGACAGATTATGTATCAGAAGAAAAATTTCTGGTAATGAAAAAGAGAATAAGAGAGAATAAATAAATAAACAGAATACATAACAAAATTCTCATCTTATTAACTTGAAATTTTAAAGACTAATAGATGAACATTTTTCATTAATAGTCAAGTTTGCTAGTGTTGTTCATGATGTGAGATGAATAGGTAGATGAATTGCATGATCATTTAAAGGCTTTTCTCATGTTTCATTTTCTATAGCTGATACATTTGGCAAGACATTCTAGACTTGCTACATTGGATATGAAAATAATTGCCTAGTGGATGGATATTTATTTTTTTAAATAATTCTGGTTACGTGATTAACATAAGAAAATTACAAGGATGGAAGAATAATAGGTACAGAAATTATAAATATTGTTTAGTGGCTTTGGGTGCAGAATTATATTAACAATAGCAGTGAGCTTGCTAGTATGAATATCTTTTTCTCTGTTACTTGACAATTTTTACATTGTTTTCTGGCTGAGGTTAATAACAAGGATCTGAAAATTGTGATGAATAATCATCTCATATAGATATACACAGGGCCTGAAGCATGGCATACCCATAAAAGAATAGAAAACCCATCAAAATTATTTAATCTTTTCAAAATGTTTGTCTAAACTATTAAGACAGCATTTCTCAGTATGATCAATCACAAACTCAAAACTAACAGTGCAAAAACGAACAAGAGAACACATTGTATGTATAGGCCTTTAGTACATATTGCAGGTTTATATGAAAGTGTATGAAGGTTCGTTTTAATAGTCATTCTGTGTTGATACCAGTTGTCTGTTGGTGGTTGAAAGTGTAGCATGCTTGCAGCTCAGTTTCTTATGTTTGATGATGACTATAAGAGCTGAGATTTGTTAGACATGTGCAGTCTTAGTGAAGCATTTATTTCGATGCATAAATAAAAAGTAGTGCCAAACATTAAAACTTTTATTTTACACATTAAGTAGACTACTTGTGTTGTAGCTCCTTGTATTTTCAGAGAGTTTGTGAAAGAACATGATAATTTTTCTCTCTTTTTTTTCTCTTTAGAAACTGATTATATTTTATATTACATACATATTTTGTTTTGTTTTGTTTTGTTTTCCTAGGTACTGCACAATGGGCTTGTGATGGAAATGAATCATCCAACAGCTGGGAAGATAGCTGTTCCAGGTTAGATGTTTAATCCTTTTTGCTAAATTAAATGCTACATGACATCCTGAGTGGTTCCAGAACTCAGCTGAGGACATGACGCATCTTCACATTTCACTCAAATTAATAAAAGTTTAACCAGGCTGACATTTGTGCTCATAGTCATTCCAGTAGCAGAAAAATGGGTTAAAACGTGTGTCAGAATATTTTCTGGTTTCCATCAGTCAGTTGTCATAACATGAACATGAATTTGATAATATTTGCAAACTGTCACTGCTAGAAATGTTACTGCTAAATCATCTACGTGAATAAATGAATCTGTTTTTGATTTAGTTTGATTTTGCAAGTTACCAACACTTCTTTTAGGGACATTTCTGTTAAAAAGAAAAAAAAAAAAAAAGGAAAGAGGAGGGAAATTTGTACTGAAAAGTCAATGAAGCTCTGCCACAACAAAGTCTTGAACTTCCAAAGAATAAAGTATATGCAAAAGTCATAAACTGGTCTCTCCTCTTTACAGCTCTAAATGACTGAGGAGCTGGCATAGCTTTCCTTCCATTAGACTTAGTTATGTAATGGGGTTAGGTTCAACCAGAGACATTATGAACATACAGATTCTTGTAGTTTGCTCGGTTTTGTTAATTGATCCTTATCTGATAACCTGTTAGTTATTAGGCCAATTTTTCTTCTTCTCTCTGCTTTTCTTTCTCCCAGGCCACATTGAGAATTGTTTCTTCCATTCAAAGCACTATGTCATGTCTATTTTTATTAGAACTTCTCCTTATATTGTGACTTTCTATGCCAGTTCCACCCTCTGACACTGCATCCAGTTGTCATCAATTTCAATTGACTTGAGCACATGTAGTGTAAAGAAGAATTTGACCCATAAAATGTTTCTTAATTTGCACATCCTGGAATCACACTGGAATGCAGAAAGAATCATTTGAAAGAAACCAATCCTGTATTAGATCATGTTTTCTTCATGAATAGAGGGGGTGTTTGTGTGTGTGGATGTGCACACTCCATATTTATCATAATTTGCATTCCACATTTGGTCTCACTAGGTTTGAATGTTTGGTTGACTGTATTAAAAAATGGTTCTCTAATTTAGATACATATATCTGGAAACAGCAATCCTTTTTTTTTTTAAATTTTCTTACAGAAAATTAATCCTGGTTTATTTACCCAAAATGAAAAGACAAATAAAAGGTTTTTGACTTAATTCTTTTTTAAGAAGTAGAAATAAAAACGTTACAGATGGTAGAGGTAGTATGTAAGGTTTTCATGTTGCATACAATTTATAATCTATCTTATAGAAAGCAAATACTCCTTAAGGGGATAACTTAGACTGCAAGAAGAGGAAAGAGATGAAAGGAATGTTCTAATGTCTGTCAGCAACGATAGAATGTATTGGCAAGAGAGTAAGTTTTTTACATAGGTAAGCCATAGTACTTCCCAAATCCTTAGTTATTTTTTATTTTATTAAACTAGTGACACTGCACTAAACTAAAATAAATCATCTTAGTCTCTAATGGTTTTCCATTTAGATGGACTTCTATGAAGAGTTTCCTGTATTGAAACAGATGGCTGAAATGATTATTGGATATTTGAGCAGGGAAAGTAGAATTCCTTCCTTTCCTGGCATGGGAGGAAGAGGGGAGAGACAGGGGAGAAAAGGGGGAAGAACACTCATTCAGTGTGAGGAGAATGGACCTATTGATATCACTGAAAAGACAGTGCATTACTCTGTCCTAAAACTAAAATGAATTTGGCCACTCTTGATGATATAGGTAATAGAAGTTCCCTGGATTTGTCCTACTCAATGATTTATCTCAAGAGTACAGGGAAGAGTGTGGAAAGAAAGCCTACAGTAGATAATTTCTTCTCAATGACAGTTAAAAAAAGAAGTTTGGGGGTTTTTTTATGTGGTTATATTTTAATATTTTTTATTTGATAGAGAACAAGTTCACTAAGCTCTCAGTTTCTGTCTCAGAATTGCTTACTAAGAAAAATTAAGTTATTAATGTGAATGTTGAAACTGAAATGTTTTTCTTTAAAGAGACTTGGGAGATTCTAATCCCAAAATAAAAATAGGTTGCTGTTATTTCTTAACCATATAAGCCAGATTTTAATGTGTCCTTTAGTAATTGAATTGGGCATCACACTTGAGGCTCTTGAGAGAGGTCTTACTTTTACTGCCAAGTAAAGGTGTGAGTGCAGTGACAGGCACTTATTAAGTGAGGCATGCTGGCAGATTTCAGCTCCAAGTATCACAGGTGGCCTCAGTGTCTAGCATATTGATTTGCAGTAGTCCTTCTCCAGGCATGTCCCCAGTTTGAGAGTCCATTCAAATCTGTGTATGAATCCTCCACTGGAGACCTCGCAGATTGAAATTGAGAGATTTTTGCCATGGACATTAGTGTGGGCTACAGTTTTAATGCTGGACTTGGTACTTAATATTTCTCCTTTGCTTAAATATTTTTTGATACAGTTATTGAATTTGGTTCTTTCCTCACCTTTCCCCCTTGCCATTTTTGTGATTCCCAGCCTAAGGTATACTGTGGACTGATAGGTGCATTATAGGGTACTGGTGAAAAGGGAGTGGGAAAAGTTGTATTACAAAGAATATTTTTCTAGTAATTTTTCTTTTTAGAATGTATCTTTATGGTAGGAAAAAAATGAGATCTTGCATTTTGAAATCTCTTGTTTCAAGTATTCATGAAAAATGTCTATGCACAAATACATTGCATTGCTGTTACTGGTATCAAGGTATCTCAGATGTAAGAATGAATGTGAATAAGAGAGTTCATTGTGCCTGACTAAGAGACACAATAAAAGATTATCTCTATAAAGAATGGTGAGAAAATTCTGAGGAAAAATATGGTTCTTTGGTAGTTCAGTGGTTTCATTAGGGTAATATTTCACCTATATAATTCTGTAAATTCATGTCATAGTGTTATTGTAGAACTCGCATATACATACACTTGACATATTTTATATAGAAAGTGCAGCACTGTGAGAGAGTCCTGCTTGAGTAATTCTTGCTAGAACTGATTGTAGGGCTGAACTAATGAATCTTTTCTCTTTCTGTACCTGAAGGCAACCTAATCATCTTTAGTTCAGGGCAGTGCTCCAAAGATGATCCAGAGCTGAAGCATCTCACCTGGAAAGGTAGAGCCAGGGGAAAATGTAGCCTCAGAGGGGCGTGTCAGAAACCCTCTAGTAGCTACAGGAAGACTATCAATGTGAACAGCTGGGTTCTTCCTAGCAGTGCATGGCAGGAGGATGGCAGACTAGAGACATTCAGCCTGTATATCATGAAAATCTTTTTCATTGTGACAACAACCAGACAGTGGAGCAGATTGCCCAGAGATGTCTACATACTGCCTTCTTAGATATTTTCAAGGAACAGCTAGGTAAAGCCAGGGGCAACCTGATCTGACCATGACTGTGACCTGATCCAAATAAGAGTGTGTTGGGGTTTGGGTTGCTTTCTTATAGATTTTTTTTTTCCAGAAGTGTTGCTAGGATTCTGATTGCTGGGTGCTTATGGGCACTTAAAGGTACTTGGAAGAGACAAAGGAGGTAGCTGTCAGAGAGAGGGTGGCACCGACTACACCTCTCTCTTGGGGGCTTGGAAAGAACTGAGGAGTTCAGTCCTTCACTGCAGAGAGATCTCACCAGACCTCACCTGGAGCTCAGCTCAGAGCGACTTTCGTGGGTCCTCCGGGAATACTGAACCTGGTCTCTCCCTGCCCTGCTGGATGGTGCTGCCCCATTGTCCTGCACACACAGCTGCTTTGGTTTTGCTCTGGGTTTCTCCACACTGTTTCTCCTGCCTGCCGGGATGGTTTTCTACAGCTCCAGTTACTGCCGCCGAGTTTAGGATCCATCTCATCCCTCGGGACTCCTGCTCGTCCCCTCCCCCCATCCCCCCAGAAAGGTGCCAGCATGGGAGAAAACTGACTGTTTCCTAGCTCTGTTTGTTGTTAGTACTATAGTCATTGTTATTTTGTTTATCTGGTTAGACTCACTAGTAAAGAACTGTTATTCCTATACCAAATTCTTTGACTGGGACCCCCTTTAATTTCAAAATTATAGCAATTCGGAGAGAGAAACTTTGCATTCTCCATTGCAAGGAAGACCCCTGCTTTTCCTAGCAGGCACACCTGTCATCAAACTAAGACAGAGTTTTCCTCCTGAAGTCCTTTCCAACTTGGATTATGTTCTTATTCTGTGATTAACCTTAGTATATTTTCCTCAGCTCTGTTGTACTTAGCCCTTTCCACAAAGATCTGAAGGAGAAATGACACACTTTAATTAACGGAGAAATATGGAGTGCAGAAAGTACTCTCAGGGACAAAAAAAATCATGTTTTGTACAGTGCCAGATTGTAGATGATACAGAGGCACTATAGGTAAGTGAAGGGACAAAATTTCGAGAAGTTTTAGCATCTGGGTTAGTCTTGAACTATTTTGCCAATGAGTAATGGACTTTTACAGAGTGGTAGTATGTAGATTTCTGGAAGCCACTGAGTATTCTGAGTGCCAGTATGGAGCACAATAGGCACTCCCAACCCATACTGATTACATAGAAAAAAACTAATGGATGCGATACAATCTTTCCCAAACATTTTCAAATACAGTCCACTTATATTGTTGAGAAAACTCAGATAATAAATACTCCCAGCTTCTGCATTATCTAGTCTCTAAAGCTAAAGGCTGCCGGTTGTTTTTTAAAATCAAAACAGTGTTTGTAATATTATTTTTTTAGTGTAAAAATCATGATGTGTTCAGCTGTCCCTAACAAACTAACCTTTTTAGAATTTATTAACTAGGAGGATCCTTTGTGAACTAAATTTCATTTCTGACCCCTTCTAAGCCTTAGCAAACGGGATTTGGATATAAGCCTAGACTTCGGAATCATCTCTGATCAAACAGGAAACAATATAACTGTAGAAATTGTGTAAATCACCTCTTCCAGACAAAACAAATATTCTTTGTTTTGGTAAGATTTATGTTGTCTGTTTTTCTCATCCTCATTTCCTTAGTAGATAAACACAATGCCTATCCTTTGACCCATGATTTGCATCAAGGATGGCTTTATTACTCAGAACGGCCAATTTCATACCTGGCTTCATACTTTCCTTCTGTGCTCTTGAGATAGAGTGTTTGGGGGGCTACTCCAAGCTTGGTTAGGAAAAATAGTACAGGATTCCTCCTTGACATAGTTTTCTCGGATTAAATTAAGGCATCTTATTTTAATTAATCAACCCACTCAAGAGGAATGTCCCTTTTTCTGATCTTCTCCTGTCACTGTGCATTACAAATACACTACTTAAACAGGAAAGAATTTTTTTTTCAGAGGTAGGCTTTTCCTGTTGTATGATTCATTAAATGGTGTCATAGTTCCATGGAGACTAATTGCTATCAACCTTTTAAAAGAATGGTTTTAAAGGATAAGACAAAGAGGCAAGAAATCTAATAGGACTTCCCTATTGTGCCACAGATTTCTTCCTTAACCTTGGACAAGTCACACTGTGTCTTACCAAACTAATTGTTTGCAGTTTTTTGGATCTTGGTTAATAGTTGAAAACAACTTTGATTCCTCAGGGAAGGAATTTCTTGGGAAAACTCTCTTTGTTATTTTAAATATTTATTTCTATTTGTTATGTATGTATTTATACCTATTTTCTTCATGTATGTGGAAGACAAGTTATAGTTAAGGAAACTACAGTAGTCTATGTATTTGATCAGAGCATTTCAATGCAGGGAGCAAATATGGCTGTTAGTGATACATGCTACCTTCTTTGAACATTTAATTTAAGTGTAGTAGAGGAAACTTCAGTTGAACTAGATATAAGGCAGAGAAAAGAGACTCCCCTATGGAGGAAGTTTGCAGGAAATTAAGGAAGGCTGTACTCCAATCCATTGTTTCCTGCTGCTAGAAGATCTTTCAGTATAAGAACAACAACAACATAAAAAATCCTGACAATTTTTTCAAGATCCTTTGCTTGATATTCTGATCTTGTCTGCTTTTTGTCAGGTGTTTTTTCACGAGTGTGTGTGTCTGAGTGTCTGCGTGCCTGCATGTGCATAACCAATGTTGACTGAAAAATTTTAATTTCACTTCACTATTTATGGTACATTGGAGACAAACAGCTTCACCAGCATTACTCTTACCTCATTCACCTTTTTTAGTCATCAGGGCTGACTATTTATGTCTTTTACATTCACAGAGCTGATTTCAATTTTAAGGAGTCCGTGACCATTACGGCAACTTACACAAATAATATATGACATCTCACCTAGCTATTCTCAAAATACTTACAAAAAATTAATAAATAGATAAACAGTATATTCATACTGATTGCAAAAGCAGAAAAGAGATTATAGGAATGGCAAGAAATATGTTATTGGCTTCAGGATAATGTAGAAAGGCTAGGGCATAATTTTAATGAATGATGCTTTACTTTGGAATCTTTTAAGAATAATTTTAAAGTAAAACATAAATAACACACCTTTTAATATTTTTGTTCCTCTGATATATGTTTCCACAGTATTTCTCTACCACATATTTTAAAATTTGTTATGCCTTCTGGAATGGTCTTACAGACACAGTTAATTCTTTTAAAGTTGTTTTTAGGAAGAAGAGGCAACTGTTTCTTACCTAGTTCTGGGACTTCAGTTGTTGGAGGGAATTAAGAAATAGTGGAAGACTTTTCCATCAGTCTCAAAGTAACTGAGTAGCAGTACTGACTGAGACCAGTACTGACAGTGCCACTCAAGCAATGGCTCTCCAGAACTGCTGTTCAAGGTCTCTGAGCTGGACTCTTGTCTCATCAAAGGTTTCCTTGTCATTCTTTAGGATCTGTCAATCAAAGTTTTTCTTGCATAGTGTAGTTTTTCCAGGATCTGGGACTGCTATATAGGGAGGAAAAATAAAAATTTTTCACAGGACAAGTGGGGACATTTTCCTGCTCTGTACATAACAAGTCAAGAAAAGTTGTGATTGAAGTATTGATCTGTAATTATACATCTAGTTACCTGATAATATTTTCTTTAAATTTTCCTCTGTATGTCTTAAGCTATATTAAGATTTTTTTAAACTGGACACAATTCTGATGGAGAGTTAACTCAAGAGAAACTCATTGCTGTCACATGGTGGGGGGAGGATGGGAGTGAAAGCTGAAGTATTGACTGAATAGCCAAATAAACTAATGAGTTTTCCACCAATGTTATTGTCTTAGAATTCAATTTTGTGTAAAATGATGTGGTTTTTTTCTTCTGTTTGAATGTGTTTGCCACTTCTTTCTTTATAAATAACAATAACTTAGAAAGTAGTTTCTTAACCCTCACTCTGTAACAAGCAAAACCAGGTGCTCACACAGTTCAGGTTGTGTGATTATAAAGATATGTCTGCATGCCTCGGGTGTGCTGTAAAACAGGCAAATTACTTCATTCCCATAATATTTTCATATGTCTTTATGATCTTTAATAATTATTGGATAAGAAAAGACATCTACTGTTAGTTAAAAAAGGGTTGATTTCATTAAATGTAAAAATATGTTTTGAACATTTAGACAATTTTACTTAATCCCTAGGACACTGAGTAGACTAATCCTCATTTGTGTTTTCTCCATATCATCTTGACCCAAGCTCTGCCTTCCTGTCAACAGTAAGTGATTGGACTTACCCTGTTTTCTTTGAATCTAGACTGAGCAATTTTTTGGTTGGCACTGGCCATTCGGTCATGTGCTTTTCTATTTGACCACATTGACCATAGAATTTCATCAATTTAACTCTTTCATGTATGTTTTGCTATAGTTTGTCGTTTCTAGGAGTCCTCAAGAGATGGAAAATTCACCAAATTCCTTCATCTGTCTTTAAAGTCTCGATTTATTTAATTGTTAAAAACCCCACAATCTCCAGTTGAATAGAGAAACTATATTTCTTTTGTGTCTTCCATGAGGTTTAAATACTTCTTGTACCATGATAGTACTTATATGACCAAAATTTTATCGAGATAACTTTTTGACAAAATATGTAAAATAAATTTCCCAGACCTTTTCAGATTTTTTAATGTAAGTAAAGTGCAGTTACAGTTTTATAACTCTATCTTTTTTATTGTAATCTGTGTACTGCATATATACAGGAAAAATTGCAGTTTTATACAGTGCATCACAAACTTCCTGACTGACTCTGGGCAAGTCTCTTAGCCCATGAAGTTACATTTCTCACTTCTTCATGCAGAAGATTGAGATAATAGAACTCACAATTAACTACATTTTTCCCCCAAATTTAATATTTATATTTTGTGAAATTTGATGCAATTTTTCCTTGTAGTTTATGAAAGTAATCATTGGATAGAAATAAGAGGCAAAATAAGGCAAATACAATTTAACTTAGTTGTTCAGTTGATTAAGAGCTGACCACCAGTAGATAGTGTTTACCTGTTGTATGTTAGTAAATTTATCTGTAACTCCTGAAGTACGGAATATTTTTAGTCACTGTGAACTTGAAATTATTTTTGTTCCTCCTCCTTGTGCTTACCACTCTTGCTAGTAAAGTCCAGCCCAGAAATTATTGCCATCAGAATTAATTACATCAGAATCAAAAACTAAAATGGTGATTTTGACCTGAGTTTTGAATATTCTAAATTATGCCTTAATAATTGGGCTATCAAAAATAAAGCATTGCTGCCACCTCTTTTGCCCTCTGCCATTTTGCTAACTATTCCGGAGCTCTTTTGTGATTCTGAGAGAGAAGGAAATTCCCAAGAATTTTTCCAGATGTTTCATGACCAGACATTCTTTTTATATTTTTATCGGACATTTATTTATTTATTTGTTATTGGTCACCAAATGTTGACATCTTTTTTGCTAAATACAAACTTTTTTAAAAGTAAATAAAACTAGCTTGTCCATCCTAACACAGTGTGCAAAAGGTTTAAACCAAGACAGAATAGATGTGAACTAGCTTAATCCAGTGTCTGATGAAACACTAGGCATCGAGTTGAGATCTGATTAGAAAAATCTTCCTGACACAGAGTCTGTTAAGGTACAGAACAGAATTCCCTAAGAAAACATAGAATCCCTTTTTGTTTGACTCTCTGAAGCTAGACTGAACAGAGAAAATAAAAGCAGATTATCCATATAAAAAGCAAATAAATGATCTATTAAATGGAATTGATAACTTAATGAATTTTATAATTAAATGTGAGTTCATTGCTTTGAATTAGTTATTTAGAGATTGTGCCTTTGCCAGGACAGTAAAAAAAACCTACTTTGATTTGTGTTTAAGTGGAGCATTCCTCATCGGTTTTTAACTAGATGCAGAGATGAAATGAAGTAGAAGCTTGCAGATTAGAACAAGCTTTTTAATATTCTTTGCAGGCTGTTTTTAGAAACATCATAAGGAACAGAAAATCAGGCTCATTTGTGAAAAGAGGCAGTACAATTTATAAACATGTGGAGCAAAAAATCTTTTAAAGTTGATGATGCAGAAATACCCAATTCCAGTAATCCAATTTATACAGCACACAACTTCATACACACATCTGCTATTTCAAGCCCAGACACGCAAACTTGTACATACTCATAGCAATTTAACAGTATTATAAAGAAATCACAAGATTAGTGCTAAAAAATTAAGCTTCATTGCTTTGATTATGAGATAGATCCCTATATGAGTGAATCTATGACAAAAACTCTCATATAATTTGAAACATTCTAGTTTTCACATTTGTTTATACATAGGGGGATAGAAAATCTAAAAAAGTACCACAGATCACTGTCTTGGTAGTATTTACCTTTTGTACCCTCTTAAAAGGCTGGAATAAGGACTTGAGTTGTAGTTCCTGAAAGGAAAGTTACTTTCTGGCTTCCTCACTATTCACAAATCAATGTCCCCACTGTATAATTTAGTAATTGTTTTATCTCAAAACTGAATATAAAGGTTGATAACTTACTTTTCTACTTCTCATTTTTTCTTGGATATCCTGAGAAAAAAACCATCAGAAATTCTGACCTGTTCTTTTGCTCCTTGTAAATTCAGGTACCATGCTTTAGCTTTTACTGCCTCTAAAAGTGTTGTGAGAATACATGGGTAAAGTGTAACTTTGACATGGCTTCATGGCAATGTTAGATTGCAAGAGACCACTTTAACATACCCTTCAAGCATTTTTGTAAGAATGATAATATAGAGAAACATACTGGAGGAAAACAAGATAAATTGGGGGAGTAGCTCAGAATTTAAAAGAAACCCCTTTGTGTCTTCCAGTTGAGCCATTCACCTTCTAAGGGTTATTACTCTGACAGATTTTAAGCTTTTCAAAATGTTAGCTAGCTTGATGATACCTTAGAATCTTCCTTCCAGTTGACTTCAAGAAAGAAAGCAAGATCTTATTTACTACTTTAATATATCTTTCAGATTCTCACTGCTAGAAAGCTCACCACTCAAAGCAGCATCATCTGCAACAATATCCATAAGGCAATGTTAGCATTTCCATGAATTTGAATTTACTATTTTACTTCTACATTTTTTGTATTTGTTGTTTTGTTGGTTTTGTTTTTTTTTTTTAATGCAGGAAGCTTTCACTCAGTTGTTATATTTTGAGGCATAGTAAATATCTCTCAGTTTCAGGTATTTTCATAGATTAGTATTCTTTTCCCCAAGTGTACACAGATATGAATCAAAATACTTCATTGATTGTATTTAGAAGGTATAAGTCTAAAGTATTTTCTTACTCTTGAAATTTAATCTTGTACTAGGCACCAGTTACAATTAAATATAATAATATGCTTCAATAACATAATTTTCCATATCACATGTGAATATATTATAAACTTTCACACTTGACAAACCAAGGAGGTTGTTTGGTGTTAAACTGCAGAGAGAAGAATTAGATCATTACAGTGCACATAAGTAGAAGTGATTCAGAAAATTCAGAAATCTGATTTTTTTTGTTTAGTATATAAACTTTTTTTTTTACCAAGATCTTGCATAAAGAAAATTATTGTTACTGAAGACAAGGTTAATCCTTGGTATCATACTGAATTTTTACCTGCCCACCTTTGAACAGTATTTATGGATAATTTTTTTATCTTTGATATCCAAGAAAAAATAAAAAACTTGAAAACTACTTGAAATCCAGGAAAAAAAATATTTATTAATAAACCAGATTTCAAATATTGAGTGCATTCAGGGAACTTACATGCTCAGATGATTTGTAGTGAATACATTGTTGACGTTAAAGGCCTTAGTAAATTGTGGATAATTTTTAAATTCAGGATGAATGAATTAAACAAATGCTGTCTTTTACAGTAAGACATCCTCAGTAAAAGTGCTCTGCTCTTTTTTGAAGACTATTTGAAGCTTTGTCATATAATTTTTCTAAATTTACTCTAAGTCATCAACTGAAATGTACTGTAAAATAGGGAACCTAATATATGCATAACAAAATGAAAGATTCCAATCCAAGGTACACTTTGTAATATAGTGACTGATAATTATGCAGAAATATTAAAGGATTGATTTGTAGAGGCTCTTAAAAAGCTAAGAGAAAAAAATTGAAAGTTCAGTCATAATTTAGGAAATTTCTGTCTTCTAGGGCTTAATGTTTTTACCAAAAGAGTTTTAGTAGTTCAAGATTTAGTTTTATATTTGAATAATGTAACCATTTGTTGTGAGTTAGCGTTGTTCAATGGAGCCAATGGGATTGCTGCGTTTTTTGTAAAGACACATTCTTAAAACAGGAAAGAAAGCAGAGGGGACTCACTTCACTTCTGGCTTTGGAAGGCAGTGGGCCTGGGCTGATCTGATCTCCCTGGCCCAGCTGAGATTTTCCTGTTCCCGGAGGGGTGGTGAGAGAGCTGCCGAGCCTCTCACCAGGGAGCCCGCTGGGCCCCCAAAACCAAAAAGACTCTGAGACAAAAGAGCAGCCATGTGGCTGACGATTGCAGCAGCTAGGATGGTGCTGGGCAGCCACAGTTCTTGCATGGCTCACAACGAACTCTAGCTACTCAGCTACTTTAAACCAACTTTACTGCAAGTAAAGAAAGGACAAAAACATCGGCTGCAGTTTTTTTCCTCTCAGTCTCAACACTTTAGGGGGATGAGGATGACATGCTGCTAACAGAGACCATGTGGCAGTAGGGGGACACAGCAAGTTACATTCCTAATACAAAAGTCGAATCAGATTAACCTTTCAACATTGTAACTCTATAAAAACTTTTTTAATCAGTGATAAAACTTAACCCTTGATGTCAGTAAGAAAGAAGTTTGATTTTCAATGGAAGGATTGAATAGAATGTTTTGAACTTTTATGGTAAAGATATATATAGTTAATATATCAGACTTTGTTTATTTTCTCTGTGATGTATAAAAATGTATTGGGGGAAGTGGCAATTTTTAGTGCAACTGTGGGTTGGAATATTAGTACTTAAAACAAATGGATATTACTGTGATTTAAGATGAAACTTAAAGAGAAATGAGAGGAATGAAAAAGATAGTAAGGACACCTTTTGTTTCTAGAGATAAATGAAAAAAAACTGTTGTATACTAAAATAGCTCATTCTTAAAAGTAACACCCCAATAGTTGATATAGTCTATGAAAGCAGTTGTATAAAAGCTGCATATCAAGAGAAATGCTTTGTCACTACAAAATAATTTTATTTTTCTGGGTGGTTATTTTCGTTTGTGACAAAGCCACAAGAAAATCTGTTTTCTTGTGGGAAAAAGTCTCCATAACACAACAAAATAAACTCTTCTCCCCAGGTGAATTAAAGTTAAGACTGTTTTTAAAAGTAGTAAACTGACTAAAAGTTGTGAGCTTTATCTTTGCATTGTCAGTGAAAAAAGAAAAAGGTTGCCTGGAATTTTGTTTTGATTCTCTCATTATTTTCTTTTTTAGCTCTGTTAATAAAGTTTTCTTTGTATGTTTTCAAGTTTGAATCTGCTTTGCTTTCTTTCCTTTTAATACTATCTCACAACAAAAAATAAGCCCCCAACACCATTACCATCTCCTATCTTGTAAAAAGAAAGAAGTCCTGCTCCCCAGCAACCAAGACATTTGAATCCCACATTGGGGAGGAAGGACTGTGTTTTGGTTTGCTCACCATACTGGGATAATAGCTGATTTCTATTTCCCTGCAGCTTTTAGCTAATTAACCAACAATACCTACCCAAAGACACTGATTCAGTCAGGAATGTGATTATATTTAATTCCAGAGTTATTTCTGGTTGCAGATGTCATTGGTGTACAACTCAGCCTTTGAAAGACTTATGACTTTTGATGCAGATTGTTTTTTTCCACAGGTCTCATATTTCCAGTCTTTCCTAAATAGTGAAATTGTGAAATAATGACACATGCTGGTCGAGGAAACAATTTTGCCCTGAATTTTAAGATACAATGAATATAAAATTCACTCACTAGTGGTGTTCTTCCACCAGTAGCATTCAGCCTACAATAAAACTTCAGGTGATCAAATGGATTCACATCTCTGTAACTGTAAGAGAACTATATAATAGGAAAAAACACAAATTACTAAGACATGCACCAGAGTACACTCTCACAAAACCATTCATTCTACAGGATATGACATAAATTATCTTTTCTAATGTTATTGCATCTATTGGCAAAAAAAAAAAAAAAAAAAAGAGAAAATATAACAAATTATTCTTTTTACTTCTGTTTCAAAGGCTTAGAGGATAGATGTAAGCCATATATATTGTGCATTGTGGTTATGTTATCTATATGAAATTTATTTTGTCTGTGTAAAAATGTAGGTGGGTTTAAATTTATGGTTTTTTATGGGTTTTTTTTTCATATTTTTCCAATATTGTGTTTTAGGGTTTACTGCCTACACATCCACCCTAGTTTCTTTGACATATTTTTTTTTCACTAATTTAATTTGACATCTATAATGTGGACACATATATTCTCTGTATATTGTTTTCTAAAGGAGATCCTACACAACAGGATATGCTGAGTGCCATTTACACTGTCCATATGGATTAGAAGGAATTAAGTAATTTTACATAAAGGCATGTTATCCCTTGAGTGTTCCTTTATTGTGTAGACTGACACTAAAATATGGTGAAGGGCAGGCTGAGAGTCAGGGTTCAAAGGGTTAAAATGAACAGGGCAACATCTATCATGTGACCAACCACTAGTGGTGTTCCTCAGGGCTCTGTTCTAGGGTCAATTTTGTTCAATCTTTTTGCCAGTGATCTGAAGGCTGCAGCTGATGTGCTCTAAGTTTGGTGGTTGTACCTAACTACGATGTGCTGCCGACTACAGTGGGACAAATGACCTTGCAGAGGAATATGGCTAGACTGGAGTATTTAGCAGTCACCAATGACATGAAACTGAACAAGACCAACCAAATGCTGGAGTCTGCACTTGGGATGGAGTAATCTCAGACATGAGTCTGAACTGGGAGAGGAGTGGCTGGAGAGCAGCCCTGCAGAAAGGGGTTTGGGAGTGCTGGTTGGCAGGAAGCTCAGTGGGACCAGCAGTGTGTGCGCCCTGGCAGCCAAGGGGGAAAACCTCATCCTGGAGTGCATCAAACACAGCATCAGCAGCCAGCCAAGAGAGGTAATTATCCTGCTGAATTCAGCACTGATGCAGCCTCACCTCGAGTACTGTGTGCAATTCTGGGCCCCACCATTTAAAAAGAATGTGAAGGTACTTGAATGTGTCCTGAGAAAGGCACCAAAGCAGGGGAAGGGGCTGGCAGGAATGTGCTCTGGGGAACAGCTGAAGACACTGGGCTTGTCTGGTTTGGAGAGGAGGCTGAGGGGTGACCTACAGCTTCCTGAGGAGAGAAAATAGATAGGGAGGTGCTGAGCTTTTCTCAGCCTCACAATGACAGGACACGTGGGAATGGATGAAATCTGGGTCCATCAGGGTAAGTTCAGATGTGACATGAGGAAACTTTTCTTGACCCAGAAGGTGGTCAAACCCTGAAAAATGATTCCTGGAGAAATGGTCAGTGCTCCATGCCTGTCAGTGCATTTGGGCATGGCCCTTAAAGCCATGCTTTAACTTTTATCAGCTCTGAAGTGTCAGGCAGTGGGACTAGATGATCACTGTAGGTCCCTTCCAACTGAACTGTATTCAATTCTGGTTTTATTCCATTCCATTCTATTCTTCCTGAAGCAGGATGTGCTCATCAAATGAATGGTTGCCAACCCTTGGGAGCCTCTCTTGAGACCTGCCCTGGGAGTCTATAAAACTTCATTCAGCAGATGAGGGGCATGAGGGCTGCCTTTGTGGAGCATGACCAGCAGTACATGGCCAAAATGGCCCAAAGGAGCTCTGATAACAGGCTGTGCTCAATGCTGCAGAGGAAGATAAAATAAATTCCAGGAATACTTTCTAGTCCACCATGGGCAAAAAAAAAAAGCCATTCTTCCCCAGGCTGCAGGTCATGATAGGCCATCTTCATGGGGCATGAGCTGTAGGCAGCAATTGAGCCAAAAGGGAGCCCTGAACAGTGCCAATCTGCTCTAGGGGAAGAGTCCTTCATGACCTCAGTGCTGGTGATTGGCTATTTCTTGAGCACGTGAGCAAAACCTGTCCCCTCCTTTCCCCACAGACTGTACACACCTTCAAGGAGATGCCCAAGCCCTAATCTACCCTACTTGGAGCCATCTCAGGGGCTTCCAAGAGTGGCCAAATGCTTCTGATATGATCTACCTTGGGGGCAAAAATCCTTTCCATGTCTGACTGGGCACCAGTGGGTGCTTCAAAGTACTAGGACCCCTGGCAACATCTCTGTATTCCATTTCATATGACTGCTGTCCCAGGGTCCCCAGGGGATGAGGATGGCACGCTCTGCAGTCATCCTCAAGAAGGTCCCTTGATCTTGCCACTGCTATTGAGCTGGAAAGGCCTGAGAGCCTCGAGCACCTCCAGATGATCATCTCATCTCCTGAGGGGCTTGTCATCTGATGAAGATGACTGTCACAAACTAGGAATATAGCTCACTGCTGCTGTTACTATCACATCCCCTTGTCCCACTAAATCTAGCTGCACGCCTCCTATGTTAAAAAGAACCACTGGCCGTGCTTACAAATGAAGTAATACACCCTTCAGCCACTGGGTAAAACTTTCAGAGTTAATTTCTCTCTTTAACCTTCCTAAGAGTTATTTGCCTACCTTGTATTGTTGGAAGACATTTAGGTCTTAGCTATAGCCCTGTTGAATCTTTTTTACCTTTAGTATTTAGGATTCAAAGTAATGAAAGACTAAGAAAGGTGTTGTTCTCATCATTTTGTACCTTGGTGCCAAAATTAGTATGCAATTTCAGACTATGTAAAAAGGAACATTTATATCATATATAAATATTTTTTGCTATGGTGATGCCAGAGATAAAAGGCAGGAGTTTGATTCCCTTGGCATGCAGGGATATGAAGAGCATGCATGACTTTCCACTAATTCACCAATGAACATTTGCCACTACACTGTTTATGATGGAAAGAAGTCACAAATGGTTTTGTGTTCTTTACCATATTTTTTCTTGTATTTCAATAGCTCTTTTTCTTCCTTGGTCATAATTGTTTATCCCTTTCTTGAAAATGATGGTAGGCCTCTAAGCATTTGTATTGCTCCTTCTAATTGTCATTTTCTTCTGTAGGCCGTAAGTCAAGGGTCTTAGTTTTTGCCTGCATTCACTCCAGAGAGAATTTATCTTGAACTTGAAAAATGAGAAATGTTCGTAGTGGTGCAGGTGACCTCTTATCAGGGCTTTTCACAATGCTTGCCTTTCTTATGGAAATATCTTGCCTGACATACAAGAATGTATTTGCCTGTATCACATTCACAGCTTACAGTCAACCTGTCATTTATTCAGGCCTCTGGAAATATTTTCCTACTCTGATAGTTCTAAAGTGGAGCAGAAACTCATGGCACTCCAACTGACATGATGGTACCTATTTCTGGTCTGTAGTTCTTCATGCAAGGAGTGTTTATTGATGTAGAAGATGTCTCATCAGTCAGAGCTTCAGCTGCTGGGGAGGATGAGGGCTGTAGACCTATACCATGAGACAGAACTTCTTCTGCTTCATGAATGCCGTGAAATCCAGAAGATGATGTGGCTATGAAACTTACATTTCTTCATGGCTTTCTGAAATCTAAATTCAAAAGATCTGACCATTAACTTCTCTGTTTCCTACATTTGATGACAGCAGAGCATGAACGATGGACACTGGGAGATGCTTTAATGCAGCTTCTACTCATCAGTACCTTGCTGGAGTCAGCTCCATGCAGTCACAACCAGGAGATCCAGCCCTCCACTAGACAGCTAAAGTGGTGAGGCAGTTAGACTAGATGATATCTATACATCCCTTCTGACTCAATTATCCCATTTTGTTCTATTATATTTTAAAAACATCTTCATTTACATCTTCCTTAGTCTTTCTGTCCACCTGCATGTCTACCCACCTCAAAACTTATTTTCTAGTAAGAAAGACCTTTTTATTTTATCAACTTAATTCTACCCTTCCCTTCCAGCCTAGTGTTAGTATTATGGATATATTCCACAGGTCATATTAGACGGACATCTGACAGCAAGACAGTCTTTATGAAGTTTCTGTTGTATATTGGTTCTCTGATTTACACTGGGAATCTCTCCCTGAGCTGTGGAAGGTTCTGTTCCGGGATTTTTCTTAGGGACAAAATGCATTATTCACTCTCACAATCACAGTGTGTCCAAGACCATCAGAGGTTAGGAAACTGGGTTTGTTTGGCAGATGTTTCTTGTTACTTTGCCAATTAATAGGTATTCATAATCCTGAGGAGGTTTAGAGGTAATGTAAATTACAGGGCAGGTAGAATAGCAAATGCACAAATGGCTGAAAAAGAAAGCAATCTTTTGGGGATTCCCCCCCACCACTTTTATTCTGCTTGTCCTAGAGGACAATGTCAGTGACATTGTGCATTGGCTTAGTTCTGGATGCAGTGTTCAAGGTCCTGAATAGCAAAACCTCTATTGTTTCAAGGGAGATATTCTACAGTTTGTCTTACACTCAGCTTTCAGCGCTTTGTATAAGTATTAAAACATTTTTTCTCAGCAACTAGTTTAAAATAAACTGTTGGAATACTTCTTAAGACAGAATGGGGAGCCACCATGGAATAAAGATAGCCGTTATTGGGAGGCAACTTGTGGTGTAGAGAAGTCATCTGCTACTTTACTAGTGTAGAGAAACTCATTAGATTCTTATTTTCTGGTCTTCTCAAAAGTTTATCCTTGCTGAGCAAGACATGGAGCTGGCACAGAGAAGCGCTGACTTTAAGAGGAAAAATGGATATGGGGGAGTCACCAAAGAGCTAGTTTGTGTGCTTGTGGCTGGGATTTTAATGGCAATTGAATTATCTCTGCAGGTAATGTAATAGAGTACATTGGACTTCTCAGATGTGGGGCACTCTCTGCTCGCCTTATGCAGTAAAGAACAGTGTGATACAATAGTAAGTCAGATGACACTAACAACTGGAACAAAGCATTACTGAAAGACAAAGGGGCTTTAAAGAGAAAAAAGAAGCAGCAATGAAGCAATGGACAGCCATGAGACTTTAAGTCCACTAATAAAGCTGAATTCCCATATAAAAAATCCTTACTCAAGCATAACAGTACTAATTTATAGTGAATAAAGCATTGGCTGGAGAATGTAATGATGAGAAAAATATAATATAATATTTCTACTATCACTTCTGGTGAAAAAGAGAAGTGCATGAAACAGAGTTGATACAAATAATACCTAAAACATTGTAGCAGCTAATAAAAGTATTTGATATGCTGTGACCTTAGAAAGAATGTGAATGTTTTTATCTGAGCCCAAGAAACATAAGGGACAATATATGCCTGCCTCGCAATCACGTAATCTGGCATCCACATGTACTTTTGGAGATATAAAAGATCACTTAATGAGAGACAGAAACATATATGGGGCAAATGATTCCAGCATATAGGGGATGATGCTGAAGGAAACAGATAAATTCCTTCAAATGGCAGGCACAGCTGAACTGTCTAGCAAGAGGATCAAAACAGTGTTATCAGTGCATAACAGGAACAAACTAAAGGAAATTCAGAAACAGGACAGAGAGAGACTAGACAGGAATGCAAGTGTCGCGTTGCAGGGTATGTAGTGAGTGAAATAATACACAAGAGTCTGATTCCCAGCAAAAACGTGGAAAAAGCAGAGAGCATAGCAAGACTTTCTGTCCAATGTCTTGTAGCTCAGGAAATAGAGAATGTGGTAATAGGTATGGAGGACACAGAGATTACCTTTAAAAGAAAGACATCTTCTGGTTGTCTTGCATAAGTCCAGATAAATCAGTTGCACAGAAGGATGCAGAAGAATTATGTTAACCTATTTGTTTTCAGAACTGTTCTATTAGGTCTTAATCAGTTGACTCCAGTTGTATGGTGAAGCCATCAGCAGCCTAATCCTACCAAGCTGGACAACTTTAATCTGGAGAATTAGAATTCATTATGCAGGTATTTGAACCCAAAGAGCAAATGCAGCTTGTGGAGAAAAAGTTTAACTATCAAGAGATATTATACACTCAAGGTGTTAATTTCCTGAGCATGGTAGAGGAGAAAGTGTTCTCTGTGCATGTTCTCCTTTTCAGCAATGTCTTACTTAAGGGAATCAGACACACAAAAATTTAGTGGAAGTTAGAAATAAGCCTCATTACAGTGAGGTGACTAAAATTTAGTTTTTGATAATGGCAGAGTAATAACAAATAGTTGATAACTCTACAAAAATTAACATTATTATGTCTATTGAAAATTTCAGAGAATGACTCAGATGCCTAATTGTTGCTGAGGAAAATTTGGAGTAAAGTGAGGATCTTCATTTAGCCAAACCCCACAACATATAATTGTATGTATGTCAGCATTAGTAGACACTAGATTCTATATGCTATCATCAATTTAACACTTCTGTCAGGCTAAGGCTTTTACCACTCTGTAATTTGAGCCATGTGACAACACTGACTGCACCTTTTGGAAGATAATGGCCAGGTGTAAATGCTTTTGACCTGCACCCGACTTCTAGGGTGTTGCAATGTAAATTGAAACTGGAAAAGATTCCCAAACATGTGGTTTGAAACTGATGACAGAGCTATTAAAAATTAATGATCTGACAAAAGAGACAGTCAATGTCACTGTGTAATAAGCAAAATATGAAGTTGAATGTAGACATTTAGAACTTGAGTAAAACTATGTTTTCTCTGTTAGCTGACATCTGGAGAGATGTCAGCAAGACCATAGAAAAGTCAGCACCATTAGGAAAGCACTCAAAATTAAAGCAGTCCAATGTCTATTAGACATAGTGATTTTTTTCCTGGATTTACCCAAGGTCTTTAAAACCATGAGGAGGTACTACTCCTAAGGCTCTGTAGGATTGCCAAAGCAAAATTATTTTGTTCTGAAGGAACTTAGGCACAATACTAATGCACACCAAGCAGTCTAGAACATTTACCAGGGACAGAAAATAAAAAGGAAATACAGAGCCATGCCTTCTGAAGTACAGTTCCCTCAATTCCCCTTTCAGCACTAGCTGAAAATCTGCTAGAGGAGCAAAGAAAGCAATCTGAGGTGCTCAGATTTCTGACTGTCCACAAGAGATTGCACAGCTTCATGAAATACCAGCCCTGGTAAAAATCCAAAGAAAACAAAGGAAAATAAAATAATAAAACCAATAGACAAGATTTCTGCTGCAGTTGCTGTAAGACTTATTGGAGGACATGTAAACAAAGATGGTACCAGACTGTTTGAAAATTAGAATTCCTGGCAATAGACTTCAAAATTAGCTCAAAATAGGTCACGTTAGCCTGGATGCTCAAAGGGCAACAGGAGAATCAATCTGGCAATGAAGAGGTTCTAAGCAAGAACAGTACTGGTGAGTAGTTCTCACTTTGCATTGTTCAGCTTTCACATTCCTGCATCTCTTTCCCTTCACTCTACCATCTACCATACAAAAAGGAAACAATGGACAATGGAATAAACTAGTAAAAAAACAGTAAAAATTTGATGATTTGATACCATTGTGTAGATGAACAGGTCTGGTTCAACAACCAAAAATCTACTTGCAGCAATAATAAAAACTAAAGGCTGATGTTACTAGCAGAAGGAAATATGAAGATAGTACCTATGCAAAATCAAAATCCAAATCAAAGTAAATAAGAGATATAAAGGGAAGTAAAAAAAAAAAAAAGAAATAAAAAAAAAGAAAAACTATAATCTTGATGCCAACAGAAGCCCAAAATCTCATTTCTTCCAAAAATTGTTACAATTTTCTTGAAGGAAATGTAAAATAAAAATACATATGGTCATGGCAATGGCAATATTGAGTTATACTCTTGATTCATTGAGTTTCAGCAGAGCTATTCTGCAGGCCATTTTGAAGATGTTCTGTGGTCAGAACTGGTGACTGTACAGTTGTAGCTGCAGGAGAATGCAGCACTGGTGTGGTGTAAATGTTACAATCATTCTATTACAGTATATACCTGTAAGCAGTTTATAGAATCTTACATAAGACTCGAAAAAAAAAATCTTTAAAAGCACTTCAGATTTGTTTCTGCTTATCCCCTGTACCCTTTGCAACATCAGGACAAAACACAGAGTGAAAAATATTCCTCCCTTTTGATGTCAAATCCTGTGCTTGAGAGAAAGAAAGGTGTCTGACCTAGCAGGTTTGTTCTGTTGTTCCTCAGTGCTCTGAGAAAGTGCGTGCTATGTGCTTGTTCAGGTTTTGAGAGCAAAACTAGTGAGAAACTCCAAGTCAGAAATACAATTTATTAGGAAAAGGAAAAAAAAAGAAAAGGAAAACAAAATACATGCAATAATACAAACGAAAAATAAAACCACTCACAGTCAGAATACAACCTTATACCCTGTTGGTCAGGATGTTTGTAGCAGTCCAGTTGTAATGGTGGCTGCAGTCCTCCTGGAGTGGCAGATGCGGCTCTATTGAAGCAGTGATCCTGTAGAAGGGTGCAGCCCTTCACTGAAGGTCCAGTGGTGATAGATGGGCCTGGTCTTCCTGTGAGAGTCCAGTGGAAAAAGCTGAATTGGTGTCCCAAATCTCAAGATTTTATTCAGATAGAGAGGCTTGTCTCCACCCCCTGTATGCAGCATTTCCCAATGGGATGATGTAATTTTATCAGTGTGACTCAATGACCCATTAGCAGAAGATCTCTCCCTGGAGGGAGAATAGGTCATGGAAGAGATAAAGAAACTGCTCTTGCTGGTTTCTTATCAGCTGGCCTATTAACAGGAGATTACATCACCCCCCACCCCAGTTCCAACAGATGGTGATAGAATACCTTTTTTGGTTACATTTTGTACTGCAACCCATGACAGTGCTTTATACAGGTTAAGTAAAGTTTTGTGCTCTGAACCTCACTCTGGAAAAGAAGCATTTCATTAGCCAGCTTCCTGGAATCGACTTAATACGGAAAAGTTAGAAAGCTTGAGAAATTTTAGAGTCTCTGAGTACATAATTTCTTGCTGTTTCACACAGTTACACTCATGTAGGGATAAACTTTTCTGAAATTTCAGGCTACATTTTGCCATGTATATGTTTCTTAGAATGAGAACTTTACCGTGGCTAAAATCCTTCTCCCAGAGAAGAGAAACCATCCTTGCAAACCTTGCTGGAGTGTGGTTTTGTCACAGTCATCTCAGGACGGAGATTTTTGGTTGAAAAAAAGCCTCGAAGTGTCATAACTGTTAGCCCACTCCGGATTTAATAGTAGTTGTGGATACCTTTGAATGTGTCATGGAGAACTTTTACTCTAGATATGTCTGCCAGTGGGTGGTTTCAGTCCCCAAAGTGAGTCCACACAGCACTCTCCCGCACTCAGTGTTTTCCTCAGCTCTCTAGATCCTTTTCTTCCTTGTCAAATGGCAGGTAGTGCAACATCTCACTAACAGCACAACAGCTGTGCACTGACAAGTAGATTGCGGTTAATATCAGACCTCTTGGGAGGCTGTTGGTGTGTATTCTTTTCCTATGAAACTTCATGAGACTTGTGGGAACTTTTATTTTCATTTGTACTTTATATAGACTGCCTGCATATTCATATTGTGTTAGACATTGTATTTGGATACAAATGTTTAACTACATATATAATATTGTTAAATGTGAAGAACTTGGCAGATGATACACAAAGTATGTGCAGGTTAAATTATATTAAAAATATTCTGAAAATTTGAATAAAAGAATTGTAACTAGTCAAGCAGTCTGCAAGGGAGTGTGGGAAAACTGTCATTTAGGACTTGGAAGAGTAGACTGGACAAAGCAGCAACAATCAAACTTTTAAAAAGAGGAATAACAGTTGGAAGTAGTTTGCAGTGGTTGGAGAGCAGAGCGTAAGTGATTTCTTAGACCTTTTTTTAAAAACTTTATTAAATTATTTCTTTGAAAGGTTTTCTCCCTGCTTTAATGTAATGAATTCCATAGCAATGATGATTAAGTATTTAGGGACTTTTACCAGGGATTCTTTAGAACAGATGATGAATTGGCTTCAGTTGCTAATTGACACAATAATCTGTGCCAAGGGATTCCTCTCTAGTTTTGAAACTATATTCTAAAAGGAAAAGAGAATTGATTTGTTAGATAACACTGATGTTGAGAATAATTGAAGCATGATGGAGAGCCATGCCTCTCATTTTTTTCTTAAGAAATGGTATAATTTATATTTTTTTGTCTTTATATTTCTGTTTCTTGCAATCTGTGATAAAAAAAGATGTGCAATTTTAACATAGCAACCTATGGCTGTAACTTTAAGTTGGAGCTTCAGTATGCCAAAAAATGAGGAAGCTATTGAAATAGTTCTATGGATAGTTTGAATGTGTTAATTTTTCTTAAAAAGAAGAAAATGCACAAACAGACCAGGTTTGCCCAGCTACCTTTTCTATAGAATCACTAATTTGCACCCTGAAGAGGTCAGGCAGATTTATGGAATAAAGCAGGGCCTCAGGCCATGTAATATGATTGTGAGCTAGTCAACCACTCATTTGTGCCAAGTAAATGTTGGAAATGATTCTCCTTTGCTGACAGTACCCTCATTACTGATTGTGCAGAGTAATTTATCAGGCATTTCTTAAAATAAACCATTCATTTATGCTAATAGGACTTGGCAGGGAGGAAAAATTGGCAGGACTTGAAGTTCCTAGTGTTTTTCTTTTTTAAAACAAAAACTGTAAAGTCCTTACTATTTTGAGCAACCGTTATCACAGCCGTGCATATAGTTTATTAAAGTGACAACTAATTGCATAATAAATTTTCACAATGGAAGAAAATTATTCCTTTGTTAAGTTTACAAGAGCAAATGCTTTGGTAGTACTGTAAAAGCACAGTCATTACTTTCATACTTGTACATTCCTTATTGGCTAAGCTTCTGTTATTAATGAATCACTTAGCATCTTTTCCATGACTCATCTATTCTCAGTGCAGTACCTCATCTTGAAATATCTCTTTGTTCTTTACCCCTCATGTATTTTCTGTTTGGTAGTTCCCTCCAAGGGGATGTTTTCTTTCTGTTTCATAGTGGGGCTTTGATCCTGCAAACAGCCACGTGCATCGGTAACTCCTGAAGTGAGTAATCCCATTAAACTTATGGGACTGGTCAATAGGTATAGTTAATAACTTCTACATGTTTGTAAGACCCAGCTACAGCCACTATACAGAGTTTAGCTGCTAACCTTTGCAGCTGAACTAACTCATATTCAGTTCAATGCATTTCACATTCAATCGTCTTCAAAAAAAATATATCTTCTCCTGAAAAAGCCATCCTAACTAGCCCACAAGAGAACATCCAAAGCTCAAAATAAGAAGAAAGTATTGAGACACACAAATAAGGTCTGCAACACTGATAAAATGACAGCTGTAGCAAATTGTGACTCACCAAAAAACAATGCTTTAATCCAATGCCTGCTGAAGTGTAAGGGGAAATCTTCTGTTAACTTTGCTGGTGGTTAGATCTGGTCCTCATTTAACAAGACAAAGCTAGATGCATCTCCAATTGTACATAAATTATGCGATAAGGGTTTTTTTGTGTGTTCAGTTTCTCAGCAAATGGCAAGATCCGTTGCATTGTTGAGTAAAACTAATGATGTTGGTTTTTTGTTGCTTATTAATGAAAGTAAATATGGCAGTGAGTAAATGCAATTAGTACAGAATATACTGTGCTTCTTATAACAACAAATTAAACATGACACATTGACCCTAAATTTTCTTCATGCCTCAGCCTTTAACTGCAAATGCCAGAAAACTCAGACAGTCCTTTCAAAGACAAACAACTTAAAACAGCCAACAGCACCTTAAATTGAAGACTAAAGCCCAGATGTTTTTTAATAATCAGATTTTCAGGGAAGCTGTGTGATGATGCAACTCAGATTATGGCCTTAAATTTTTGCTGTCTATTCCTATTGTACTTCATAGTTTGCAGAACAGAAGGGACCCATATCTCACAAAATGGAGAACAAAGGCTCTCTAACATTTTACAAGTCTTCAGCTTTTTAGTTTTGAAACTCAAATTTAAAATGTGAAGTTCATTCCATGAATACTTACTGAGCCTGGCCTTTTCTGCTACATGTCCATTACTCACCATTATAATTAGAATGTCCCTGCAATGGGTCTAAATGTTTCTGCTAATGTTTTCCATTTCTGTCTGCATTCTTTTCATATTGTTTCCTGTTATTAATGCAATAAAAATGTCAGCCACTAATACCAGATTCCTAATGGAAAAGCAAAACAAACTAAAACCACAGCCAGCACCACAGCTGAGAAATATAATTTTTCCTCATTTTCCAAATTTTTACTAGGCAAACTATTTTTTGAGGTTGCATTTACAATATGCATTGTTAACTAAGTTATGTACATTTTTCATACATGGGAATCATAATTACTGATACTCACTGTAACTGTTACAGAGTGGTTTCATGAATACCTTTGGGTTGTCTGATCAGAGAAAAACACTATCTTTTTTTTAAATGAGAGGACCGTAATTGGTACTCTTGGCTTCTCCTGCTCTTGGAAAAACACTACAATTTTTAGCTCAAGAAATAATGGGACAAGCATTACTTCTTTAATGTTCTCCAGCATGCAGATGCTTAATGAATTTATACTCTTATTTTGCTATGAGTTCCTGAAAGGTAGAGGGCTCAGAAGAGAGGATCCAGATATATATTGTTAATGCAAGATGAATGATTCTTGTAATGTGTCAGCTTATTTGTACAAAGTAGCCTCTGATTTCTTCTCATTACTTAGACCCTTCAAAATTTCTGGCTGTTCTTAAATACAATTAGATTAAACATTTCTGTTTAATTTATTGACATGAAATTGGTGAAGAAGTTAACTTAGAAATCTGAATTCTATATAGGACAAATTAATGGTGGCAGCGAAGTTCCCAATCTATTTATTATAATATATATGTTTGGAGAACAGATCCCCATATGTGCTGTTCCCTCAGCACATGCAAAATAAAATAAAAAAGTGGCTTCCTCCCTGTGAAGTCTGTAATCTTAAGTGTAATACAGGAGCAAAAATTGATAAATATCATGAAGAAGTGTTGAAATAGTACAAGTCAGCATACAGCAAATGATTGCAGCTCTTATGAATATTTTAGCTACTCACTGAAGATTAGTTTTCTGAGAAACCTCTGAGTTGCTTCTGGTAGAGAAGGCAAAAGGTACAGAAGAGGTTACCTCATGGATAATTTGACAATATATTCTTCTCCTATAAAACTAGCTCTTAAGGAACAGTGTGAGGTGCAAAAGGGCAGGTTCTGTCTGCTACGAGTTTAACACAGACTTTGGATTATACAGAAAAGCTGAGCATTTTCTATCTATTTATTTCACCTTTCATTTTAATACAGGTATTTTGATATCTCTTGCCGTATTTTTGAGACTCTACTGCTGCCAATTCAGTAGCGTAAATTCAATCTGTAAACTCTTTGGATTAAGGGTAGTTTTCTTCCAATTGTCTGTGCCCTTCTTGGTTCAACTGAGCCTCTGTCTGGTTTAAAAACAATAGCAGTGACTCAAAACAAGTATGTACTCTAAAGGTGCCTTCAAATGTTCCATTTTTTAATGCAAAAGTGATGGAAAATGGCAGGAGGTTCTGAATAGAATACATGCACTCTGCTTCCCTTATTTAACTTTTCTTCTTCCGGAACCCCTTGGTGGTGATTCATGAAGTATTGTAGTGAAGGAATTGACCACTCCTGGAAAGTAGCCCTGTTTGTTCATTAGAAGGGCTCCACTGCCTGTGGGGAAGCTTTGCTGAGACATGCTATGCAGTGGCCAGATTTAGTCCAATGTTAAGTTTCAGGTCAAAATACAGGATTTGAAAACCAATTATAATTGTACAAAAGGTAGCTGAAACATTTCTCTGCCTTATGCTCTATGAGAAGAGCTGTATGTGTAAGGCCAACATAAGGAATGATCTTTTGCATAGTCCAGGCTGACGGCTCCTCTCCATATGTCTGTGTACTGTCATTATTGCAGACACCAAGACTGCAAAGGTATCTGGTGCACACAGGAGGACAGCAGTGAGACTGTAAAGGAAACTGTCGGAGTTGCTGATTTACCTTCTTCCCACCAGTCCCTGTTAAAAAAA
Source organism: Thryothorus ludovicianus (assembly GCA_013397245.1). Lineage (NCBI taxonomy): Eukaryota > Metazoa > Chordata > Aves > Passeriformes > Certhiidae > Thryothorus > Thryothorus ludovicianus. Next base: position 553,759 of record VZTB01005682.1, on the reverse strand, counting down.
AAACAACAACAACCAAACCAAACCAAATCAGAACAAATTAAAAGCACCCCAAAAACTGCAAAGATGCTTTCTCAAGAGTCTGCTTAACAAGTTTTTGCATGGTGGTATATAATTTGATGCCACAGTATTTAAAAAAGATTAAGTGCCACTGAATGCTTTGAAAGACTCTGCATAGACATTCCAAATACAGCAATACTTCAGTAGTCTCATCTGGATTTAGTCTCAGCACATCGACAATAGCACTGAAACTTATTAACACTTGTGAAGTTCTGTGTTCAAGATTTTTCATTTGAAAATATAAATGCAATGCCAAGCAAGTAAAACTTGAAAAGGTTATCCTTTATCTTCTCAAACTAATGGCAAAAAAAAAAAATCTAATTTAGATGCATGAATGTATCATATTTTTTGGCCTCCCTAGGCTATTCCTCATTTTTCTCCAGCTGTAAATAATACGATTTAAATAGCTCAGTGAAGCAGCTCTATTATTTATCAGTCAAAAAACATTACAAATGATTGACAGGTTTTTATGAAAGAGATGGCTGAGAATTGTTCTTCCAATTAAAGTTTAATGTTTGTGGCATATTGCAGGTGCAATGTATATCCATAGGCAGACAGAAAATCTGAAAAATTATAGTTTTTAAAGGCTTACGTGTTTCTGTTTTCTCAGGTTTGCAAGTATTTAGTATATTTAAAACGTGAGTTTTTAGGAAGTGATTTTTGCATGCCATGGTTGAGGTGCTTCTAAGAAGTGTATTGATTTTTAGGCACTGCCTAGTTGAGACCAAATCTGTTAGAACAGGACTCAACCATACAAAGAAGGATAGGACAGGGACATCCAGGTCTTCAGAATCACAGTTTACTGCTAACAAATGCTTCTCCAGCTCAGATTTCCCCCATGCAAAAGGGAAAGGACTGCAGGTCCCATAAGCCTTTTGATGTTCAAGATAGCAGCTTTGCATGACACCTTGGAAAATTTCACATTTTCCTGCAGTGAAAGCAGGAAAAGCCTTATTTGATTGAAAAAAATCTATTTGAAGCCTAGTCAGTTAATCTCATACATTGCAGGTTGTTGTGGTTTAGGAATGGTAATCTCCAATTTAGTACTCCCACTAAAACCATGCTCTCTCCCTCCAATTTGAGGCACAAAAGGTGAAGATCACAAGCTGAGATTTAGAACAATTTAGTGGCAACAGCAACAAGGTAAGAAAACAAAAATTAGCAACAACAATGGTGTTAACAGAAGGTATAAGAAAAAAACATATTCACATGGAAAATACCCTCAAGGATAGACAATATCTGACAGCTCCCTCTGCCACATTCTCTCAATTGGAAGGAACCTCTTCTCCCTGGAACAGAGTCCCCTGGCAACGACCTGAGGTGGTACAGAATAACCTCCAGGTCCTAGCCATGCCCCCTCCAGGCTCCCGCAAAAATTGACCCTGTCCTTGCCAGAACCAAGACAGAGGTAAAACTGAATCATTAAAACTGATGTAATACCGTATTTTAAATCTTTTATGTGATACACAGAGCAATACAGAAGACAACATTGATGGAGACTACTTGTGATCCTCCTGCTGTTTCTTTGTCAGATTTTACCCTTTTTCCGTTTTTCAGATACTGAGTTTATCACTCTCACTGCCTCATCAAATGAAGTTGTCCAAATACCGGGTTTACTTCTGTATGTTCTTTAATCTTATTTGCTCAAGTGAGTCATGAATACCATGCTTGATTAGGGATCTATTACCAAGATGGTCTGCCAGGAGATAAATACTGCAATTGTTCATAATGGTTGTTCTGCCTTCCAGAATCCTGCTGGACAGAGCAGGCTAAGGGCTGAATTCAGACCAGGCTGCTTGAGGCTTTGTCTTTTGAGCCTTGAAAACCTCGGAGATGGAGATTCCACAGCCTCATCCGAAAACTTTTGAGAAACCTGCTTTCTGCAGGTAGTCCTTGCTGGAGCAGTAGGAAATAAAATCCTTGTTCTCATTTACGAACAAGTTACAAAATTGCCAAGTGTTTTCTGACAAAAAAGTATTGAAAAAATAACAGATCTAGCATTATTAAAGTATTGACAGTATCACCTTAAAATGGTTTTGTTCAAAATGTTTTATATGAGTGGTGTGGAACAGTAACACAGGCACATACTCTTCCAGCTACACTGTATTTATGAACCTCATGCTCCTGGAACCATTGATATCACTGTACGGACAATAGTTTTACTAGAATAGTATTCATATTGTGTATGAATTGGTATTTTGTGGTTCTATTATTAGAAGGATAAGAAGATATGGAGTACATTTAGGGTATTTTTTTAAACTGTAAAAGCTTTTATTTTAACTTTATCTTTTTATTTTTAGGCTAATAAGATTATACATACATATGCTTTTAAATTATTCCTAAAAGATAAATATTTTTTTCTGTCTCCTGCTTTATCCTCAAGATAAATTCATTGCTAAAAGCACTTCTTGGACAACTGCAGATGTTGAGAATATATCTTGAAGTTGCTTTCCTTTTCTTTCTGTGTGAAGCTTAAGCCCATGCAGTTGACTTTTTGCTGCCTTTTGTCAATTCAGTTGTTGGCTTCTACCACACCATCCCTTAGTTCAGTTATTTCACTCCTGTTCCTAACTGCATTATTTGCCAAGTCGACCACAGTTGTCTGAGCACATTACGAAAAATTTTTGTGATAATAAGAACTTCTTCAGCTGCAGGTGATGACTCTGCTTCATAACTCTCGTCTTCTTGCTCCAGCATTTTTTCTCAATCTCAGCGTTAAGCATCTCAGTCACCTTTTCATCACGTTTAACATCAAACTCTCCTCTCCTCTTCCTGCTCTCTCTAGTATTTTGGACCCTAAACAGCTAACTCTTTTTTTTTTTTTGCCTCCATAGCTGTGTGCTCTCTCTAGGTTTTGTGATTCCTTTCTCTTTTATCTTCTGCACTATAATTTTTCTAATCTATAGCTCTTCCAAGATTAATTTTACAAATGTTTCATGCATACATGAGAACTGGAATTCTCAGCAGATAAAAGGTCTGCATCTTGTCTTGTCTCTGACAATGACCAAAATTTTGGCTCCCTTGTCAGAAAAAAACAAAAATCAAACAACCCCCAAGCTTCTTTTCCTGATTATTTCTGTCATCAGCTAAAATGAAGTCTCTGTTGACATATCTTTAGAGCAACTACCTGAAGCTTTTCTTTTTTTCAGGAGAAAGGATGACAGAATCCCTGATAGTTAAATTTTGAGTTGCATTCTGTTCTTCCCAGAAGCATCAGAGTATGCCCCTTCAGAAATGCATCATTCCTTGGGTTAAGCTGTGGGAGAGACCTTTGATGGTTGGAGGATTTTTTTGACCCTGTGATAACAAATGACTCTTAAGTTTATGGTTTGAGAGCAAATATAAATGAAGAAAGTCCTCTTAGAAATTATATGAATTGAATTAAATATCCCCCCTTTTAAAGACTGCGAACTCAAATCCTGCCCTTATGATGCACTATTGCTTTTTTTTTTTTTTTCCTCTGAGTGACCCAGCTGGAGTTGTGCCTTTTCCTCACTAGTCTGCCAAGGAGCCTTTGTGCTGAATCACTGACTATTTCTACTGTAATTGGCTTGGACTTCTAGAGTGAGAGGTGCACTGAATACATCTCCTTTCTTGCCCACTAATTGTTTTCTATGCCTCATGGGGCATTTTCTTCTGATTTTCAGTGCTCCTGTAATCTTTAATTTGGAGCTGGATGTGTAGCAAAATGATTTTCTTTTCAATTTGATGGATTTCTGAAGTGTTTGTCAGTTTAAGGAAATTTTGAGCAGTCTTTCTTCTTGATGAAGAGGGAGTTTTACACTATCTTAAGACTTCCTGAAAGTAATCAACTGTCAAAAAACATAGCCACTTTTTGTTACTTTTTTGTTATTCCAGCCAAGATTTGTGTTTATCCCTTTATTGGTCCTTTCAGAATAAACAAGAAATAATGGAGTCGTTGTGCTTAAAATGCCCTATTCCCACTTCCCAGGAAAATCAAGGGTATTTCTCAGCAGCAGAAGGATATGGTAAAGTTGTGACTAGAGCCATTGTGTAGGGTGGCAGGAAGGTGATACAAACCAGTGTGCTTTTTCCTGAAGAGCTATGTTTCAGACTGCTCTTTTTGGAGCAAAAAATCAGAGTTTTTTAGCAGATGAATCAATGCTATATTATACTTTGATTTACATAGTGTTGGCATTGTTTCCACAAGTTTACTTTACATCACATCACTGTAGGCCTGTGTGTGTGCACTAAGACAGCAACTAAAATTACAGAAGGTGAAGGATGGGGTCAGAGGCAGAGGTGCACACCTAGCTGCAGAGGACAGGCAAGTAAGTTTGTGGTTGTTCTATGAGTAGGGCAACTGTAACCTTCTGTTAGAGATGGAGTGGTGGGCATCACCCAAATTTTGTGGACGACTAGGAACAGAAAATATTAGGAGCCTATATGACCTCACTGGCTCATTAATGCTGAAAAATCAATCTCTGTGTGATTTGCAACAACAAAAAATGGCACATCTTTTACAGAGATAAAAGCATAAAATGTGGCACTGAAATGCTTGCTATGAGAGTATCAGAAAATCCCCCTTGGTTGTAGGTCCCATCAGGTTTAGCCTCTGTTCTCTCAGTTCTCTCAGTTTTTCAGAATTCTCTTTAATATGTAAGACACCTCCTTTTTAGTCAAGTTTTACCTGTTTCCTTAGAAGTGTGTCTTTTGAAAGTCTACCTTGAGAACATCAAATTGTCTCCAAGTATGTTTCCTTGAGAAGAACTCACCTAGGGAAAAAAAATGAAAACAAACAACAAGTGTTGTCTGATAAAGGAAATCCTTCACTATTCTTTAAGTATTTGAGTTATTTGGGAAAAGAGGAAATTGCTAAGGATTAGGTTTACAGCACACGAGCATGTGCTACTCTGTAAAGCTTGTCAAGGAAAAAAAAGAAAATGAATCCCAGTAGGCTTGCAGAGTTTTGCATCCTGCAGTTTATTACATTTGTCAGTAAAAGCAGTAAGGATTATGGAAGTAGATTTATTAATTTTATGAAATCCTGGCATGATGGATTGGTGGCCCTCTAATAGAAAATGAAGTGGAACTGTTTTGCGAAACGACAAACATGTACTTGTAGTGAAAAGTTATTATTGCAGAAAACTTGTTGCAAATAAATCGCTCTAGCTAATCTCTTGGAAGTTACATGCCTTAAAGTCAATGGTATTATGTTTTATGTCTCCTTGTGTAAAGGAAGGTCCTTCATTTCAATGGGTGTTTGAATTCCTTGGGGCAGTATACAGAATTAGAACAGCTGAACATAACCAGTTTGGAAAAGTTTCCTCTTGCTCTTTTAGCCTTTGTTATTAATGCCTTAAAGACACACTGCTAAAGTGAAGGTTCATATTTTTTTTAATTTTAGTATCTCATCTTTTGTACAAGGTGTTTTTTGGAAGACTTTATAATATTCTTCTCAGAATCTGTCATCTGTATGGTGAAACTGAGATAAGGACAGTAAGTTTTGCCGTAAGAGGTATTAATTGAAACATGATTATTAGGCCATATTCATGTATGACAAAAATACAGCCATTGAGATCTGAATTGCTAAAAGCCTTTTCTCAAAATTATTAAATCATATCTATCTGAAAGCATTTGTAAGCTACTTGCATAAAATCACTTTAAGGACTTTATTCTGATCTAGTAGGCAGGTAGTAGGCAGGTAGTAGGCATGTTCCTGACTAGGTACCAGCATCAAAAAGAGAGCAGTTTCACTCATTTCTAAATAATTTGGCACTTTCAGTTGATATTGGTAATAAAGTTGTGTTTTTCCTTAGAACTGGTTCTCCACAGGAGAAGGCTAATGCCTGGGCATAAATATTCAAAGTGACCTTGCTTTTCCCTTTGAAATAAGCAAGGAAGTGTCCATTCCGGTATTGCAGTATGCCCTTAGTAATCGTAGCAGTCTATTTCATTTTTGTCACTAGTAGTAATTACTTTAACTCATAGAGAATTTAAAAATAAGTTTGGCTTTTCATTTGTACCAGTTTTTTACAAATTTCATTTGTACCTTTTTTTTTGCATAGAGTTAGTTGGAAAATACATGTCTGTTTTGCCTACGGTACTTTAACAGATCTATTATCATTTCATCAATGCAATGGAAAAAATTATAAACCTCATCTTGGGAACCATTGAAGAACTGTTATACCCATTTCACAGGGACAAAAAGCAATTTCCCTAACCTCACAATAAATGAATTTATTGACTCTGAATACCTAATCATCATTGAGCTATTCTTTCCTCCTTGCAGAAGAGGAATGACGTGTTCCCAGCTCTGGTCTATTGCTGCCTGTTCTCCTGCTCTTTATGTCTGTTCTCTAAGACTCTGTTCTCTGCAACCCAGGGACATTCACACCTCACAGATGTGGCTGACTAAACATCCCACTCTCTGTGGTCTGCGCTCTCATTGTCCCTTGCTCTCACCTGCCCTAGTTTGTTTTGGAAAAAAACATGATATTCCAGCACAAATGAGACTATGGCATGCCAAGCCAGGCTGTGGACAGTATGGAGATTAGGACTGAGTGGGACACACACCATGAAGGGAAGGTGTTCACTAAGTGTAAAGTTCTCAAATCTGTTTCTATGATCCATGCCAATCTGCAGACAGGCAGATTGGCATGGATCATAGAAAAAGTTTATTGTTGTTCTAAGGAAAATTTGTTGGTCATATTTGTTACAATGCTGTAGTTGCTCTAAAAACTCCCACTCTGCATGCTGTTTTTAGCGAGATCTTCACAATTACCTGAAAGTTAAGTCAGCAAATAGCGCCATCACTCATTGCAGCTAAGGAGGCTGGATTATTTAAGCACATGCTGAAATGGTTTGCTGGATCACAACCTCACAGAGTAACTACTTTATTTAAAGCTGTACAGCAAGTGAGTGCAAGTGGTAGAATTTTATCTCTCTATTCAGTGGTTGCTCCTCATCAAATCTGTACTGGGAATGTCAAAGACGTTATTCAATAAAGATCAGACTTCTTTGAGAAGGTAGAAACCTGATATCATGCACCTCCTATTAATAATATCTTCCATGTGGACAGTAAGCACCTGTGATTAGAGAATCCCAGTGTCTTAGAAATGGAAGTGACTTTATGTTTGCTGTATGTATATATCTATATATATCTGTATTTATATCTATCTAGATCTATATTGTCTATATCTATATCTTGTAATCATCTCATTGTAAGTGCAAGTGTGCATGCATTTATATAATGCCAATACGTCTGTGTATGTAAGTAGGTAGGTTATGTGCATGTAATCATCTGAAATGGAAATCTAGATGTTCTGGTATGGAATTTATTTCTTCTTCAAACTGTTTATACCATTAATTACTGTAAATTACCCATAGTTATACTGGAGTGTAAGATCAAGAACTTATACTGAATTCATCACATGGTAAATAGTGGGGTTTTTACATGTATTCATTCTTATACACAATGTATTACTACTCTAGAGTTTTTCATCCTTTTCCTCCTCTTTTTTAAGAGTTCTGAAGAACTTATTCCTATATTACAGACAATATTGGATTTGCAATTAAAGGAAACACCACACCTTGTAGATCAGTCTGTTAATAAACCTCAAATATTCACTATTTCTGCCACTTAATTTAAAATTTCCAAATATTGGAAAGATGTTGATTTCAATATATTCCCATTCCTATGCTACAGTTCTATAGTGCAGTCAAGGAATTTTTCCACATGCTTGTGTTACTATTTTTGCCATTGTTCTTGACGTATCTGGATGAGGATTCAGATGTGGATGAACATAAGCACTTCTCATAAATCATAATAGCATTTTCTTCCATTATTTTCCCACATTTAGTGTTGCTTTCTCTTCTCCCCCTTCTTTTTCCTTCCTTTCTTAAGAATTTTCTTTTAACTGCAATTTCTCCTTGAAAACTTTGTACTTGTTTGTAATTAAAAGAGCACATTATTTGTATGTCTTCATTAACATTTTTATCCAGAATACAAATTAAGAATTTTAAGTCATCAGTGATTTACTTTCCTGACATTATCAGTTTGTGGCCTCTCAGAAAGGGACCTTATTTCTGTGCTCAGAAAATCTGAAAGCCCAGATTTACCAAAATGTGTTGGTTCCTTATTTTTACAATCCTTTAAATTGATTTGGCAATATGCTCAAATATTTCTCAAATCTGGTTCTAAATCTTTTATTTCAAAGTATCACTATTTATGGTCTTGTAGTGTGATGGATAGTGAGAGTCAAAGCTTAATTTAAAAACTCAGATCTGAACACCATTAAAAAACTGTTCTTGTAAAATATAAATTAGTATGAGTGGGATTAAAGAAATCATCACTGCTTTCATTAAAAATAATGAGAAAAATCAAGATATTCCTTTATGTCTTTCTCAGTGTAAAAACATCCAATATGAGCAACTTCTGTGAAACTTATGGGTTTGCTTGTATACAGGTGTAAGGATTATTTTCATGCTGTTGTTTACCATAGATTTCAACAGCAGTTTCCACATGTCACAGGAAGTGCACCATATAAATCAGATGTGTTCTCCACGTGTGCAGAATGTACATGTCTGTGTCTCTAAATCAAGCAGAACACAGGTTTTTTAATAGAATTTGGACTGATATTGTATAATATTTTCAAAAGAATTCAGAAGTCTTTACAAAAGAGGACAGCTAGAGCACAAAAATACTAATTGGGTTAAACTTTTCAAAGTTGATAAGTGATTTTGTTTTTTTATTTTGGTTACCCAGCTAAAGCTATATTAAGGACTGAGCTTCAGAAAGTGTACTTTCTTTCAATTAGGGCTACCACAAGCTACCTCAGATCTAATAGTAAAAGCATCCTGAGCTCCAGTGCAGTCATTTATGAAAACTGTGATCTTATTTCTCTCTAGTCATGTTATGAGTCAAAGTTGGTTGAGAATAAAAATGGAAAGGAAGCATTTGCTGTCCTGGATCAGTCTGTTGCAGTACCATGCTCCTGAAGCTGAGTATATAGACTTGTTACACAAAAGAGTCCATTCCTCTTGGTTGACCTAGGAGAGTGAATAAAGATGCACTGGCCATATCCTTCCTTTGAGTCACTCAAGAAAAGAGTATTTGGATTTTCCTGACAAGAAAGGCTGTTTCTCATGTCCAATGTAGATGTCTGTGGTACCCTAAGATTGCTGTTGCCTGTACAAATATGTTACAGTTTCCCTGAAAGTTCTAAATAATGTAAAACGAAACAAGTCCACTGTATTTGATTTCTTGATCTGACTCTGGTTTGTTTTGGTTTGTGGTTGGCCTCTAAAGACTGGATGACCCAGATAGAAATTACAAAAAATTCTCTCTATGTATTAAATTGGCATTACGTCTTTCATCATGAATTGAAGTTCTGTCAGCACTTTTAGGAGTCATTAGTGCTTTGCTGAATTTTCCCACACCTGCTTAACACATGTTGGTGCAGTGCATGCTGCAAAGTGGGGTTACATGGTTTATCATTTAGGATAAATCCTAGCTGCCAAAATCTAAGAAATCTAGAACAGTTCAACAAGTATGGTCAATTTATTCAGGACCACTTTCTAATCTTTCTGTTTCAAGCATTATTTTCACTGTAAAATGTGCAACTGACCAGCTTTATGGAAGAAATAGGTGTGGGAGTACACTGATTAATGATGAAACTGGAAAAATGTAAACAGTGAGAAATACAAAACATTTAGAATATTCTATATTTAAGGTCAGTAGAAGGTTTTGGAGAAGGAGTGGGAAAAGGAGCAAGTGAGAATAAGGTTTAGGCTTCAGTGGAAAATGTTGTGGGCTTTGGGAATAAAAAGGAACATTAAAAGTTCATGAGTAATTGAGCTATATAGGATAGATTATCTCATGGTGTATTAAGTTCCTTGTGTTGATTAACCTCAGGTTGTTTGAGTAGACATTGGTTAATAGGAGACTAGGGAGAGGGATTTGGGGAGAATGGGGCAGTATGCATAAGAAGAGGGTGGGATACTGAAGCTACGTGGTGAATTGCTAGAGGTTGCAAAACTATCATGGGGAAATGTTGGATGGTCCCCCTGTATTCTTACATGCCTTCAAGAGCAACTACTTTTTACCATTTTCAGAGACTGGTCTTGTGTACTGAGCCAGTATGAATGTTTTTCTGTTTTTATGTTAGTTTTTATGGTCTCTGTGAAAGGGACAATGTTTGTCCACATGTGGTTATAGCTGGCAAAGGAGGCCAAATAGCAGTGCCAAGCAGAGAAATATAGAAACAGCTTAGCTGGAAAGGCAGACCTCTCTGTGGTAGCAGGTGATTGGTTAGGCCACCTTAGGATAAGGGCAGAGAGGAGTTAGAAGGTGCTGGGATTAGAAGCTAAGGATGGGAGTCATTGCCTTCTCCTCTATAAGGCTTAATCCTATTCTCTAGAAGGGTTGTGTTTTCCTTAACACAAATCTGTTTTTGTGATCTCCTGAGCATAAAGAACATTTCTTGCCACAACCCACTGCACATCTCATGCTACTCCGTTCACCCCCTCCATCCAGCTAACTAACTTTCCTCTTAGGTTTACTAATGCTTTCTGGCATAGGGATTTGCTTCAGTATTGCAAAATAGAGAACTCTTGATTGAGTGGTACTGCTTGTGTTGGCACTGCAACCACAACCATAAAAATTAGATTGAAACAACAAGTAACTTCATCAAACAATCTAGCTTTTCTTGAAAAAAAGAAAAAAAATTGCCTCCAGCATTTTCAGTACATTTTAACAATATGGGAATTTTAGTATTTTTTAGCAACATGTCTTTTGACTGGAGAGCCCTAACTAGATGAGTAGTATACAGAATAATTTCTGAAATATTTCCTCTGCATTTGTGTTTGGCAGTCTGGTATTGCCTGTTCTACATACCCATGGGAAGAAAAGATGTTGGAGGCCAGCTCTTTCTAGAAGCTTGCCAGTGGGGTCTGTGTCATATCAGCAGTGTCAGTCATTCACTTTGAGAATAAGATATAATGTGTACATCCACAGAAATGAGAAATATTAAAGGAAAATATTATATGCAAAGATAGACTTTAGATTTAAAAAAATTCAAATCTCTGTGTCTTTCTAAAGTTGAAGTGATCCTAAGATGCTTAGCAGAAATCACAGTTAATTTTTCAGCTCTAAGTTTATATACTACTTATTTGAAGGAGGTGCAGAATTCATTACATTCAGCACAATTTTCTCTGCCTTCAAAGAGCAGCTAAGCCAGACTAAGCAGTACTGGAGCCACTAAAGTCTCAATAATACTTTTTGATAACTAGTTATTATTTAATTTTAATTACATTATACTGCACAGACATAGTTCAATAGAGTACCTAAATATCCCAGTCAAGATCAGGGCTGTGATGTTCAAGAGTTTGCAGACAAAGGCCAACATGTGTTTTCTACCACATTATGGGAAACTGTTTCCACCCAAGAGTTAGCTAAGAGTTTAATCCTGCAATTAGTATGCTCTCTGCCCAGAAACTATCACTTGCAGCACGGCAAGACAGATGTATTTTGTATTAGAAAGAAATCTTTCCCACCACAGAGTAATGCACAATTTATCAGATATATCTTGGGACAGTGGTTCATGCTCCTCTAAAGCACCTCTGGGAGACAGAATATCAGAAAATTGTTTTTTGTATTTCATTCCAATACGAAGTGGAGCCCATTCTCTCAGTCACTGTATAAACAAATAGTAAGCAGTGACTGGAGTTCCTAATATTTCATAATCTAAATAGACAAATCTAACACAACTGTACAGGAAATACAAAGATATGGCAATGGAACATGATTTGCCTGTGATCACAGAGTTGATTGGTTAAAATCCAATTGTTTGAATTCCCAGCGCAACAGTCTGTACTATGGTTGACCTTACTATTAGTTGATGATTAGTTTCTTCTGATGAGTTTCATATATTTTCATAATTTTTCTTTGTATTTGGTGTTATTTCTTTATCAAACCTGCTGTACAGAAAATAAGCCTTGGGAGGAGCAGTTGCACTACTTCTATGGAAAAGAACAAAGCTGTAACAGATCTATAATCAAGGTAAATTTAAATCTTTGTGTCACACAGCAAGCAGTTACTCTTACTGGAATGTAATACATATATAGTATATATGTTTAAAAAGTGTACCATCAAGGATTACTTTTAACAAAAATAACATCTGGCTTTGGAATTAATGAATATAATCTGTAACAGGTATATATAAAGCATGAAGTAATTCCTGGCATTCTTTTGTTAATATAGTATCTGAAAGTTGGGAAGAAAACATTAGAATCCAAGAAAGCTACACAAATTATTTGATTTTATGTTTTTTTTTCCCCTACAAGTAGATTAACAAGCATTACAAACGTGCCCTACACCTGTAAGATCTAGTTATATGGCAGGTAACTAGGGAATTACTCTGGTTTAAAATGAAATCTGCACATTGAATCAGTCTGAGAACAGCTGGCTTAGGCATCAGCATGAGAATCAGAATAATCTATGAAAGGTATTTGTGTTAGTATTAAACATTTTTGCATGCTCAGTGCAGAAGATAGCCTCTGAGCTTTGTGGATTAGGAAGTGGCTGGTATGGCTTTCTGAAATTGGGCTGCCTCGTTAAGAATGGAAAGCTCAGTTGAAATTTAGTTATGATAAACCTATGTGAGACCTTGTGATTTACTGCTGAGCAATGCAAATTCATATTTTAAAAGGCAGAGTTTTCAGTCAAATTTGTGTCAAAGCTACTAGCAAATAAAGTTCTGGTCATTTCTGCAGCATTTAACTTCATTTTGGGCAAGAGCTATATACTTATACGTAAGTGTATCTGATAAGCAATAGGAAGGCAAATAAAAAAAGAAACTGTTCTTTAATAGTCAAATGCAAATACAATTTGAAGACTAACTAAAACATGAACTTTGGAAAGGTCTTTCTATACAAGGAATCAGTTCTTTACACTGGAATTGTAATCTGATAATTAGACTGATGATGAGACTTTGTTAAATTGTACTTTGTTCAGGAGTAATCTACCAGCACCATGGGAGAGCAAGCATTCAATTAATTCAGCATCTCTAGTTCTGGTGTTAGTATGTTAATACCATTTTTTCAGCACAGCTACTTTTAATCCACGTCTTTATATATGCTATTGCAACCTGAATATGGATGCTTTTTCCTTGAATTTTCCTTAAGATTTGGCACGAAAAAAATAATTTACATTACCTCAAAAAAAGAAAATTATATGGGAAAATTGACTAAAGGAAAATCAACCAAAAAGCTAAAATTAGATGGAAACCAAACCTGTTAGTATGGAACAAATGTGCCCACACACAGACTTGCTCAAAGTAATTGCATAAACTAAACCCAACTGTTATTCTTGTTCAGGTTGATTTTTTTGTTGTCTTTTTGCTTCTTGGTTTGCTGGTTTTTAGGTCTTGGGTTTTTGTGGTTTTGTTTTTTTTTTTGGTTTGTGGGTCCTGTGTGTGTGTGTGTGTGCAGAGAAGCCATAGGACCTCTGGCAATTAAAATGTAATTGTTGCTGTGGTGCAGATATTTACAACCAGTCTAAGACCCTTTCAAATGGCCAGTGCAGTGTAAAGAAGACACAGCATTGCTGAAAATAAAGTCAGAGGTAGGAAAACCAGAGACAGCAACGCCTTTCATATTTTTTTTGGATTTTTAGGGGACAGCACTTGCCAATCGTATGAGGTAAAATAAGAAGAGTGGTTGAAGGTTTTGCAGTGAAAAAGCAGATTGCTGAAAGCAGAAAAAATACATTAAATGAAATCCACAACAACAAATGGCAAAGGATAAAAGGTGAGGGGCTGTGTAGGAGGGAGGTGCAACTGATGATCCCAGACATTTGGGAATGGAAAAATTCCATTAAAACTAAGCACCTGCTGCTTAAGATTTGGGCTTCAAAATTACAAACCATGTCAGTAAAAGCATTTTGTTTTGCAGTTTAAAGGGCAACTGAAGGAAATAGTCAAATTATTAAGAGAAGGAAAAAGAGAGAATGGGGAAATATTTTATGCAACTGATCTGCACGCATTTAAGGTGGGGTATTGGTTAGGCATGGCTGGTTTCAATTTGATTTAAATTTTTATTCCCTAACTTTTCAGCTGTCTTCTTGAGCAAAAAGGGACTTTAGTTCAATTTAGTTTTGTAACGGGGTAGGCAACCATTCTTTGGATGGCTTCCTAACCTTGTGCCTCTTTACTCTTCATGGGTGTGTCTGACTTAAATTTCTGGTGGTTAATCCTACTCCAGTCTTTGTGGGGGAGGAGAGATGATTTCTAGCTCTTTTGCCTGCTGTAGGGTAGAACACAAAACTGAAATCCTTCTGATGGAGTAAAGGCTGGTAAATGTTAGAAACCACAAGAACTTTGATAGAGAACCAGCCTATACTTAAGTGATATTCACACGCTCACACTGGCACGCCTGCAGAACCAAAAACCATACTGAAGGCTGTTTGGTTTGCCATGGTTGTTTCTCCTGCCCGTACTGCTTTGATATTTGCAAGAGGATGAGTTGAATATCACATGTCAGGGATTGGCAGCAGACAATGGAAAGCAAGAAAAACTGTTCCCAGCCCTCCACACTGAGAAAGAATTGATCGAGTTGTTACTTACAAATTACAAATCAGTGGAAAAACCCAGCCTAATCTGCATGTGTTTTCTCTCTAATTTCATTTACAGACTCTGATTTAAGCACACTGCTTCCCTTTAAAGAACTTAAGATTAACTGTATGATTTCTTTTAAATATGAAACTGAAAAAAAAATGGTTGAAAGTAGTTATATGTCTAGAATTTTACTTTCCTCTGCTCAAGGAAGGACACTCTCTCTTCTTTTCTACTTTGAATACCACATGTCTCTGCACAGTCAAATTGAGGCATCCTGAAAGGGAAAGATTTTCAAATGTCCTTAGTTTTTACTGGAAAATGGGCCCCTTTAAAGACATCTTGAGTATAACACTCAAAGAATCATCCTAGGTTGCACAGAGCTTTTCAAAACTCAGCCAGCACTTTTAGTAGCCTATGCCTCAAGGAGTCTGGGCATCTTACCCAAAAAGAGCTAGAAATGAAATTTGCAGTTCTTCAAGTAATCCAAAACAGAGTATCAAATCCCTTCCCATCTTCCTTTGCCAGGGAAAGTCCCTGTACACTAGAACTGGCCTCATGCTACACAGGAGAAAGCAGAAGTAAATGGAGGGTGGAGTGGGAGAGCTTTTGGAAGAATGATCAGGCTGTGCACAGTGCTCAAACCCTACTTAATCATAGTTGCCTTGCTCAGAAATTTAGTTCCAAATATTTCCATGGTGCTCAAACATAGAGTTACCTGGCTCTCATCTGTGCTAAAGAATTTCAACCAACAGTTTCCTTGGCTGTGCTGCAACTGATGGATTTTCCCATTGTTTTAATACTCACTCTGAAGATACTTATTCTGTGTGGGTCACCAACCAGGCAAGCAAGTATCAACTTACAATTTTCCAAATGTGGAGGTTTGTATGCCTGTGTATGGTGGCCACAGAGGAACAGTCTGAAGACATATAGAATAAAGGAGCATGGCAATATCCGTGCAGCACGACAGACTCATGATTTGATGTCTTACTAAATGTCTAATAATTGCCTTTTAAAAATACTATTGTCCTTCTGAGAGTCAAGCCTTTGGCTAAAACAACGGTTTGTTGAGGAAAAATTAATCAATGTAAAAGTCTTTAAAAGTGACTGAAAGTAGTTCTTCTATAGGTAGACTGAGGAAGGCTTTCATTTCTCAGTTTCTTTCTCTTGATGGGCTAAGGTAGATGTTGTAAGACATTAATTATCCTATATAAATGAATAAGGAACCTATACTAATACACAAGTTGATTGTGGTGAGGTTAGGGAAATTAGGCAAAACAATTTGGTAACTGCTCCTGCCACAAACCATTTGCCACCTAGTTCACTTTCTATTCAACCATTGCTGTCAAAGGAGATGTTACAGTGGGGTTTAATACTATCAGACAGGTACGCCAGAATAGGACTGTGCAACAAACACCTCTCATTTTTAAAAGAGACTTAAAGAAGCATGATGAGAGTCATCAAAGATAATAATTTTAACATATATTCCTGTTACAAGGTGTACTGAAATGAGCTGGTCTGCTCTTTAGAGGCATAAAAAGGGACATAGAAAAATTATTTATCTTCTGCAAAATAATCTGTGCTGTGTTCTGATGTCTAGGCTTACAGAAGGGTACAGAAATAACTAGAGAAATACTTAAAATTTTGGCAGGCCACAGAAGAATGTTCCCTAGGAGCTGGAATATCAGGCTTGTGAACCTTGTCAGGGCATTTGGGAACAGGGAATGCATTTCCAAAATTTGCTTAGGAGAGCTTTTTGAGTATTCTTTTGAATTTGTGTTTAATGGAAGGCCCAAATATAGTTTAATGAAAGGCCCAAATATAGTTATTTTCACCAGCTGTTTAGAGAAAGCTTAAAGCCTCCTATCCTGAAAAAGTGCCCCATGAGTAAGTAAGACAAATTATACCCAGACTTTGGATTAGGCTGTGCATGTCCTTCAGTGTACATTGTCTTGCATCCCTGAATTATCAGCTTCATGTATCTGGACTTCAGCTGGTTGCTTAAAGAGTAAGGAAAAGCCCATCTGCAAGGAAGAGCTCATCTGCTCCCACTCTGATGATGAACAGCTGGCCAAGAGGATTACTTTTTGGGTCTCTGAAGAGCCAAAGAATCTAACTTATAGCTGGAGACTGGACACAGGAAAGGACAAATTGGTGTACTGAGGAGATACAGACACTTTCTGAGTTGGCTGGCATGAGTTATTCCAGCGCTAACCACAAGGCATGGGATTTGGAAATAGTTTTCACCAGGCTCAGTAGGAGAGCCTCCAGGAGCTGCTTGTCTTCTGTTCAGCTGAGGGCATTATTCACCTTCCAGATCATGTGAGTGTGTTGCAACTAGGCAATGCACTGTCCTTACAAGAGGCTCATTTCTGGTAGCATTTTGATTTCTCTTGTTCCATGCTTCTCTATTATTACTCTCCATATGATACAGTAGTTAAGGCCTTTGGGCTTACAGTAAAGATGGAACATGACGCTATATGTGGCTTGGCCTTCCAAGGACATTCAGACAGGCCATTTTAACCCCCATCCTATTGTGTGGAAACAGTTTTGCTTATGGGCATTTTCAGAAATTCATGTTTTTTGCTCAGAAATAACCATTGTGATCATATTATAATCGGACTTCTTGTATAGTACAAGTTCAGCTTCACTCTGTAATTTCTGCATTGGGTACACAACCTGTGGTTAACCAGCATCCTGTGGTGGGATTATGTATTGCGTTTTGTATTGATTAGGTTATGGCTTGAGACAAATTATGTTTTTATCTTGGATTTTCAGTATTTTGGGCTTGTGCCTGCAGGATTTTCCTTTTAGAATTTTGCAGGGATTCTCCCAGCAGCTCGTATTTCCCATGTAGCTCTTCAGCTCCTTCCTGCAAGAACAATAAAAATCCTATAGAACACACCTTCCACAGTACTGTAGAAAAGATACTTAGAAGAAATTCTGGAACCAAATATTATTTTTCTTCAAACTTATATCCTTGATAAACTCTATGTGTAATCCTTATTATGACCTGAACTATCCTTATGTCCTTTAGGCCTTGTCTCCCCAGAGAAGTACAGTATGTGCTAGATGCATCTGACAGAGCTGTGTCTGTACTTACTGGTAAGCTATTTGCAGCCAAACAGAATATATATAACAGCTGCATTTTTTAAGGATTCTTTTTGAGTGTCATCAGGGCAGTATTTTTGGGCATCCGTCCTTCAGCAGTTGCCATTTTTCACAACACTGTTAAGAACTTTATTTACATTGGGATTTCTTCACTTTTGTCAAGATTGACATATTCAGAAGTTACTGTGTGTGGCGGGGACAAGGAAGTCAAACAGATGATTAGAAAGGCAGCACAGATACATAAACTTATTTCCTTAGGAAATGGAGCTACAGATGATTGCCTAGGGAATTTATGGTTCTTTAAAATTGCTGCCTCTGGGTATTCTTATTGGTCATCTTCCTTCCTGTCTTTCTTTAAATCTTCTCTTGAGATCTGGGGGTTTCAGGAAGGAGTGGGATCATGTGAGTCTATTCAAAATGTTGGACCGAATTTTCAGCATTCATACATTTGGGAAGAAGTAGACACCACCATACTGCAACTTTTTAAAGCTTTTGGGTGCCAAGAGTCCTCCTATCACAAAACTGTGTTACTCAGATAGCACAATTATGTGGGATTACTCTCAAATATGCAACCAGAATGATATATTATTTCCTTTACTCCAGCAGTCTTGAAATACTAATTAGGTACAGTTAGTATTATGACTTTGAAAATGTAAAGAGTTATTTAAATGTTGAGTGGTATTGAGTGCTACCAATTATATCCAGGATGCTGGTTGATAGGAAATACATAAAATGTTTTTTCATGCATTTCTTTATATGCAGCTTCAGGTAAGAAAGTAGTTTTATAAATATTCTTGGCCAAGGATTTGCAGAATTTTGTAGGGGGTGCTTTGAATGCCTAAGAGTTTGTTTAAAAGTGGTCTCATTTTTAAACACCCATCATAGCTATCACAGATAATATATATTTACACTCTGCCTGTCATGTCATTCTTCTCACAATGCTTCTGTTTTAAAATTCTTGACTTGTGTGCGGTTGGACTGTCCTCATACCTCTTCCACAGAAGTCAGAATTGTCCAAATGAGAAAAGGTGGCTTGTAGATATTTCTAGTATTGACACTATTTACTACCCTACCAGTTTTACTGATTAGTATTTACTGATGATTTATACGAGTGTTTCTATGGCACCTAGAACAAGATTTATTTTTTTTTATTACCATTTGTATGTTTGTCCATCCTCTCCAGTCTCAGTTACTGATTCCTACTAATCCTGCCAAAGTTTTCCACCCTCTCAGCTGTGCTGGATGCCAAGAGAACACTTTGTGTGACTGTGCTCTAAGTGGGGGAGGAAGTGGAAGCAGCAGCAAGGAAGGAGGAGCAAGACTTTGAATATTATTTCCTTAATTACTTTTTTTTCCAGTCTTTAAGTTGTTCTTAAAAGGTAGATCACCTGCTCTAATGTAATGCAAAACCAAAATTGCTGTTTTTCCCAGCAATTAAATAGATTCCCAAAAAGTCTTGCAAGCTCCTAAACTTTCAGATCTATGGTAAGAAAAAGAAAAATATGAGAATTTTCCAGTTAAGATGGAGCAGGTCATTAATTCTGGAGATTACTTTGAAGCCTGTGTGCACTATTCATACTAGCAGGTACTTTAAAGTGAGCTTTTTTGTCTTGTGTACCTTTCTGCTTTGAGTTTCATCAAGGGGAATAAGCCTGTGTTAACCAAGCTGTGCCGTGCTGTTTGTTTGGGCACACCATCTTCTCAGCTGGGAATAACAGATTGACAGAAGTCATGGCTGGAGCAAATGGGAAGAAACTATACACTTAAAATGCAGTTGCCCTGGTCTACTCCTCGTATCATATCCCTGCACATATAATTTCTAGCACCCATATATTCTTCATAGTAGCCATGAAGCTCCTCTCATGGACTTATTTTGTATCGCTTTCCTTTTCATTGTCGTAAAAGTTGCCAGTTCTTTCTTGCTGATCTCCTTCAGGCCAGTTTCATAACCAGCTGATTGCATGCTCCAAACACTTGACCTGTAGCATGCAAGGGATCTGCGTGCAAATACATTGGCTCTGGGCCATCATTCTTCAGTGTTGATGATCTTTCATTGGCGTTGCAAAACTGTTGTGTAGCAACACCATGTTATTGAAAGATGTATGCATGTTTGGTTCTTGTGGTGGGTTGACCCTGTCTGCACACCAGCTGCCCACCGAAGCTGCTCTAGCAGTCACCTCCTCTGCTGACCAGGGGAAGGGATTGAGATAAGGACACAGAAAAATCAGTGTCATGAGCAAAACAAGCTCAACTTGGGGGATAATTAATCTATTTCAAATCAGTCAGAGTAGGATAATGAGAAATAAAACTACACCTTCTCCCTACCCTTCCCTTCTTCCTGGCCTTAACTTTATTCCTGATACTCTACCTTATCTCCCACAGTGGTTCAGGGGAGTGGAGAATGGTGGGGTGTGAACAGTTAATCACAAATTTCTGCTGCTACTTCCTCTTTAGTGGGAGGACTCACACTCTTCCCTACTCCAGTGTATATCCACAGGATATAGTATAGTATAGGATATAGTCCTCTACTACCTTCTCCAACATGAGTCCTTCCCAGAGGCTGTAGTTCTTCATGAACTTCTTCAAGGTCAGTTCCTTCCACGGCTTGAAGCCCTTTGAATGGTCTGCTCCAGTGTGGTTGTCTGGAGAGTCACAGGTCCTGCCAGCAAACCTGCTCCAGCATGGGCTCCTCTCTTCACTACTCCACAAGTTCCACCGGGAGCCTGCTCCAGTGTGGGTTTCCAATGGGGTCACATCCTCCTTTGGGCATCCACCTGCTCTGAGACTGCAGATTGGTCTCTGCTCCACTGTGGACCCCCATAGGCTGCAGGGCCTCAGCTGCCTCACCATGGTCTTCACTACAGGCTGCATAGGAATCTCTGCTCTGATACCTGGACCAGCTCCTCCCCCTCCTTCATCAGTGACCTTGGCATCTGCAGAGCTATTTCTCTTGCACATTATCACTTCTATCTTCTGTTTACTGTTCTGCAGGTTTTTTCCTATCCTTAAATATGTAGCCCCAGAGCTGCTACCACTGCCCCTGACTGGCTTGGCCTCGTTCAGCAGCGAGTCTGTCTTGGAGCTGGCTGACAATGGCTTCATCAGTCATAGGCAAAATTTCTGGCAGCTGCCAGAAGCTGCCCCTCTAGCCAAAACATTGCAGTGCATACCAAATACTCTTTGTTTTAATGTGATTCCTACATTAAATATGCTGTATGCTAGGGTAGAACTAACTAACAAGTGGTGCTGTGTTTCTCATTGCTCTTTTTTTGCAAAGGTAGATATGTTTCAAGCAGAATGTATATACATCCATTAGCTCAAATTATCCTTTTTTTCTCTTGTCCCAATGAAATAATAACAAATAATCATGACTTTTCTTCTGAGTTTGGCTGTCTCCAGGCCTGATTTTGTCTACATAGTTGGAGAATCAGATTGCTTCAATATACTCTAACCTGTGCTGTAGAAAATGTGTTGTCCAGTGACTGCTGTACAATGCTGCAGGACTGCTGTTTTTCAGAACAAAGGAAAGATTATTACCTTTATCCACTTTTATATACTATACTTTGCATATTTAATATAGTTCAAAGTCAGCTTTAATTTCTGCTGCTTATGGAGTAAAACTGACTGCTTCTGCAGCCCTAAATCTCAGCAATGCACGGAGACATGTTCCAAAGATTGCTGTGTATTTTACCTGTTTAGGGTGAATGTTCAAAGGCATCTCATTCTTGCAGAATCTTTCCTCTGGACCTATTTCAATGGTTTTATCTCATTTTTCTCTTTTGCTTTAACGTGTTTGGTATGACTAACTAATAGCTCAGTGTCATACTTAGCAGTGCCATAGTAGATAGGCTCAAAGAAAAAGATTTTTTTAGGATGAAGCTCAGTTCAAGTATTTAAGATGTCTTGGTACAATTGTCATTGAGGTTGCAACAGATAAAAAAATTGATTTATTTTTGCACTATTAATTCTTGTAATGGTTATGTGGTGTGCACAGCATGTATTTAGCAATGTGTCAAAATCAAAATGATGATAATAAAATATTAGCTTAGAATTTAAATGTGGTGAAAGAACTCTGCTGTACTGTCAGTGATGATCATAGCAAAAAGTGAAACAGATTCCTTTTAATTTAACAGGACAAAGCTACCACTTACACCGACCACTCATTTGTTCATTGCTTTTTTCAGGTGACAATAAATGCCCCCTTAACTTCACACCTGAATAGTGTCCTGCTGGCAGTAAGGATGCCTAGGTGACCACCACCTTACAGCCCTTACACACTCCTACCAGTCACCCTGCTTCTAACCCAGCAAAGGCCTGTTTTCTTCTTCAAGGCTCCAGTAACTCACCCATATGCAAATACTTTTGACCTTAAAGCAGTTCACCTCTCTCTACCTCTAGGGATGGTTTCCTCATAAGGCAGTTGTGTTTAATTAGCATTTGCATAGCATTCTACTGTTGTTTTCCTGGAGCGTTGTTCAGTAGGAGCGTGGGACTGCTGAAGCCTGACTGGCAAGCTCCTAATTGACACAGAAGCCAAGTGGAAGTTACACAAGGAAAGAACTGAGAATCGTTAATGATGGATCATTAGTAAGTTGCTCCTTTGAATGAATGTAGATAACTTTATAACTCTTTCAAAGTGAAAAGTAGCGTGATGAATTATGCATCAAACAATAAAAGCTCAAGGAAGACTCTGGTTTTATGATTGCTGTGCAATTTTCTAACATGCTCTAGTTTGTAAGATTAATTTTCTTTGGGAAGCATGAAGCATTCTGTCTGTTGCACACAATGTCAGTTTTGGTTTTCTCTCTTTAGAGATTTTATTCTGTGTCTTTCAATATTACTTCAAAAACTCCTAGGGTTTGAGATCCACAGTTTTTATGTTAGCAAAAATTTGCACAAGCAAATGAAAAGTCTATGGCTACTAAACCTTTGAGAGTTTGCTGATTTCTCAGAGAAAAGAGTTCCCAGATACATACACCTGAAATGAGATTGCTTTGTATTTTTTCTTTTAATAGAAATTTCATAATAGTTCTGTAGTTATTTGAATTTCTAGACTAATAAATCTCTAAAAGGAATTTTTGCTTTGAAATTATTGTCACAAGCATTTCAGTTGGCACAGAGATCATTCCTGTGGCTTGTACTAGTGCCAGTTCTGTCCTCCTAGGGCTCCTACTCACTCCTAAGAAGAGGAATTAATACAAATATTGCCCAGTTATGTCACATTTCTCTTTAAAATGCACTGATTTCTCCCTAAAGGTTTCCTCTGAAAATTGTACTCAGTGTGTTTGAAGTGAGTAGAATCAGAGAAACAAGTTAATAGAAAACTTATCCTGATGTGAGCTGTTTCTTAGCTTTCATATTTTAGGGGGTGAAAGGGACATATATTATTGGGTGAAAGGGTCTGTGGGAGATCTAATCCATCAGCAAGCCCCAGGGATCAGCCATGGGATCAACTATTCTAGAATAAATCTTCCTAAAGATAGGATTGGTACAAACTCCACACCCTCCTCCCATAGATTGTTTCAGCATTTTGCTACCCCTACCATTATAAAAGTTTGTTTTTGTTTCCTCCATTTTTCTGTGCTGTAATTTAAGTCAAGTATTTCTCATCATAGACATGAAATTTCTTTCTTTCCTCCTTCCAGGAAGTTTGCATGGATCTTGGGGGGAGTGGTTGTGGTTTATTTTAGTGGTAGTGGCAGGGTTTTTTTACATTTTTTGAAAACAATTTTCAAGTTGGTTTTTCTCTAGCCTTTCTCTTTACGTCCATGATCCCACTTGGTTCAATCTGTCATGTTTCCTGAGAAAATTTCAGTTGCTTTCTAGTGGAAGCTCTCAGGTGCTCCAGATAGCTCTGCAGTGGGGGCCTCATACCAGACACTGCTCCAGCTGTGACTTGCCAGCTCTAACTAGAGCAAAAAGATTATTTAATGTGTCCTGCAGGCATCTCTCTTGTTTGTACACCCCTGTAGGATGCTTGCCTTTTTTCGCAAGAGCATGATGTTGTTGACTAATCTTCGCTTCATGATCTAGAATAACCCCTAACTATTCCTACTTTCCTGTTTGTCCCCTGCCCTGTATTTATGTAATGGAAATAATTCCTTCTCCTTGACAGTATTGAATTTCACCCTCTTTTATCAGACAATTTCTCCAATGTAGCCAGGTCATTGTGGGATGTACTTCACAGGAAGTTTTAGCTTTTGAATTCCTCAGAAAGCTGAGCAGGTAATATCTAAGTTCCATCAGCCATCCAGGTAAAAATAAACTGATAACTGCTTCAGGCTGAACAGATTCCTCTGGAGTTCACTTAAAATGTTCTGTTTTAGAAGATCCCAAGAAGCAATTCTCTGAAAATTATTTCTCCCTTAGTATTACAACTGGCTTTGGATTTATCTAGATCTTATTTCTTTAGTCAGTTTATGGAAACTAGCAGAGAATTTTCTTTCTGAAAGTCTAATCTTGATTTGGCGTCCTACTGGTTGAAGGGTGTGCTGGTCTTGTTTGGGGTAGAGGCAATTTTCTTTACAGTGGCCGGTATGAGACTGTGTTTCAGATTTATGTTGAACACAGGGTTGATAATATTGAAATTTCTTTTTTAATTGTTGAGCAGGGCTTTCACAAAGCCTTTCCTGCTTCTCATATTGCCACACTGGTAAAACTGGGGGCACATGGGAGATTGAGAGGAGACATGATCAGGACGGATGACCCCAAATGACCAAAGTGACATTCCAGGTTGTATGAAATTGAGCTCAGTATATAAAGTGGGGTAAAGAAGGATAAAGTGGGGGAACTTTTGGAGTGTTGGCATTTGTCTTCCCAAGTCACTGTTACATGGCCCTGCTCAACTCAAGATGGCTGGGCACCTGCCTGCCCATGGGTGGTAGAGAATTCCTGTGTGCTTCTGATTCCACTGGTGGGAGAGTGAGCAAGTGGCTGTGTGGAGCTTGGCTGCTGGCTGGAGTTAAACTATGACAGAGGGTCATCTCACCTGACTTGATGTCTGGGGGGTAAAGCTCCCCATCTAGGGCACTTGCCTACCCTTTCCTTTATGGAGAAATACAGGTGATCACAATTCATCAGGCCAGGTTTACTCATTTATCAGTGTCTTAGAAGACACTATAAGTGTGTACTTTCATCTTCAGTGTCTCCAAAGAGTGTCTAAGGAACTAAACTTCATATCTAGATTATTGATATCTAAATTTAGATGGTATCTCACCTCCAGCCCTTTTCCTGGTAGAAAGACAAGAGATCAGATACACTATTTGTTCTTAAAAGGTACGTGCTGGCTGTTACTCATCTGCTGAGTATTTTCATTGTGATTATTTTTTCCAGTATTTAATGGAACTTGAAGTTAAATTATTTGGTCTGCGATTCCCCAGTTCTAACTCCTTTCTTTTTTAAGCTCAGAAACCATACATAGAATCCTGGAATCATCTGGGTTGGAAAAGACCTTTAAGATCAAGTCCAACCATTACTTTTTCCAGGAGCATACTTGTCAGAAATGTACCAAATCAGCTTGAAAAAAAAAAAAAGTTTTTCTAGGCACCTTTTGTCTTATTCCTGGAGGTGAATACTTTACTGTATTAAACATTTGATTACAGTTCATGAAGACTGGCAAAAGATAATAAAATGCAATGTTTTGGCATCCTGACTGACCTTTGTCAGCATCTCTTCTCGAATAAGTAGTAGCTTCATGTAGTAAACTTACCAGTTCATTCCCCTTGCTGGACAATATTCTATTTCTTCAGAAATAAAACAAACGCTGTTCTGGCTTTTGAAATGTTTTTTATATTTCTTTGCATTTCAAAGTAAAGCTGTAGTTTCATAGACAAAGACATAATGAAATATAACCTTTTTTGTAAATTCTTTTAATGATGTAATAAAAGCCATTGCTTTTAATAGAAGACACAGAAGTCTTAATATCGTTGCCAGCTTCCATATTTCCACTTTTGAAATTATTGCTTCCACAGCACATAAACAATTGTTGATTTTCTTATGGCTGCTGCTATTTTGATTTTTGATAAAATAAATGTAAACCATATAAAATAAAATAAAAGCTAGGAAATACCATGTCTATGCATGCTGTCAGTTCTATGTCACTGCAGGATAATGGAGCACACTGCAGAGATGCTTGAGCTGCTGCCAACTGGAGATGGTGCTACCCATTGCTAGTGCACTGCTCTGACATCAGTAAAAGTGTGTTAACATGACATTTCATTGTGTCTTTATACCTCGTGTTATAGAAATGTGGAGATTTCTGCATCGCAGACTGAGTGGGCTGGACATTGCTGTTCAGGTAGCAGAGAGTGGAAGATCAGTGACATAATATGATTTAAAGCACCCTCATATACATATCACTGGAAAAAATGGGAAGACTTTCTTAACTATCTTAAATATTTTAACTGGTGACTATCCAGGGATTCTGTATTTGAGTGAACTATTTAAAACTGGCTTATTGTTATATTATTGCAAACTGGAATATTTTTTTTTAGTTTTTAATATCAGAATATAACATTTCTATGATAAGGACTGCGATTAGAACTCATGTGAAAATGAGGCACTTTCCTTTAAACTAACATGGGCAATTCAATATCAGTATGGGTAGTAACTCTGGAAAATAATTTCCCTCCTATTTGTTTTTTTTCCAGGACCAGGTGTCAGATATAGTGAATTTGCTATGTCACATCCAAAACCACCTCCACTTGTTGGACAACACACAGTGGAGATACTGAAGAGCATGTTGGGGTATGAGGATGACACTATAGAAGAACTGCTTCGCACTGGTGCTGTGGCTCAGCATGAGGTCAGATAAGAAACATTAGCTACATTCCTCCACACTGAGTTCACATTACTTTGTCCTCTCTTTGCTCCCTTCAGTTTCCCTAGTGGGACTCAAAGAGAAGACATAATTCAATTCCTAATATTCTTCCACATGTGTTTGTAGGATTTTAACACTGATGTATCAAATAAACAATCTCATGATGTCTGAGTGAAAGATTTTCTTGGGGGGGGGTTGGGAATAAATGCAATTATACAGTCCTATGTGACTACTCATTCTCTGTACTTCACATGGAAAATTGAGTCCTTATCATAATTACAGTAATTGCCTAAAAATTTGTCTCCAGAAAGACATGATGTTAGTGAAAAGAAGCAGAACCTTTAAAATCTATATACTAAACTCTCCACTCACAGAAAGCTGCTTTGTATTTTAATAGAGAGTAATTTATTTACAAACTGGTAGTCAATCTGATTGATTTTGAACATAATTATCCATCCTGAATACTTTGTTCATCTCTATTTTAGTTCAAGACTAGAGTAACCATTGTAAAATTTACCTCTATCCCCTGGAATTCCAAATTACTCATGTGTCTTTATATTACATTGCATAGTCATGACAATCTCAACATGTTAACAGAAAGAAGCTGAAATTGGCACAGTTCTTCAGTTATCAAAAATACCTGTTCCAAGGCCAGCTGAGAGACAAACTGTGGCTGAATAGTTTTCTGTAATTTTATTCAGAAAGGGCCAGGCCTGTTCATTAAATACTGGTTCAAGAAAACCACATGCTGGATGTTGAATACCAAAACTTTGCCAGGTGTCTCAGTCTGGTTCTGTGGGTAGGTATCTGTAAATCCCTGTCTCTAGCTTTAATTACCATCCAAACCACCTTCATTATGGAGAATGCACAGGTTGAAATCTGTACCAAACTTTTTACTCAGTCCAACCCCCATGATTAAAACATGGTAAGAGTTGACAGATCTTCCTCAAATTTTGTAATGCAGTACTCTTCAGTAGGGTCACTTGTATAGTGGAAGAAGGTGGAAAAATTTGATCCATGAGAAATAGTAAGGAAAATATTAAAGGAGAGCCATTTCTTCCCTGTAAACCAATTTGGCAGTTCTTAATTCACAGAAGGCATCCTAGGTTCCTCTGTGACAGTACATAATTTACAGCTAAAGTACACTCAGTGTATGGGAAGGGTTTAACCTTTGTTGTGTGCCCACTGGGAGGGAGGCAAAGCCTTTCTATTCCTAGAACTGAATAAAATGAAAATCGACACTCAATACACAATATCCATGTTTCTCTCAAAGTATCAAAAACAGGCCTGGCATTATAACTAGCTTGTCACTTTGTTTCCACTCTAACGAACAATATCCTCTGTATTACATTTGAACTTCACAACTGTGTTACCTTCTAGGGGAAGAAAAGAGGTTATTACATAATCAAATTGCAGTGGAACCCCACTGTGGTTGCTCATTTTTGAAGCCCAGTGTTTTGGTTCATTTGTTTGCTTGTTTTCTCTGGGTTTTTTTGTGTTCTTCTAATTTTTTTTTTTTTTTTGCACTGCATTCCTGGCACCAAACGCCATACTCTATCCATGTGCTAAAGACATCATGAGATCCTGGAAGAGTGACTTCTAAAATAAATATAAAAATAAGTCTGAACTGAGAATTGGGACACTGTAGACGAAGAATGAAACTGAATTGGAAGAGGTTTGGATACAGCCCACCTTCCTTTTAATCTAAGGGGAACATCCTCTTTTTAATGAGAGAAGCAGAAATCTGAATTCTGATTCATATAAAATGGATAATCTGATATTGAAGTAAACTTTGTTTACTGAAGAAAACCACGGCCAGATAACATTCAGAAATCAATTTTCTGGGTTTACTCTCCAAAGGGTTCTTTTCTTCACGTTTCACATACAATCAAGGTATAGAATCACATACACAAGGTATAGTAAAATATTTCTCAGTTTTGTTAAAGGATTTCTAAAAACAGTCAGAGTTTTTCCCTGTGCATTTCCAAGCAACGGAAATAGCTAATCACCATATCCTTAACTACAGTAAATTGGCAGAGCTGCTTTGACATTAACATAGTAATGTTAGTTTAAATAAGCTGAATATTGGGCTTTATACTCCATAAAGTATTTTGTACAGAGTTTACACGCAAACAGTGTTTCCTTTTCTTTTTCTTTTTTTCATTTGTGTTCTTCCTTTCCAGTTTGCTCTGTTGACAGTCAAATGTCGAAAGGGATAATCGGAGACATTATTTTGTCTCACCTCCAGTAGTTATTGCAACAGGAGAAATACAGATACTGTTTGTCATGGGTTGCAAATATAATCAGGGGTGTGTTATTCTATTGTCATCCTTTGGAACTGGGATGGGGGGGTAGTGATGTGATCGTCTGTTGATAAGCCGGCTGATAAGAAACCATCAAGAGCAGTTTCCTTATCTCTTCCACAACCCATCCTCCCTCCAGGGATAGGTCTTCTGCTAATGGGCCATTAAATCCATTGATAAACTTCCATCATCCCATTGGGAAATGTTCCAGCTGGGAGGGGGGGAACTTCCATCCCTCTACCTGGATAAAAACCTGAGACTTGGAACACCAAGTCAGCCTTTTCCACTGGACTCCCAGAGGAAGGACAGGCCCATCCATTACCACTGGACCTTCAGCAGAGGCTGCACTTTTTCTCCAGGATCACTGCTTCAGCAGAGCCACAACTGCTACTCCAGGAGGACTGCAGCCACCATTGCAAGTAGACTGCTGCCAACACCCTGACCAACAGGGTGTCAGGTTGTATTCTGATACTGTCAGTGATTTTCTCCTTTTTTCCTTATTGCATGTATTTTGTTTCCTTTGTTTTTATTTTCCCTTCTTCTAATAAATTGTATTTCTGACTTGGAATGTCTCACTGGTTTTGCTTTTCAAACACTGTTTCTCAGTGTTTGAATCAAATACACACTGACTGATGCTTACTCTTTAAGTCAGAAATAAATGGAAGCCTTTAAATAACTGGGTGTCTGGAAGCTAGAAAGTCCTTTAGCTTCCAACATCTGATCATGAAGTTTTACTCTTTCATAAGAGTTGATCTTTTGTTTTTGGACGATTTGGAATACATTTAAATAATTACCATGATAATATTTAAGCTGGTTTAATACCCTTTTCCTTTGAAAATGAGCAAATAAATGCAGAAAATATTATAAAAAAAATGTACTGCACTCTTCCCAAGAATCTTCATGAATAGGTATCTCTAGAGCTCAGTTGCATTTTGACAATATTGTAATTTCAAAATAGTTTTCTCTTGTACCTCAAAACTTGGAATCAGCCATCACATGGGATTCTGGAACTCATAAACTGAGATTCCTCCACTTTTGAGGAAGAAATGTAGTTTGCAATGACTATACATAGCTGCTTCTGGCAATGGATGTTTGTTTTTCTCTTCTTAAATTGGAAAGTGGTGCTGCCATGATGTGGGAATATGTGTGATATTTTGCTATTTGCTTTAATTTGACATCAGTGTATCAAAAAGAAAAAAAAAAAAAAAGAAAAAGCCCCCAAAAGCAAGGGAGTGATAAGGCCTGTTATCTACTTCCAAACTGAACCCACTTATAAGTCTTTGCTAGGAAGCTTTAGCTACCATTGGAAAAGGAGCTTTAAATTTTGGCATCTGTTCTTGATGCCATGGTCCATTATCTCTGTTTTCTGCATTGGGGGATTCTATTGTTTTTGTATTATCTCCACTATTAAAAATATTTTCTCAGTCCTCTTCATATAACTATCTTCTTTCCTTTCCCATGCAAGTTAGTAAAGCTCTACAGCAGGTATACATCATCCAGAAAACTGCAAAACTGGCCAGGCAGAGTCGGGAAGATTTTGCATAGCCTGAGGATCTCACTGAGGGATATTTTAATGCATCAAAAGAAAATTCCAATCAAATAATGGCCAAATAGACAGTAATGGATTTTTCTTGCTTCTGCATGGATCTTGTTCCTATAACTCTTCCCCAGAACCTTCCCATTCACTTGGGAAGTACTTGCATGCTTGTCTTCAATGGGTGCCCTGGAACTGATGTACCAAAGTAGGTCTTTTTTGATTAGTGTCCATAGGGAACAGTCTCCTAACTATCAGAAGTTCACCAGCCTCAGCAGTGGTCCAGCTGATGTGCAAAGGCCAATGAAGCCATATTGATAAGAGGAATGATCTGCTAAAGAGGATCACTTAATTGTGATGAAGGAAAATGCTGTTTTTATTCTCAAGTTTACAAAATCAAAATAAAAATGTTAATTTGTCATTTTTATATCTTTTAATATATATAAAAAAAAAACACAACCAAAAACCAAAGCAGAGAAAGGTCCTTGACTTGCATATAGAATATGAAAATCCTTTTTTTTAAGTTCAATGAAATAGATTGATGCCTTATGATATTAATCAGTTTTGGTCTTGCTTCTTCAGAGATTAAAGCTTGTCCCTGACATGTCTAGTGACAATATATTGAGGGTAAAATATCAGAAATAGTTCTTCCAAGGATTGTGCATGTGTACTCAAAAACTGGGGAGAGCATTTTCATTAAATTGCCATATAGCTCTGCCACTCATGGAGCACTGTAAATCCTCAGCCCTGGTGAACCTGGAGAAAAAAGGCAGCTAGGCATCTCTGTGATTAAAATGGTCTTGATTTCTTTTACTATCTAGGTGACAATACATAGTTAATCCTTCAATCTTTCTAACATCGTAGCACTGTACTAAAATGTATTTATTTCCCCAAAACATATTAAAGTGCATTTAATTTCCAAAAGACTGAGGAAAGGTAAAGTACTTTGGGAGTTCAGGAATGCTGACACAGATGCTCACATTTCATGTCAGTGACATTAAACAGTGCCAGATACAGTACTTTTCTTAACTGCTTGTACATTGGGTTTAATGTGGCCTGATGAAATGCTAAAGATTATTAGCTGGTGAAAAAAACCCAACCAACCTTAGAGCAGTTCCTGCTCAAGCAACCTCCCTACACAGAGGCCTCCATGATACTGGCCAATGTGATAAAATACAATGGCAAACAGTGATACAGTCACCTTTTTAAAACTGACAACTAATCAATTCAATTACTGTATGTTTCTGTTGTGACTGGAATTTGGAACAGGCATGAGAAAAATTCCTGGGATCACATATGCCAAGGGCCCATTAATCTTTTGAAAGAAGAACTAATTTTTAGCTCAGACTGTGCAGAAAAATGAAGGGGGACGCAGGCAAGGGTTAAGGTGGAGACAAGCTGTTGATTTTCAGGGTTTTTTCTGTTCGCTAGAGCTACAAATAAAAATGAATTAATAAATATCAATTAGTCCTTAACTATGAAGAAAATCTTAAAAATCATAGTGTGAAAAGTATACTAAACTGTCTGTCTTACAAAACCTCAATATGGTTTACTTTATACTGTGTAGTGTAACACTGCTTATTTAAAAGATATTCAGGGAAGCAGACTGGGGAGGACGTCACTGCAATTGCTTCTGTGCATCAGCTATTTTGATATTTGTCTAACAACTACCACAAACTAGCCAAAAGACCTTTTAAGTGTAATAGGAAATTTGGAGATGTGTAACCTGGCAGAGGAATGCATATGTAGGTCCCATTTCCTGGAGATCCATATTAGGGAAGGTAAAGTTTCACATTAAAAAGTTGTGCATAAAAATGCAGAGCAGTGTGTACATTTCCCACTGAGCCTCTCTTCTCCTGGTGGATTGAGACTTGACAAAAGCAAACATGTGAGAAAAGTGACAGTTCTCTGATAATTTTTTTTTGTTTTTTTCATCAAAGCCTTCTCTCTCCGAAAGCCAACAGTAAGGACTTTTAGCAGAAAGATGGAAGTATTGATTCAAGAAAGTCACAGTTTAAGTATCTCATGCCTCTATCATCTTCAGGCCAGGTGGCCTTGGGACACCAGTGATATATGACTTATGTTCATCCTTTGATCATACTGTGCTGCTTACACAATTTAGTCAGAGAAATAACAGGGAAATACAGTTTAGTCAGAGAAAAATGGGATAATGAAGCAGTCACTCTACAAACATATACAGGTGTTACAATTTTTCTGAATTCACATTGTCCAGCTGCCTGTACTCTGAGACAATTCTGCCCACTCATTGTATCATATCCACTCTACTAAACTCTCCATGCATATTTGATGGGGAACAGGTTGAGACAGAGAAAGAACTTTAAGAATAACCAGGAACACAGAGAGGGAACACTGCTCAAGACTTGATTGCATCCGTGTTGACAAAGAACTCCAGATTCTGTAATATCATAGTAAGGGCTGATGGCCTTGAGTACAGCCAAAGTCACCCTGTACCTCTGTAGAACTGTATAGTTCTACCTTTGTAGTTCTGATTATAACAGATCTGACAAATATTTACATGACCAAACTTAATGATCACAGATCCTGGTTGCAAAATAATATGAACTACCTGAAGTTCATCAGAAGACCTGGTGAGGCCTGTTACTTTTAGTCAATGATGTTAAATTGGTAGAAGTATTAATTTGTTAATGAATTCACAGTTCTTAATACTTTTGAAGAGTCTGTCCTACTTGCTGACTCATTTTGTGTGGTTTTATGGACTTCAAATTGCCTTCTAATGCACTGGTTGTTCTCTTTCCTTTGCAGTTACAGCTGCATCTGTGAAGTTTTAGAGCACAGATTTCCAAAACATTGTACCTCTGACCATTGAATTAATTCTCCTAAAGCATGAAAATTGTTCGAATACATTACAGATCTATTTTGTGCCATAAATATTGGACAATTAAAAACCTAATCCGCTGTTCTTTAAAGGCGATGAAGGGGCATTCACATTGATTTCAGTAGGGTTGGAGCCCAACCCTTAGCACCATGAATTAGTGCATTCCAGGTACGCAAAGCCACATTACTTTAACTTCCCATGGTAAAAGCTCTCAGCCTTTTCTGTGCTCTCATCCAGAAGCCTTAAATCATTATGGCTTTTATTCCTTTGGTAGGGTCATTGCACTTTAAATTATGATATAAAAATTGATGTATGATATAAAAATTCTTGCATCAAATGCCACACAAGGTTTTATATGGTATTTGTACTTGCCTTAATGACCATGCTATTAGCAAAATTAGTGACATCTGTAGAATACTCATTTACTGAACTCTGTTTGGAGATGAGAGGAATTCTGACCTTTTTTGTGTAGCTTTTTGTGAGAACTGTTGACTATTGCCAGCCTTGAACACTCAAAAAACTCCAGAATCAGACCCTAAAATAATCAAGAATAGTTCAAAAATTCAGAAGAGAATATTATGATAGAGCAATATATGTAGATGCAATTTGAAAATAAGCTGCAGCAAGATTTTTGATAAAGACCTGGGAACATCTCTCGTGCATATTTGTCCCTGGAATAAAATTCAGGCCATTGCTGGCTTCCTTGCAGGCCTGGAATTTGTCCAGTTTGGTTCTTTCAGCTTTAGGGAGCTAATATTTTTAGAAGTTACTTCTAGGAAAACATTAGAAGAGAATTATAATGATGATTTTGAAATTGGTCGTTGATATCAGCAGCTGGATGCTGGGATCAAGCAAACACTATCAGCTAAATTGAAAAAGGTTCTCTTTCATGTTATGCAGCCTATATTTGAATAGGTTGGATGTGAACATTTACACTGCTATGAAAATAAGCATTGTGTGACTGAAAACAGTTTTAACTCCATTTCCCACCTCTTTATACAAGTAAAATCAAAGACAGTTCTTCAAATTCTTCACAGAAAAAAGAGAGAGAGACAAAATTCTTAAGGGGCGATATAGATTAGTAGTAGCAGTTACAGGAGTACTTCTTGGAAGGATGAAACTTACCATAGCTTTTTTGACTCCCATATCTTTTAAGAATTTAGTCTCACATGAAGAGGACTGGTCCAGTGGTTGTTGGGCAAACTGAGGGCTATCAGAAAATCTGCATGCCACAAATTTCCTGTTTGATGCTGCACAAGTCCCATTCCCTTCCTTTGGGTTATCTCTATGTGGTTTTCTACTTTTCATTCAGAAGGACAAAGTAAAGATTGCAAGATAACCTGATAGCAGAAGCCATCTTTGTTTAGACAGATGGAATCCATTGTCTGACTTGCTGAGGCATTGTGTTGATTTAAAAATGCATGTGTTGCCGCATAACAGAGAAGTTAAAGTCTTTTGCAAAGTGAGGACATTCTATCTTTCCTGTAAAACCAATATGAACAACCACAGTTTCCCAATCTCACATTACTGAAACAGGGAGAAGCCTCCCCAAAGGGCTTGTGAAAGAGTTCCACAGATCATTTGGTTATAAACAGATAGTATCTTTGTACCTAGTGGTTGCTTACGTATAAAAACAAGATCACAAGCTTTTAGACTTTGGCCTTTCTGGCAGCAACTGCAAAAAGTTCAGGAAGTTAATCTCATTTTCTAACTGGGATAGTGAATTTAATGTTATGGAGATTAGCTGCAATGTATATTCCCAGGAAGAACTACTGACAGCTCTACTAGAAGCTGAAAGGTTTTACATCTAAGAAAAATAAAATAAAAAAAAAGGAAAGGGAAAAGAAGAAAGAAGAAAAAAAGGAAAATAGAAAAGAGAATAGAAGAGAAGAAAGGGAAAGATGATAAAACAAAACATATGAGAAATTATAGGAGAAGAAATAGAAGTGGGAAAGGAAGAAAGGGAATGGCCTTGGTATACTGAGAAAAATTTGTCACGTACATGTTTTTGCAGTTGATCCTTGTGGTAGGTCAAATAGTAATATATAGCTTTAAAGGTGTGGTGAATGATCCCAGCCATGAAAAGGAAGAGAGCACTAGCAGTGACCTGGACTAGCCTTGTGGAGAAATTTTAGTAGGGTTGCTGGAAGACCTTAGACACTGCATTGTTTGGTCCCTAGAGTGTGGCTGGTGGTTAGCAAACAGAGGGCTGAAATTACATGGGGGAGAAGAGACACGTGGACAGATCATCAAGCATAGCTGCCTCTACAACCAGGGCAGGGAGGAACCCAGCAGTGTCTAAATGAAAATGAAGCTCTTTGAATCTCAGAAAATGTATTCAAAATGCCTAGACACTTATTTCAGATCACTTCCCTGATCTGGAGATATGTGCTGACTGCTTTCCTGGTTAGAGAGTTTCTCTAGAAGAGTGGACAAGAGACTTTGCCCTTTAAAAAGCAGAAAGTAATACTGTGTTGTTTTCCATATTCCTCACTCTGCAAAATTTCAAATGAAGGGCCTGATCCCATGCCAAGTGGAGCACATGGAATTACTTCCTTGCCTTTGATACATTCTGGCTCAGCATTTAATTAATAGTCCTGAATTTATAAAGGTTTTGGCTTTGAACTTTTCACTCCACCTTTCCCAGATAGAAAGATGGGATCCACACGTACCTCATTAATTTCAGATGGTTTGTTTCTGCTTTCAAGGTGTGCATCTGGAGCCTCTGAACTTCCTGGACACAAATGAACATTAAATCTGCCTACACTTAATAGTAGGTCTCAATAATGCCAAAGTTTTTGAAAGTGAGTTTCAATCTGATTTTATTTGTAATGCTCATATGCATTCCAGGAAATACTGACATATTTGAACTCCAGAAGAAGAGATAGCAATGAAAAGTGGATTGAAATTCTGCATGTTCAAATACAGAAGAAATTTAAAACTGCTGAAGATGTGCTAAACCTGTCATTTGAGCCTTGCTGATTCATTACTGAAATCAGCCATTCAGACCCAAACAAAACAAAAAATCCATTTGATTTCAGCAAATATCCAGTTTTGCAATCTGCACTCAAAGTGAAAAATGATGAATAATTAAATGACCTACACAGTCACTTCAAACCATACAGTTTAAATATTCAGCTTCCATGCAAGTCAGGGTGGAAATGAAACAGTTTCCACAGAAAGAAAAGTCAGGAACTCTGTGTGCTGTTCAAATTTAATGTTAGTAACTTATTTAAGCTTGCCATGCTCAAATCTTAATTTTCCCATTTAAAGTCTTGAAAAGACTGAAAGTATGTGAAAATGTATTTGGCCTCAAAAGATACTTATTTTAGACATTATCATCTGAAAAATGTCCTTACTTTTAAGTGTCCAGATTATTCTGCCAGTGCAAAGGGGATTTGCTTGGGAAGAGCAGCTGTTTGTGGGTGAACCAGCAATGGACTTGCAGTTTGACTCCTTCAAGAACATCCCCAAAACAGAGCAGTAAGGCAGAGGTGAGGGGTATCTGTGGTGTTCTCCCCTCTCCTGCAAGGAAGGTGGTAGTGGGCACTGCAGACAGGAGGGGAACACAGCAGGATGTATCTGCAGGAGCTGGTGTCAGAGACCTTACTTACCCCTGGTGAGAAGTAGGTCTGCAGGGAGGATTCAGTGCAGGCCTGGAGTGGAGGAACAATAATTTGAAGGACCCAATGGAGGGAGGCCTGGTAGGGTATTTGGAAATTGAAATTTTGGTTTATCCCTCACTTGGAAAGAAGATGACTCTGATGCAGCCAAGATGCCTTTTAAAGCCAAGCAGGGATGAAGGAAGTCTCCTAGGCTGTGGAGTAGGGTAGGTCCTGATGACTGTTAGCTCTATGATTTAGGTCATGCCAAATCTGCAAGTGCCTGGCTATGGGAAAGAAAGCCAGCAAAACTGCCAGAACATTAACAACACCAGAGGTCTGTAAGTGTAAGAAAACCAGGTTGCAATGACAAGTCTCACCTGACACCTATGCTTAGAAATTTATGGCAGGTAATCTGAGGGCATAAAAGGGCATCCCTGGAGCACTTTGCTGATTGGATTCACCCAGGATTTCTCTTTATGACAATTCCTCCTCTTGTTGTCTGGTTTATCCAGTTGCTTTGCAACGTGTCTGGGCAAAGACTGCTCTTGAACAGGCGTTACTGAGTGTTTGATCAGAATGATGAGGTACTGATTTTATTTGGATGTTACAGTGATATGAATAACTAGTCTTTTCTCATAGCTATAAATTTTGAGGAAAGTAGCTGTCTCTCTTGTTATGCTTTTGGAATTTATTACCAAGAAAGTATCTGATTTCTTCTATCACTGTGGGTTTGGGCAACAAAGGCCTGACTTTTCCTTTTATTCTTTTATTTTTCTTTTTGCTTTTGTTCCTTTTCAGATCATCAGCTCTTTAAACCACTTTACACTTATTTATCTCTTAGATTTCAGACTTTCCCCCCACCCTATGTTTTCAGTTTTCAAAAGAAGAAATGTGATAATTTGGAAGGTTCACAGAAAGCATGTTTTGTGATTATTTTTCTTGTGATCTGTCCAATGTAAACTGCTTTAGAAAAGCTCTGTTCCAGCCACTCTAATTCACTTTTGCAGAATATTGGATTTGAAGTTGGCTAAAGAGAAGGGCTTTTCTTTTAATGGGTACTCTGAGAGGAATGCAGCTTAACTGTTTGGTTTCTGTCCTGACTTTTAGCTCTGCCTCATGGTGCTCGGAGGGAGTCCTGTGTGGTTAACTTTAAACTAACCTTCCTTTGATACTTTTTTATTGCTGAAAAGGTGCAATTATGCCTCTTCCAGTGCTTGGAGTGTTATGGTAGAGCAATTTGAGTCTGCCCTATCTAAGTCTATTCCTTATCCCTAGTGAGATCTAAAATAGTGACAAAGAATTGTGTGTCCTCCAGCTGCTGCAGTCGGGGAAGAACTGCCTATGAAGGCTTGAGAGGGAGATTCCCATAGAGACTCTGCACACAGTTGAGTTGCAACTGGAAGCACTGGAGGTACCTGGGAGCACAGTCCCAAGAGGAGAGCTGAACCACGCAACTTTCTGTGGGTGGAATGACACCAGCTGGGAACACATAGTGATTTCATGTTCCAGCTTACTTCGGAGCTCAGTGCTTGCAAGGTTGCTGATGCTTGTAAAGGCAAAGCTAGGTTCCCACAGCTAACTTTTTCTCACTGATTCTGGAGAATTGCTGAACAATCTCTGGGGTGCATGCCAACATGATAGGAAAGAATTGCCCTGACTCTCTCTCTTTTTGTTTGTTTGCTCCTGTGGCCTCCTGGCAGCAATCATTCCAGGAAATAACTTTTCTAAAATAACAGAACATTTGTTTTCTCTAATCCTCTAACTTTTTTAACTCTTGCCAAATCAGAGCAGAGGTAGTGGGGAACTTAACTAAGTTTAGGTCTTCAAGCTGATCGCTCCAGTACCTGGACTTGTGCTTTGCATTTTCTCCCTCTGGAAACTGCAGAGATCATACTCATTTGGCCCTTTCACTGTGTGGGAGAAACCAGGCCCACAGAGGCCCCATACATGGTACTGATGGGACTGTGGAGCAGGGCACTTCTGGGCAGACAATTGATGACTAGAGGGTTATAACTCACAGTTTTGTACCTGTCATGGCAGCACTCATCACTAATGTCCTGTCTATCAATACTGCTTTTTAGGTGTTGAAGGGTATAAACTTAGCCTCCCAGTGAAACACAGCCAAAGCCATGTCGTTTAAGAGCACATCTGGTCCCAAATGCAGTGGAGCTGTGGAGTGTGGTCTCAACAGCCATTCTTTCCACTCTGGTGTCATTGCTAGACAAGTATCCATCCAGGTCAGAGGGACACAGCTGGTGTAACAGTGATGCTAGAGTGAAGTTGTCCTGTTTCTCTTACTATAGAACATATATTTCTGCTTTGAAAACAGGTTCCTGGAAGATATCTAAACAGAAGCTGCTGTGACCTGTAGTGAACTTAAATCATGACACTTCACTCTTCTGAGTTTGATGTAGATGGCAAAAGTTTTCCTCAAAAGGAGCACTGGTTTTGTTTGGTTGCATGGTAGCTAATAGCAGTGTAACAAAGCAATCAAACTTTGAAAACCTTTCTGATTCAGTTCAGTGTCTTGTTACTCTCTCTGATGCATCTGTTAACCTTCAGAAAGCTACGTGGGTGTTTAGAAGAATAAGGTGCTTTACATTAAACACATTCTTTATCTGCCTCAGATAAAGAATGGATTTTGGCACAAGTTACAGAGACAGGAAAAAAATTACATGCTAAAATAGGGGGTTGGTGATTCCTGACCTTTCTTCATAAAAAGCAGAAGAAAGAGTTGGGCTTTTGTGTTGATTTTTTTTGCTTTGCTTTTCTTTTTTTTTTTTTTAAATACTGCTCAATACATGTGGTGTAGTTGCATTTTCAAAAAAACCCCCTTTTTTTTAAGGAAATCAGCTAACGCTTAAAGAAGCTAAATTTGTATTTGGGGAGAGATGTATTTGTATTTGAGAGATGAGGCATTTTTGCCAAAAAAAGGCCATTAGGTGAAAACTTGGAGTGCTTAAAGGGTAAGTTTTGTTCCTGCTGTGAATGTACAAAATCCTTCTGAATGACTGAATCAACACATGAAT
This sequence comes from Thryothorus ludovicianus, assembly GCA_013397245.1. NCBI lineage: Eukaryota > Metazoa > Chordata > Aves > Passeriformes > Certhiidae > Thryothorus > Thryothorus ludovicianus. The sequence goes on along the minus strand of VZTB01005682.1, from coordinate 513,872 downwards.
GCTATTTCTCTTCTAATTTAACTAAGTAGCACTTAAACATCATTAGTACTTGACATTTAGGTCCCAGTTTGTAGCATCATCTGCTGTTAGGCTTGGGAATATCATAAATTATGAGTAGCTTATGGCCTGATTTTTAGATATATATTTTTTTAAAAATACATAAAAGTGTACATGTGCACACATATAGAATATATATATGTTCTTAGATATTTGTTTTCATATTTGTAAATATCAGCCCAACCCTAACTGGCCATCCAGAATTATCAGTTGCTTTTGAGAAAATACAGCTCTGGGTCTTTGGCCCTGTTGCTCCCTGTCTGTGTGCGTTGGAGAGTCCCCCTGTAAGCAGGCCCCGCTGTTGCTTGCTCTGTCTCCATTTATGCCAGGTATGTAAGCATAAGCCTCATGTTAAGCATGTTTAAAAGATCTTGTTGATTACAACGGGAGTGCTCCCACAGCTTATAGCTGTGCAAATGTTTACATACCTGGCCTGCTCTGTCTCCTTTAAGATCTGTCTCCTTTTCCCTGCAAAGCCTTTTCTGTCTGCTGCTTTGAAATTTCCCATGCTTCATGCTTTCCCCTAGCTGCAGGGAGGCTGCCCAGATCCTTACTAGGAGAAGTTCTGTGTTGGAGGTTTGAAGGCTGCAGCTTGCTGGGAATTTAAAGGCCGGTTGAAACAACAATCCATGCCTAGTAAACAAGCACATGCCAATAACGGGCTTCATGTTAGTGGAGAGGCTTTTGCCAGTGTAAAGTGTTTCAGGATTCCCCAAACTTCTATTTTGGATTTGTCTCTTATTTCCCAGCTGTCCCAGAGAATAGCCTCACATATGGATCCATTCCAGCTCCTGAATATTCTGTGATTATTTAATCACAATAACTACACACTCAAAAAAGAAGAAATAGACTTTGTATGCTTTGCTGTGGTTCACAGCGAAGGTTGAGTGTTGGGGTCATATGTATAAAAACACCTCTACATGCAACAGACATTCATATATATGAATATGAATATGCATGTATAGTATACACATAAAATGAATATACACATACAAAGATATCATCCTTTCAAAATAAGTTTTCTTTCCAGAATCTGTAATTACAAGAAGACCAAGGAAAGGAATAACTTACTGTTTGTTCCAGAGTTTGAATGCTTTTACACTGGTGAAAAACAAGCCTGGCCTTCAGTCAATCCTTCTTTCAGTTGTTCTGTTTGCTTGAAGATTACATTGTTGCTCTGTAGAAGGAAAAATAACCTCTGAAAAGTCTTTTCTGGGCTCAAAAGATTTATGTTCTGCTTTGTTGATGTTTAGCACTAGCACTTATGTCAGTCCTGCTCTTAAAATGAGTGTGGTAATGTTCCTTTGATACATTTTGAAGTGACTTTTGCTAGCTCAGACTTTGAAAAAAAAGTACGTATGTAATAGCTGTACTAACTTTAAAAAAGTACCTTGCGGTTCATGTGCTGTAACAGAATATGCAGTCAATGTTTACTTTCTATCAAACAAATTTGGTGTGCAATAGACTTTTATGAACCCAAGCCTAATTTTAATGGCTGTGATACTGCCCGTGATGAAGGTCCTGATTCTGTTAAGCAGCTGGACAGGTGCTCACTTTGGCACTTTAGTACCTGTCAGAGCACTCAAATGCCAAGAGCTTGCACTCAGTGATTTTATGTTCAGAATTAATGGCACATGGGAGTGGCAGGCATATCCTTATTTCCAGAGGTCCCCTTGAAATGCATGTTTGAACCATATCTCTTCTGGGAATGTCACTGATAGTGGCCACAAGCAGGGATGTGATGGAAAAAAGATCCTGAGGAAGATGCCAGGTGAGACCACACATTCATAATGAGTAATCAGGCCTTCCAGACTGCCATGATCACTGTCAAAGATGTTTAGAGTTTTACCTTGTGCTTAATTAGTGTTCATGTGGTGTTTTGTATTCTCCAAACCCACAGTGCACTACTGAGAATAGTGGATTCAGTAGCACAGGTTTTTCTTAAAAATTTGTATCACTGCAGCTATGTCAGCTGCCCTGGTGGATAGTTTTCCCTTCTACTGTACACAGTAACCAGTTTGTGCTGGGAATTGAACTGTGTCTCAATTTATTTGTAAAATTACACTGAGTTCGTGGTTAAAGAAATATCCATAGGCATTCTTTTAGAGCAATTATTATGCTTGCAATGGGAAATGGGCACCCCGGGTTTGTGGTGGGAGACTGCTATGGAGGAGCTATCTTGTGAAGTGTGAAATGCTTTCAACATACAAGTGTGACTCAGCTTCACTGGGACCTAATACTTTGGAATGAGTCTGGGGCTGCATGTGGACTGACGGACAAATGCAAGTGAACATTACATCAGTGAACATGTATTGACAGTTTCAATCTCTTTCAAGGGGTGACATCTGTCCTGCTGGCAGACAGCAACAACAGCATCTGACAAGTCAGAGCTTAAAAAAAAAAAAATATATATATATATATATATATATATATACTGCAGCTGTACTACAGGTTTCCTATATGACCTTGAGCAAGCTTAAGTCACTCCCTGATTTGGGTATGTATTACTAGAAGCAAGAAAAATATCTCCTGTATCTCCTATGTTTATATGGTGAGTGATTCGGGATGGAACACTCTTACTATACCACTGTGTAGCACATAACACAGCGGAGTTTTAAGCAACTAATATAAATAAGAGAAGTTCTTCTTCCAGCTCAAGGGATAACAAAACCTTTAGAAATCTAGCTTGTTTAAATGAAGATAAACAGATTCGATTTGGTATGATAACTATTAGTGTGGCAACTATCTGTCACTACTGCTGCAAAGCAGAGTCTTTTATCTGTTTGGATAAACATAAAAATAAAGGGTTATTAAGAATATTGGTCAAGCCTGAGACTGGTTTTCTGGTATATTTCTTTTAAACCAGCAGCCGTAACTATTGACACGCTGGTCAACCTTCTTGCCCCTTGTAAGACAAAGAACACTAGGAAATTGAGCTCACTTACAGTAAATTGGGCATTCCAAGATTCCCTTGTGCCTCCCTTCCCTTCCTGCTTTTGGCTTATTCTATTGAGTAAAGGAACACCAATATTGTTTTATGAACTGTTATCAGACATGTACTTACTTTAAAGGCATGGTCAGTTTTTACTGAGCCTGTATTTATCATCTGAGTACATTTAGGTTCTTTATCATAACGACTTTTAAAAGAAAAATACATCCTCAAAACACAACTTAGAAGCTTTCGATAAAAAAACCAATTATAGTAGAATGGTTTGGGTTGGAAGGGACCTTCAAAGGTCAACTAGTCCAACCCTCTCACAATGAGCAGAAACATCCGTAACTTGATGAGATTGCTCTATCCAACTTGAACTTTGGTGTTTCCAGGGATGGAATATCTACCACCTCTCTGGGCAACCTGTCCCAGTCTTTCATCATTCTCATTATAAAAAATTTCTTCAATATACCTAGTCTCAATCTACCCTAGTTTAGTCTAAAACAATTGTCCCATGTCCCTCTAAAATGATAGTCCCTTGTTCCTTTGAAACATGCCCTAATAAAGGTCAGTCCTCAACTTTCTTAAAAGCCTTTAAGTATTGAAAGGCTGCAGTAAAGTCTCCCTAGTGTCTTCTCTTGCTCTAGGCTGAAAAACCACAACTCTTAACCCTTCCTTGCAGGAGAGGTGCTCCAGCCCTCTGGGTATCATCGCTGGGAAGAGGTGAATGAGATCCACTGTCTTTCCTACAGTGAGGACCTCAGAGCTCAATGCAGCACTTCAGGTGGGATCTTGTCAGAGCAGAGTGGCAGAATCAACTCCCTCGCCTTGTTGGCCATGGTGCTTTTGCTGTAGCCCAGGGCATGGCTGGATTTCTGGGCTGCAAGCCCATATTGCCAGGTCATGTACAGGTTTTCTTCCACCAGCAACCTTAAGTCCTTCTCCTCAGAACTGCTCTCCATCTCTTTATCCCCTAGCTTACACTGATGCTGGGTTGCCCTGACCCAGGCTGAGTACCTTGCACTGGGCCTTGTTGAATATCAAGGTTGACAAGATCTCACTTCTTGAGCTTTCCCAGGGTTCCCTAAGTGGCATCCTGTCTCTCAACTATGTCTGCTGCACCATTCAGCTTGGTGTTATCAAGTTTTATGCAATAGTTAGCTATAATTATAAGCAGCCAATGTACCTAGGACCTGAATTCAGATTCTGCTTTTCTCGGTGGAGATGCCCATAAGCATAAGAGTGGTAGATGAGGCACTTGAAAGCATTTCTAACCCTCTAGGAAGTTTGGCTCTTGTTAGTGCAGCTTAACAATTATATCTCTGGTGCGACACAAAATTCCACACTTCTTGGCAGTGATCTGTGTCATAACTATAATTTCTGAGTTGCAACTGTGCTTTGGTTGAGCAGGAAGAAGTTGGGAAAGCCATTTGGTGAGTCACAATGAGATAGAATGGATCAAATCCCAAAGATTAGATTAGCTCAGAATCTTAACCATCTTCGGCAAGCACACTAAAATATTTCAGTAACCCTTTTGTCCCTTAACAAAAATTTTATAAAAGTTGGCTGAATATCAATAGCAAGTGCTTAGAGTGATTTAGAATCAGGACTTTTTGGTGTTTGTTGTTGTTGTTTGGTAGGGGTTTTTTTGTTGTTTTATTTGTTTTTGAGGGGAGGATGGTGTCCCTCCAAGATGAGAGAGTAAAGTTGAAGGACATCATAAATCTCACACAGGCCTTTTACTTTCACTGTCTAATCCAGGAAGGATAAAGTATATATTCTCAGACACTTGACAATAAAAGACCCTAAAATGAATGGATAGTCTTTCATTTTATTGACTCTAAGGAGACAAAAAAGGAAATACCTGTTTCTCCCAGATGGAAATTTACACTTCAAGCTATGATAGTAGGTATGTTGCAAGTTTTTGGGTTTTTTTAATAAAGTTTTATTTTCAGGAATAAAGGCTCTGCAAGAGATTCTCAGACTTTATTTATGTGTTTAAGAAGGATGAATGAAAAAAAGATACCAATGTATCAATTTTGAATTCTTGCAGCTCACAACTTTAACCTTTTGTCAGGATTTTCTGGAAATTTCTTGTGTTGGAATGTTGAGTTTCTCAATTTTTATGAATATTTTTTCAGAGGTTCTTTGCAAGGGAACTGAGCATCCAGATTTGAAGGTATCTTTGAAATATCCATTCCTTAGCATTTCTGGAGTGTTTCAAGTTTCAGTGTAAATGACTGCCAAGGATTTATGTTGTGTTAGAGAGCATCTTCAAAGAAATATCAGCTGCTGCTGGAACAATATGCAGTGAAATTCGATTGACTCAACTAACATTTCCCCAAATTTATTGAAACCAATAAAACAAGTAAACAAATAAATAAAAAACTCAAACTCTGAAACAACACCCATACCAACCCTCTGAAAAGCTATAGGGCACTTTAAATAACAAGGAGATTCTGTAAGTTTGATGTACTGTTTCCTGGAGAAGTTCTTGTAGTAAAGATCATCTCTGGTTCAAGATTATGAGTTCTGATTTCATCCAAATCTGTGATGTTAACCTTCTTATTTTACTGAAATGTAAGAGTGGAAATAGAACACATTTTTATTTTACTTAGTAACAGAATAAATATTGTAAAAACTAGTAAGGAAGTTGAGTTATTTGTCCTGAAAGGACTCAAACAGGATTTCTTAAGTAAAAGTATTTTTTTCTATCACTTCAAAATACCAGTTATCAAATTTAATTGTAAAGATTCCGATCACTACATATAAAAAAATGCATGGAGATGAACAGTTGTATGCAATTACTAAAAGCATATAATGTATCAAAAAGTAATATTTTAATATATGTACTGTTTTTATAAGATGGGAAAGCTGGTTACTACTCATACCATCCTATCTTTGTGCAAGAGTTCTGCATGCTGTAAGTATTGTTATGAGAGCTACCAGAATAATATTTTCATTAATAATTTGTTGTTGTTCACTACTAATAATACTAATAATTTGTTCTGTTGTTCACTACTGTCTTCAGTGCTGTGTTCATGTGTAGGACTTGAGCTACCTTCTGTGGTGTGGAAGTCCAAAATTCCTGATAAGCTGCACTTAGCATCTTACTTGGTTGAATGGGTAAATCTAAGACCTGAACTTTAAGATAAACTATATCTAACATATATTTTTAGGGATTTGGTGATACAGCAGCAAATTCTTGTATTTCTTGTGTGATGGTTTCAGGTGTAATTTTAAGAATGAAAAATGAGAAAGTTAAATATTTGCACTACTCAGTGATGTGTGGGTAAAATATTAAGGGAATGTTGTGACTAAAAGTTAGATTTATAGTTCAAAGAAGTCCAAGCACGTGAAGGCAACAACAAGACAACCAAGGCCAAAATGCTTATTTTAGTTCTACCTTAACCTGATACATTAATTTTTGTGCCATTGTAATAGCTATATCTGAAATATCTGTTCTGCAGGCCACTGAGAATTCTTCTGGTATTGCAAATTTGGCAATGTGAACAAGTGAGTGGGAATCTATGGGTCTGAGTTATTAAAATGTGCAAATATTTTCTAAATCTTAAGAACAAAAAGATGTATTACATGTTGAGGAAGTGACTGGTATATATGAGTGAGGATGGTGGGATGCTTGTAAAGGAAATTCAGTGGGAAGGACAATGAAGGATTTTTAACTTGTAAACCTAGTTTAGCTGTGTTGTAGGTTAATTTTGTTTCCTGGCCAATGCACCAATTAATGTTGCAGGCTTCTTTTCTGCTGTGTGATAGGATTAAAAGGAAAAAAAGCAAAGCAGGTTCAAACTTCAAAACATATAAAGAAAACTTTATTAATAGAACTATAGAGGAAAACAATAATAAGAAAAAATCAGAATAAACTTTCCTAACACTTCTTTTTTTTCTCCTTGACAATGCAAAGATAAAACCCATGACTTTCAGTCAGTTTACCACCTTTAAAATAGTCTTTTACTCAGTTCACTTAGGGAGAAGAGTTTCTCTTGCTATGCTATGGAGACTTTTCCACAAGAAAAGAGTTTTCTTGTGGCTTTGTCAGAACTGAATCAGCCACCTGGAAAAAAAAACCAAAATTCTATTTGCAGTGTCAAAGTCTTTCCCATGTCTTGCAGCTTTCACACAGCTGCTTTCATAGACTATATCAACTATTGGGGTGTTATTTTTTTAAGAATGAGCTAGTTTAGTATACAATAGTTTTCTTCATCTATCTCTAGAAACAAAGGTTTTTACTACTATATTTCTCATCTCTCATTTCTTTCTGTCCAAGTTTTTCATTAGATCATGGCAATATCTATTTGTTTCAAATATTAGTATTTCAGCTAACAGTTATAATAAAAATGCTACACCCCCAAATGCATTTCTATGAGTCACGGGGAAAAAAAAAAAAAGTCTGATATATAAAACATATATCTTTACCATAGCTTTACAAAAGAATCTTAATCTAAGCTCAAAGCATTCTTTTCAATCTCCTCATCTAGAATTAAATTTCTTCTTTATTGACCTCAAAATTAAGTTTTATCATCAATTGAAAAAGTTTTTATAGAGTCCTGCAATACTGAAAGGTTAATCTGGTCCAAAATTTGCATTGGGAACATGGCTCACCCTGCCTCTCTGCTGGCCACGTGGTCTCTGCCAGCACTATGTGAGCTGTGCTGGCTTGGCTCTGCTGAGGTGCTGAAATAAAGAAAAACTGCAGCTGATACTTTTGTCCTTCTGTTTGCAGCAAAGCTGGTTCAAAGCAACTGAGCAAATGAAGTTCACTGTGAGCCATGTCAAGGTGGTTGTGGCTGCCTGGCACCATCCTGGCTGCTGTGATCTCTGGCCATGTGGTCACTTTCTGTCTGGAGCAGCGGTGGCTGCATGGCCGCTCCTGGCCTTGGGACCACCCTCAGTGCTGGTCTCCACTGCATGGTCACCTTCGGTGCCGACAGAACCTCTGGCCAGAGTAGTTTGGTAGCTCTGCTAGAAAAGAGTGGCAGTCTCTGCTGAGAAGGGGCCCCAGCTGCCCTCCAGGACAGGGCCTGGCGGGCTACCTGGTGAGAAGCTTGGTAGCCCTTCTCACCACCCCTCCGGGAGAAGAAAAACTCAGCTGGGCCGGGAAACCAGACCCAGGCCCAGCCACATGGCCGAGTGGGGTCAGCTCCAGCCCTAACCTGCCACTCCTCCAAGGCCAGAAGTCAAGAGTGCCACTCTTTGCCTTTCTGTGTTAAGAATGTGTGTTCACAAAAGGCGTAGCCACCTCCCATTGGTTTAATTAAAACAATGCCAAACTAGGACAAGCTGGCAGTACGGTCTCATTCTTTTAGGGTAATGTGAATACTACACTTTTCTGAAAGGGAAAAGAAAGTGCTTCAGTACTTCTATACCTCTTTCTCTTGAATCTATGTCTAGCAAAAAGCAAGGATACTGATGACTGGGCATGTGCATCTGTGAAAAACTCAGAGCATAAATGTGACAGAAGACACAACTCTTAGGGCAGGTGTCAAGGCAACTCAATACATGTTGAGTTGAAATAGAAGAGAAAATGGACCACAGGTAGTTAGATCACATCAAGTAATGATGATAACTGGTAACTTACAGTGCTTTGCTACTGCTGCTTGTTGTGTTATCTCATCTACTTTTAGCTGTTTAACTTATCTATTCTCTAAGCACCATAGTCTGATGTCATCTTGTTGCCTAATGCATCCCCTGGTGAGCCCCTTAAGAAGCTCACCTTTGGTGGCACTACAGAGAAAACAACAGTAAGAAGATCTTGAGGATGCTATTAATACATTTGCATTCTTAAAACAGGAGGTCATTCAAGGTCAGTGGCTGAGGATGTTTGAAAAAAATACTTATAAAGGCTAAATGCTCATCAGAACTGTATTATGTGGGTAGCTACACTTTGTCACCAAGAGATTGCCTCTTTGGGCACTGGCTTGAGGACTAGTTCTGGAGAGGGGAAAGAGAAAATTAAGAGCAAGACAAAATGCTTCAGGGCTTGAGGAGCAGCGAGGTGGAGAGAGGAGAGAGTGGTGCACCCATCCATAACTTAATTATTCTGCTGCTGCAGCAGTATATACGTGCATATTATTTGGTAACATGCATGTGCATGTTACCTGCTGTTCCACTCCCATTGCATAGCTGTCACAGTTGGTGAGAGCAATACAAGCAGCATGCTGCCTACTGCTCTGGGATTTCTATTCCATTTGACTGATTTTTATTTTGGCACAGAGTGGCTGTGAGTGTAAGAGAATGGCTGTAGCTTAGCTGTGGTTTGAAGGGAAGCATGCTGGAAAGCTGGGAGCTGTTGGTGTGACAGTGAAAGGTTCACCATCCTCCAGCACATCAGTGGTGTTCTGCAATGCAGAGGAAGCAGTGGTAGGGAGACAGTGGGCTGTCTAAATCTGTGGATGTGGATGGATTAATCAAGGCAAATATCTGGAGACAATTTTGTATTTCTCTGGTTTCAAAATAAAAGCAGATGCCTGGACAGAGAGCCTCTTCCTTTTAGGGCTGGAGGAGGCTGGGGGAGGAGAAAAGATCAACTTTGGTGGAGTATCTTGTTTCTAAATGGTCAGCATTCACCTTAAAAAGGAGATGCACACATGCCAGTGAAAATTCCCTCTTCAACCTATTAGGAAATTGGAGTGCTGAGGATTGGAAATGCTTACCCAACTGTGGAAATGCCTTTAACTTAATGCTTACTTAACCGTGCTACTACTGTGTGTGACTGAGTTTTGGGCTAAAACTTCATATTTAACTCAGTCCATCCTATTCTAGCTAGTGATATGATGATGCTGTGACAGAGATGAAATGGCAGAGAAGTCAAATATGTCAGGCAAGGCAGTGGTACTGTTGTACAGGACACTGAAAAACATGTTTCAGAATATTGCATATTTACTTTAAAATAACTGTGTTAAAGTTGAAATAAAACTAGAACATATGGAAAATCTAGAGTGGATATTAAAAGATTGAAAATCCTATCTTATGGGAAGGAACTAGAAGAGATTGTCTTGTTTAGTTTAGCAAAATAGAGTTGAGAGACTATTTGACAGCACTCTATAAATACACCCAGGGCTAAATGCCAGAGAAGGGAAAAAGCTATTTAAACCCAAGGGCAATATTTGCATAAGAACAAGTGGGCATAAACTTGGTCCTGAGTGGGATTAAAATGGAAATCAGATGATTTCCACCACTCGGTACAGTGAGGTCATAAAACTGCCTCCCAGTAGGAGTAACAAAGAGAGGGACTACATTCTACAGCACCCACAGTGTCCAAATTTCATGGTTGTGTAGTTTCATTCTAGTCCTATGTTCCTAAGCACTTGTACTGGTACAGCAGTTGTGGACATGTCCTGCCAATGGTGATCATCCTCTGACATGAGGAAAATATTCTCCTGCTGAAAATGAATCTCTGGTGATAAATTATAGCTATATTAAGTGTCCTTTAATGGCCTGAGGAAGTTTCCTGCACCTCTTGCACCTATACTTGTAGCTCTGTTGATGCCAAAATGCCTACTGATATCTTACAAACTTTCATATCAATAAGATTCCTCCTGTAAGGAAGGGATGCAGGATTAGGCTTTTAATTGTGTAACCCCAGGAAGAAAAAGCAGCTTCTCTGACTGAAAATGGCAGAAGTATCTAGAAAGTAACAGCACAGTGGAGGGAGTTTTTTATAACTAAAATGATTTTTTTTAATGTTGCTAAGATATCATATGACCTTTAAAGCTGATGCACATTTCTTTCTATGCTGCAGTTAAAATAACAATATTTTACACATTTAACAGATAAAGAAACCAGAGTGCAGAGGATTTTAGGATTTGGAGGTTGGCATGATGATGTCGGTTTAATTAAAACTTGGTTTTCTGTCAAGATGCCAGGCTTTTTGTAGGGTCTGCCTTTTGCACTGTTAACCCTCTTGAAAGACAGCACCCATGAAACTTAATAGTCTTTCTGGTTTTACCCACTCTTTTCTGTCACTAATTTCATTTGAAATCTTTGGCTTTTGAGCTGAAATTTTCCAGCCTTGTTCCTTTATTTGTCAGTGATATTTTAGTCATTTCTCTTTCCTAAAACTCAAAAAGTAAATGGCTGTAAACTCGTTGGTGGACCTTTCTATTGCAGAAAAAGCTGAGGAGAAAAAGCTGAAGCAGGCACAGAAATAGCCTCCTGGAAAGCAGATTGACACGTAGTACTTTGGTAGCTTTGATTTGAGTCAGATGTAACTTGCTGAAATTTGTACTCTATGCACAAAGGTACTTTCTGTACTGAGAGTGGAAAAATGCATAGCTAAAGACAACCTTAAAAAAGATTGCAGTGGTATACAGTCAGTGGTGTGTCAATTATAGTAATTTTCCCTGGGTTTTGATTGCTTTTCCTTGTACAGCATATATTCCTTCTATGTAGGATAGGGAATGTGTTTTATCTCCATGTTGTCCATGGTGTGTTACTGTGTTGTGCCATCGATGGACCTCAGTAAGGAAAAGGTACATTTCTGCTGGAGAGCATTGCCTTGACAGAGTTAAAAAGACATTTCTGGTACTGTCCTTCACCATTAACCTTGCTTTTCATGCATTTCCCCCACAGCATGGTGTTAAGAAAAAAAGGAAACTGAAGCCAAATATAGTGCTCTTGAATGCTTCTTAGGAGTTTGGGTGAAGACTTTTCTATATATATAAGGCTTTCCCAAAAATAATTTTTGTAAGGTTTTAAAACTTCACATATTAGACTGAATGCCAGTCAAGTTTTAATTAAAGAGAATGGGCTAAGCCTCTTTCAACATTTTAAATGAAAAGTGTTACTTGAGAAATGCAGAATTCCTTCAACATTTTTGAAAAATACTTTCTTATGCTTTGTTTAAAAGAAGACTTAAAAAAAGCAACAAACAAAAATCTGACAGATACATCTTAAATAACAAAAATAGTTTAAAAAGAAAAATAAATCCAAGTAAAATGAAATTACTTTTGGAGGGAGAGGTATCAAACTAGTTTCAGAGTTAGTATCAACTCTTAACTATTTTTTAGTTAAGAAAAATCTGTTATTTGTCCAGCACTACTGCTTAATGATTCACTTTCTATCACTCAAAGCAAGCCATTTTCCTTCTTAGGACTTTAAATGATGTAAAATTATGTATATTCATGCACTTATATTACAGCTGTCGCTGTGCTTTCTTGTCAGCATCACATGGTCATTTAGCTTATTTGGAGGAGGAAAGGGAGTTTTTTGTTTATGATTTCAGCAGAAAAGTATTTTGGCTTATGCATTCTTTCTTTCCAGGAAAGAAAAAAAGCCACAGAACTTTTAAATTCTTTCTGATGTTTAAAGAATCAAAAAACTGTAACTTTGGAGAATACATACATATGTAATTACTATTTTCCATAGGGACTACATCTGATTCATAGCACCTAAATTTTTACAGTAATCCAACTTCCGAGTGTTTTTTTTTTCCCTGTATAAGAAGAGAAAATGAAATTAGATCAATTGCAGATTAGCAGATGGCAAATACTTAGCAGCCTATGTGAAATAATTTTTTTGGTATTTGTCCAGTTCCAGACGGATGGATGTCCTCATCCCCAAACCTGCCATAACAATTTGCTAAGAAAGCTGAATACTGACTCATTTACCACCTACTTTGAGGAGTTGTTCCCAAAGTCAGAGATAAGATAAATTTTGGAGGGGTAGTCCGGGGATGTCCACAGACATCTTCGTTACCCCTGTTTTCCCTTTCTGTAAATAAACAAAAGCCTGCAGTCTCTATGGCTGTCAATGTAGCACCCTTCACAAGCCTTAAAATTCATCTTAAATAAAAATAAAAAGCTACTATGTAGGCACAACAAAATTTACTATAAACAGGTCTAAAGTACATAATTACATGATAGACCCAAATGGCTCCAAAGGAGTTGCTCCAGGCTATTGTGTGAGCAATGCTCCTTTGAGAAATATATAAATGCATGTAATTCAGTATATAATACACATGTTAAAAAACTACCTAATTACATATTTTCCCAGGAGAACGAAAAGGCTCCAAAAGAGCTACTCCAGCCTCTCTAGTACACAATGTGTGTTTTATAACCTTCCATGAATCTCTTCCATTCTTTTTCCGTTAGGAGGGAAAAAAAAAAGTAAGGAAATTAAATACAAAACACCTACTGTACATTTAATTTAGAGGACAAAATGCAATGTTGAAATAACATTAAGGGTGTGATGCAAACCAAGGAAAGCCAGGAAATTGAGTGTAAAGGCTGTTACTCCATCCTTAACTCACGTCACTTATATAATGTTTCAGGCCACTGTTCTGTAATGGCAGATTTTAAATTTCATCACTTAGACCAGAGTTGTGGCCTATCTACACTTGGACATAATTATGTGGTTTACGCTGCTGGAATACCTGCATACTCCTAATGTATTTATTTATGTGCAGGCATGTACATCTATGTTTTAAGGACTTTTTTTTTAAGCCATCTTTTTCTTTCCTTGTGCTGAAATTGCTGTGGAACTTTCATTTGCCTGAGAATAAGTTCATGTGTACCAATGTGATGAAGGGAAAGAAAGAAATGAGTTTTACCTTTGACTGGTGGTAGTGAGATCTATGGTTACTCTGGGGATCTGCTCTGAAGTCTGAACCCAGCTTTGGAGGAAATCCTGCTGCCCAGATTTAGAAGACTCCTTTGCTGACTAGCAGTTTTGTTAGTACAGGGGAGTGGATGTCCTGGAGAGAGAGAGACCACATGTCAAGTGCAATGCTGGGATCCCTATGGGGATGGTGAGAGCCTGCTGTGCAGGCTCTGAGCTGCATGCTGCCTCTGCAAAGAGGCAGCCTGGAGAGGGTAGTGATGGTCTGATGTGTTCATAGCAACCTGTGTTACTAAGTAGATTATTATAAACACTGTTTTCTTTTAGAGCAAAAATATAATTTGTTCCCTCTCTTTTGCACCATTCCCTGAATACAAACAAAATAGTACATATACTTTTTATCACTAGAAGGATGTGCTACATGCAAGAGAATTCCTTAGTATTGTATATGAATTTTACCACAGAGTCCAACAGAATATGCTGCCATTTGCTTCATTTGTTCTGGAATTGTTAATACTGTTTGTAAAAATAATAGTATGGGATATCTATATTTATCCCAAGTGCTGGTCCAAGCAGAACAACAGGATTACAGAAGACAACTCAGTTTTTCATTCTTATTAAAATCTTCAGAGATTTTAATTTTTTTATTCTATTTTATTAAATAGATATGTTGTCTTTATGAAAGTGAATCCAAGGCCTTTCAAAAATTTATTTATTTATTTATTTATTTATTTATTTATTTATTTATTTATTTATTTATTTATTTATTTATTTATTTATTTATTTATTTATTTTTCCATTGAAAGGGCAAGACAGTAGTTGTCTAGTATAGATATGGGTCTTTCACTTGGGTTGCAGGAGACCCAGTGAGTTTGATTAGCAATGCAGCAAAGTTCCCATAGGAACAAGCCAGAGGGTTTCGCCCGAGTACAGACAGGTGTCCAGACTAAGTGCCTGGCACATGAAGCGGGTCTGTGGCCTGAAGGAGGCAAACATGGCTTAGGCCAGGTCCCTGGTGTCCTTATGAAGGGCAGGATGGAGAGTCTGTAGAGTTAGCTTCTGACCAAAACCAGGAGGTTTTCTGCTTAATCCAAAGCTGTGATTTGTCTGTGTATTCTTGCAAATTCAGCAAAACAGATTCAGTACAGTTTATTAAAAACCCGCTTTATCCAAGTGCCCCCAATTTGCTCTTTCCTCAGATTTTTTGACAGGTTTCATACATAAAAAGTAGTTACAGAAAACTTGATCTTTCAGGTTCATGGAGTTTTTTTAAGAAATTTTGGAGAGTTTTTTATGTATGTTTTATTCTAGCAGATCTGATAATGAGATTACCTTTGTGTTCATGAATTGTGTTCCTTTGGATGGCAAGAAAAGTTGAGGAAAAAAAAGAGGAATTTTAGCTCTCAGAGGTCACAAAATTGGATGGGCTGAAAGGAAGCTGCTGTATTATGAAAAACGTAGGTGAGATAAAAGAGCATGAAAAAGAACCTACACAATATAGTCTTTACACTAGTGTGGCAATCTGCATGTGAAACTGGATTTAACAATGTTTTCCAGCTGAGTGGTGCTGTTGGTCAGTAGCATCCTTTAGAGTGCTTGGAAGTGCTTCTTATCAACAGACACAGAGAATTAAATAGTTGGTATTTGCTTAACAGCTGTACAGGTGACAGGGGGAAATGACAGATAATGTCTCTTTCCTCCACTTTCCCTGATGGATATCCAGTGTTTTCACGCTGGGTGTTTTTGTGTGGTTTGGCTCTCAGGGTTAGAGAGCATTGGTTGGCTGTTAGCACTGAGACTGCTGATCTTGTTTAGAGGCACCTGAAAATATTTCAATATTTGCATCCCAAGCAGGAAGCTGGAGCACAGTGATGGAGTCTGCTTAATGCAGTGTAGAGCACCAGTAGCCTGTGTTAGTGGGGAGTGTTAGTGCATGCTGGAGTGAGAAAGAGAGGAGGAGACACTGCTGTGGAAAAACTTAGTAACACAAGCAGCAGGTAAGTTGGCATTGGGCACCTGAGTGAATTACTGGGTACTGGCAAAATCCCCAGTACCCTACCTGTGGTCTCCCTATGCTGCAATCCCCTTAAATGTTAGGTACC
This sequence comes from Thryothorus ludovicianus, assembly GCA_013397245.1. NCBI lineage: Eukaryota > Metazoa > Chordata > Aves > Passeriformes > Certhiidae > Thryothorus > Thryothorus ludovicianus. Next base: position 498,203 of record VZTB01005682.1, on the reverse strand, counting down.
AAGCAGCCCCTTGAGCTGCCTCTCCTCTTCTGCTCCTAATGGCAGGGTGAAAGCATCCAGCATGGCCTTTCCAGTTCAGGTCTTGCTCTTAGTCTGAGGTTTCCTGGTTTGGCATTGAAACAGAGCTGGCCTCAGGTTCTAAGTACACAAACTTTTAAATCTGGATCTAAGCATGTGGATCCTTCTTCCTATCTTTGTTCATTTTTCACTTGCACCAGCAAGGAAATTATAAAGTTGATAACCACCTGTCACACTGGATGATTTTTAGCTCTGGGCTTTGCCTGGCTCTAATTTTAATAACAAATGTATGTTCAAGTGAAAACTAAACACTATACTGACAGTAGGCAATTTATAATTATAGAGGCAGGTAGTATACAGGACTAGAGTGGTTTTAAACTAAAAGATGAGAGATTTAGATTAAGTGCTAAGAAGAAATAGTTTTCTCAGAGGGTAGTGAGGCATTGGGACAAGGTTGCCCAGGGAAGCTGTGGATACCCCATCCCTGGAAGTGTTCAAGGCCAGGCTGCATGGGACTCTGAGCCATCTGGTCTAGTGGAAGGTGTCCCTGCCCATGGTGAGGCATGTTGGAACTGTATGATCTGTAAGGTCACTTCCAACTGAAACCATTCTATGATTCTATGATTTTATGATAGTTACTGAATTTTACCTTCATTTCCATAACAGCAGCTTAGGATGCAACAAACAAAACTATGAATTAGATTCTGGTTCCTGTTCTGCTTATAGAGTCCCAAAATATCTCTGTTCACTTGTGCCAGTCTCATTATTCAGTTGATAGAGTGGCTAACTGAAGCTTTCATTTGACTTTCCTGACTTCTTTTAAGAGTCAATTAAAAAAAAAGACCATGGTAAGGAAATAACAATTGGAATTCTGACCCAAAATTTTAGCTTGACAAATAGAAAATTTAAGAAGATGAGATATCTACAGGCTGCTGTTAAGTGCATTAGTGTCTAAATTTATAGGACACTGGTTAACCCTTGATTATTGTTTGTGCGCTTACTGTTTTAGAGCAGAAAATTTAAAGTATATACCTATTTAGTAAAAAGTGAAGAAAGCCTTACAGGGCTCTATAGGACAGATGAATGTAATACTTGAATATGCAGAAATAGTGTCTACCATGCCCTATTTGAACTTACTCTGCTTTTTAGGGTTAGACCAGAAACCTCTGGCCCCACGAGTCATAAGAGAGACAACAGTACTGTGTATGCAATCAGGAATGTGTGTGTTGAAACCAGAGTGCTCTTTGTTGCAATCATAAAAAAAAGCTCCACTTTGAAAGATCATGTTCTGCTTGTAGGGCTCTTAAACAAATCTGGTGGGACTGTCTCCTGAAGTAAATGCTTGAGTTTCGTTGAACTTGAGGTAAGAAGATTCAATTGACAGAGCACTGGCCTTGGACAGAGGTGACAGAGGTTGAGGCTTCCAGATGATCACCTGAGCAGTGGTCCTTGCTTTGCTCCAGCTACCTCACTGTGAAATAGGGTTAAAAGCATGGAAAATGAATGCATTTGAGGTGTTAGGCCTGTGAGAGGAGACACATGAGTACTGCAGATAAGCTGGAGTGCTTCGGGCTGAAAAATGCATGTGAATATGTCCTTGGAGACAGGATTTGTCCTGAGCAAGTAGAACAAGAACAAGAATATACAGAAGAGAAGTGTCTTCCAGTGCAGCACTTGTTAAGGTTGGAGTCATGAGAGTCACTCTACCAGTGAATGCAGTTGACATCATGCTAGGGAAGTAAATAAGATGGCTTGCTCCTGGTCTTAATACAAACTGGTAGCTTCTGCTGCCCCTCTTGTCAAATGACTTGCTTTCTTTGAGAGAAAAACCTCATTCATCCCCATGTGACTCGAGCTGCATAGGGAGAACAACATGGAAAGTCACTTCTTCTAATTCATTTGTATGTAAATTGTCATGGCTGCAAAATTGGTACCAAGAGTTATTTGGGACCACCAGGTTTCTCTGATATCTCTGTGTGTTACAGGAACAAGGGAATATGTTCATTTTCTAAAAATAGAGAAGCTGTCTGCATTTTTACGTTTTAATTTTATTTTTCATTTTTCCCTCAAGCTCTCTTCCCAGTTCTTCAACATCCCACATCTTGGCCCAGTTTCAAATCACTGTTTAGTTAACAGGGCTAGGAGTAGAGGATTCACTACACAAACTCATCCATTTTAAAGATGCTAGCGAGTAGCTCTAAAAGGTCAGGATACTTAAATTTTTCCTGTCTGATAGTGGTCTAGCTGGATTGAGCCACCTCTAAAATATCGTGACCTGCGCAAACATTTCATTTCTGACAGCCCTTCCAAATGCCTTCTTCCCAATTTTATTTTTTTGTCTGGATTATCACCACCCTCTAACTTTGGCTCCAAGAATTCGAGATTAAAGGAAAAGAGAAGGGTTACATACACTTAAGTTATATTTGCCCTATTCCTTCTCATCTGCTATTCCTAGGTCCCTGAAAAGGACTCATCTCTAGGCTTTCCTGTGTGACCCTGCCACATCCTCACTTGGAATAATGTAGCAGTGCTGCATTAGTGTAGTGGAGCAGCAGCACTTTATTTCAATTAAATATTGAGTTGTCTCCAGCACAGGAGAATTCATGCAAGTTGCTGAATTTAAATGGTTTTAGCCTTGCTGAATAAATTTTGCTTTGTAAAGTGAGACCATTAATCCTTGCTGTAATAAGAGGATTTCTGGAACATCCTATTTGCACATACTCCTGAGTGAATCTGATGTTGTATAGAGGCCATACCAAAATTCAGAAGTACACCATGAATGTTTACTGTGACTTAATTCCCCATTAGTTCCAGTCTGCTATTTCAAAGACTATTTTTTCGTCTCTTGAAAAACACTCTTCCTTCTGACTGCATTCCAAGGTAGGTGTGAGATAACTCACTATAGCACCATTTAATTTATAACTTTATCAATCATTCAGTGAGTCTTATTTTATTATTACAGGAATGCAACCCACAAACAGATTTCCCTCACTGTCCCCCACCCCCCAGATCAATTTGTTTGGTTCCAAAGAAAGCGTTGGTGCCACATTGCCCAACAGACATTTAGAGGCAATGTTTCCACCCAGGGCTTCTGCAGCTGCACTCTCTGCCTGATGGATTTTTTGTTTGGAGTTTCACCTCCCTGCCTCTTGTTTCATCTTCCTTTCCTCTCTTCCTGTTCAAGTAGTTTATCTGAGTATTTTTTTGTATTCTGGTTCTTCCAGCCCAAGCATATAGAGGCACCTTGGATTTAAGTGTCTCCAACCTATCCCAATCTGTGTTTTTGCTTTCAACCATTATTTATACAATAATCAAAAGAGACAAATGGAGTGAGCTCAATCAGCAAGAGCACACTGGAAATTGCTACCTCCTTCTCTCTTCTTCCAGTCAAAACTAGCAGTATTTGTAACCAGAGAAAGCCTTATGCAACATACAAGCATCTCAAGTATGGTAAATGACTTACAATTGTTCAATGTGTCTAAGTAATTTCTGGTCCCCCACTTCTGATATATTTTGACATTTTTTATTAAAATAATCCCTTATTCCTATTCTATTAGTGTCTGGATGTTTTGTGTTGACAATTTCTAGTACACTACAGGTATTTTCTCTATCTTGAAAACTCTACAGGCTCTTTAAGTATTTAAAAATAATGTATGATGAAATCAGGGATGGGATATATGAAATATCCCAAAGGAGAAATAAATGTATTTTTTCTATGTTTCCAATCTGCAAAAGTAGGTGAGTTGCTACACTGTAACAAGTTTCTGATGTTCAGAATTAATTAAGATCTTTCAAAAGGAAGCTCCTCTTCCATTTGGAGTTTTGTTGAGAAGGTACAAATCATGCAGTTGCAGTGGCTTTTTTCAAGAAGCTGGATGAAACTTTCCAGTCTGTCTGGAAAACCTCAAAGCACCTCTGGATGGACTGCTCACTTTACAGGCTAGGATCTGGAGCCAGGTTTTACAAAAATTGACACGTAATTTTGAAGTCCTTATTTAGGTCCTGGATCAGAGGCACTTGGATTTTGAGAGAAACATATTTAAGCATGTATTTTGGGATAGATCTTCTCACCTCCCTGATTAGAATTTAAAAAAACCTAACTAAACAAGAAATAATTTCTCCTTCTATTAATTTATAAAATCTTAGACTTGAATACTCCTTATTTTCCATTATATCCCCTGAATTTGCTCTTCTGTCCCCACCCACTTTTGTCTAGAAAAGACCTCTAGAAAGAGTAGATAGTTTCTTGAAGATTTATTTATTTACTCCTTCAGAGGGCTGGATTGCTAGGGCTTCTCTTCTGCTAAAATCTGAACTGGTTTTAAATAAATCCTAATGCTTTACACCACAAATATGATGGCAGTGTCACTGGGATATGTTCCAGGATCATGTGCTAAGATATATATTTTACTGCTTGTGATTAACCCTGTTGTTCCATGTGCAGTTCAGTCAAGTCATCAATTTGCTGTCATAAACATGTCTGTCAAAGCTTGGAGTTAATGTATGTTACTTAGGATATGGGAAGGAAAATGGTCGTGGGTCACTGTGGTAAGGCAGGAAAAATCAAAGCATGAGCACCATGGTATCTGGAGCTGGCACGTGGAATTGAGCGAACAAAGACTGAAACATAGGACCGGAGGTTTTATTAGCAGAATAAGCATAAGGAGAACAAAATAGATTATATACCAATGTATATAAGAAAACCGTCTGATGGTTGAGAAATCTCATTTTGCAAACCATTGACTGTCAGAAAAAGTGCTTATGACCTTATTCTGTCAAAAAATTCTTGAAGCAAAAGTTTGGATGGGAGAATCTGTGGTGAATGGGAAGGAAGATCTTCAGTACCAGGACTATGCCTTATGGCCCAAATAGGTAACAGTGTTGGACTCATCAGGCTGCCCTTTTGATAAGATACCGAAAAGCCAGAGAATTGTCTGCAGTAATATCAGTACGAAAAGTGAAAAACATCACCAAGCCTGTAGATCCTGAAATGAGAAAATGCCAAAAGAAACAGAGATTTTATTTCCTCAGCTGTTATCATAACGTTACAACCCTGTTGAGCAGAAAAGTAATGGTGTTTTCTAAAATGAGCTGCAAATTAGGTGATCAGAGCCAAATTTTTTTCTGTTTTTTTGTTTTCTTAATTTTTTATATAGTGACTAGTTGACCCTTGGTCAAATCCCCATTTTGGGGTTTCTAGTGAGAGGCACATCCACTGGGTCTGATTTTTTTTCAGAATATGTTAAACCCTTCCACTCCTTCCACCAAAGCCATACTTTGGGTTGTATAAAAGCATCAGAAATTCTGTAGGGATTTCTTCTGGAGCTAATATACAAACAGCAGTCTGAGGGCTCCAACTCTTAAAAGTATGGAGAAACTTAAATGGATGGGACGGAAGGAGAGACATCTGTTGAGTTGTTGAAAAGACATATGCTCCCAGCACTTCCTTTTTCATGCAGTTTGGAAATCTTCTCTTTCTTTCTTACTTTATTGCTAATATCTAATTTAAAACCAGATTTGGATTGTTGACAAAATTATAAATGGGCACATCTCCCCTCTTCCTTCCTAGTCTTGTCTGTGCAGTGCTTGCTCCCCCATTTCTTCCTCCTGCTCTTCCTAGCTTATGTGCTGGAGAAAGGGGGACCTCACCCTGGCTTTGGCCTTATGTGGGAGGACAAGGTTGGCAGGTGAGTGGGAATTGGTGGTTTGCAAGTTGGTAACATCTTGCTCATTCTGTTCTCTTTCAGGATTGTAATCACATTTCTATTGGATGGAAAACATTACTATTTGTGTGTGTGTGTTTATGTATGAGCACTTAATAACATTTCAAGGCATCCGACAAAAGCTTAATTCCTTGGATTGGGTTCATTGAATAATAAAATGACTTGACATAACTATAATTGAAAGCAGATGTGGAAATATGAACCTTTAGTAGTCATTCTGTCCCTGTCCCCCTGCCTTTTCTTCTCTTAAATCTGTTCATGTCAGAGATATTTTAATTTTTCTTTCCTATTTCCTATCTGAAGAACAAAGCCTGGGGAGGATGAGTTCTGAGGCAAAGAACCAAGGGGTATTCATTTTGCATTTAATGTCTCCTTGTAAAATTTCCACCTTTTCTGAGCTAATTTTTCATTATGAAGGAAAGTTTTTCTCCCCTCATCATGAACTCATCTGCTCTGTTATGTAAACATTTCTGTCCACAATGGCTGTTTACTGCTATTGCTTGAATCTGAAATTTTAGGTTATTTTATTGGGCTCATCTAAGAAAGCACCCTATGTCATGTTTTTACCTTCCTTCTCTGTCTGGACAAAATGTTGGATGGAAGAAATTGTAAAGATGAAGAAATGAAATTGGAAAAATTGCACATGGGCAAAAGATGGAAGGGTTACTTCCTTGCATTTTAGACTATACAATACATAGTCTTTATGGTTGCTCCTTAGCCTCAAAGGAATAGGATAAAAGCATCAGTGGTGATCATAGAATCATCAAAAGTCTTGGGTTGGAAGTGACCCTTAATATCTTCTTATTCCAATCCCTAAGTTGCAGAGACACCATCTACTAGGCTATATTGTTCAGAGCCTCATCCAACCCAGCATTAAACACTTCCAGGAATGAGGCATCCACAACTTCTCTGAGCAACCTGTTCCAGTGCCTCTCAATAAAGAATTTCTTTCTAATATCCAATCTAAAATTATCCTTCTTTAGCTTAAAGCCATTACCCTTTTCCTATCACTACATGTCCTTTTAGAAAAGGTCACTGTCCAGCCTTCTTGTAAGCCCCCTTTGGTTACTAGAAGGCCGCTGTAAGGTCTCCCAGAGCCTCCTCAACAATCATCCCAACTCTCTCAGCCTGTCAAGCAAAAGTATTGTAAGTATTATAAGAGCAAAAGTATTATCAGCTGCTTAAATATCAGCAGTGGCTTTGTCACTGGAACAGCTCTTCCCAATGTCAAACCAGTCTGACTGGAAAAATTAAGGGCTTGGAGTAACAACAATGGCAGTTTAAAGTTAACATTGATTTTCTCGAATCTTCAGCCATGTCAGCATCATGGTATCATTGTTCACACTGTTCTGGGAAGAAATGACATTTATAAAAACTATTATCATCTTTGATTTTGTTATCATTTGAGAAAGGGACTTGTGTGCTTTAGGAGAGTGAGATACTCTGTTCCCTTTTCAGTGGGATTCAAGCATAATATCCTGTTAAAATCCCAACCTAGAGCTTTAACTGATGTCTTTTAGTATCAAGATGCTTTTGTCTTCCCTCTGATTTTTTGAACTTTGTGACTACTGGGGGAAAAAACATATATGTCCAAGAGGACTCAAAGTCTCGATGTTGTTTATGGTGCCATAAGTTACGTGCAAATAGGTGTTCAGTTAATGGAAAATCTAAGAAAGATGCATTGCATTACTTGCAGTGCTAACACAGAGGCTGCCAGCACATCAAATGTTGCCATGTGAGCTAGTCCCATTCTAGAATCCAAAGATCAGAACTGAGGGTCAGTGCTTTCAGCTGCCCATGAGATTGAGATTTGATGATTCCCTCCCTCAAAGAAGAGGCAACTGGTCTAGGTGTGAAGAGGACTCAAATCTGCTTTTTGGATTCTGAGCATTATTTTTTCTTCATCTGTGGCAGAGTGGGCCTGGTTTTCAAGTGCACTGAGATGACAGATCTCAACTGCAGGCACCAGTAGTTATTGTTTTCGAAATTCTCCATCAATAAACTGTTAGTAATACAATGCCAAGTTTAAAAGCAGCAGATAATATCTGAGTTGAGATCCTCATTTGAATTATGGAAGGCAAAATATGGAAGGCTAAAGTGTTCCTCATTTGAATTATGGAAGGCAAAATATGGAAGGCTGAAGTGTTCAAAAATTAACCTGAGTATACAGAGGCTTCTGAATGTATTCAGAGTTTAGAGAGAAGAGATGGGGAAAGATGGCTGGTGAAGCTTGCCAAAAGAGAAACTGCCAGGAATATGTCAGGAAGATAATCTGACTAAAAGGGTTCAGCAGAAGTGTTAGTCCTGCAGAAAAATGAAGAGGAGAGTGTAAGTTAAACAGCTTGCTCCTTTAGTGTACACTTCCTTGTGACAGGCACACCTACAATTCCCAAAAAACACCCTTCTATTTCAAGCAGGACTTCAGCATGGAAAGAAAATATACTATTAGACCAAACAGATTGGAAACATTCTTCCAGCCCATCTTTTGCTGCCCTGTGAATTTTAGGGCTTCTCCAGGTTGCTGGCCAACCCAAAATAGGAGTGCTGAGGAGATGTCAGAGTTTCTCTGTGTTGGGCATCTCTTGTGCCAGGTGTCTTGAGTTTACCCAGGTTAGCATGCACCTCCTTGTAGTGCACTGCACAGCTGGAATGATCAGTTTGTGCCATGGAGAAAGTGTAAGATCCAGAGAGCTGAAATCAAGAGTGTTCTTGGTAAGTAAAACCCTATGCTCAGTTTAGAATATTAATTTCAAGAAATCTTCTAATGAGTGTTTGTAGTACCTTCGAAGAGGTTAATGTTTTATTAAATGAACAATTTTTTAAAAAAAGTTAGTAATTTTTTAAATGGTGGAAATAAAAATTTCTGAGCTACTGACTTTATTGCTGCTTATTAAGGCAAGTTTCATACTACATTTTTCAATACCAATAGTGCTAAAGAGACAGATGGTACTTTCTTTCAGGATACTGCAACAGGATGCTAGTACTTATAAAGTTAATAATTACACTTACCTGTGTAACCACAAAGCTTCTTGGGATTGGCTTAGAGAGACAAAAGTTTAAAGCCCATGTCTCCAGCCTATCTTCCAAACATATCAGTAAAACCATCCACTTGTGAAACTCTGATTGCATGACTCAGCTTGCAGCATTGCAGTTTCTTCGCTGTGCACAAACGGATCAGATTTGTGTGGACAAAACAGAGATTTGGGAAGTATTTATGGAAAGTTCATCTGTATGTTTTCTTTTTGCCATATCAAAATGTCAAGAATGTCCATCAGCTTTTCAAATGTACACACTGTTCTAAGTTTTGAGAACATAATCAGCAGAGACATGTAGTCATCAGCTCCATCAGGCTATTTCATCTTCTGTGGGCTTCTATGTAATGTAGACCTTAGGTAAGTTTTCTTCAGAGCATTTGTTAAACATGTAAAAGTCAAGTATGCAACTCTGTTTCCTAAACTGGGCTTATTTGTTGTCCTAGACTAAATGCTAGGGGGTAAAATAATGTTGGTGGGAAGTATTCTGTGTTCTTTGCTGAAGGTGGTAAGTTTATGGCTGAGAAGAAATTTATCCCACTGTTGAAAGAATCCTGAAAAGTCAAAACTCTCTGGATTGGGACTCAAGGCTAAGTGTGGTTTAGCTTGAGTTACACTGGGAAAAAAACACAAACCATTAAATGAAACACTAGGTAGGTTATGATACTCTTTTTTTCCTTGCAAATAACATGGAAATATAATTATGTCCCAAAACTATTAATATTGGCTCCTGCTTCCAGCACTTGACTATCAAGTTCTCTAAGCTGTCAGTTTTGACCCGATTTCTGAAGGAAGATTTCAGAACTTCTTACAATATGCGTTTGTGTTATTTCCATTTGTACCTCCAGGTCTGGACACTTTGACCCCATAGTTACTCTTCTCTCCTAATCCTCCCCCGCGCTTCCCTTGTCCAGGGCTTTCCAACTCTGCTGCACTACAAATCGTGCTTCCATAGAGAGGTACATACTGTGGGTGCTCATTCTACTACTTGTCTCCCACTGTCTCTTCCTGTGAAGGCCTTCATTTATGTCTCTTCCCTTCCACATCCTTCCTCCCATTATTTGGGAAAGTACTTGTAGGGAGACAGCATAATAAGCTGTATTGGAAAGCTAGGATAAAAAGAGATGAGGGAGTGATACTGTTATTTCAGAAAGCATTAATGAATGTTGTCAGCCAAACCTTTGACCTGAGAGGGAGTGGTGGAAGCACAAAGCAGATGACGAAGGTTCTTTGTGTTCCCCATTACTGTTGTGCTCGTTTTCCTTGGCTGGGAGCATCTGGAATAGTCTCTAACATTTTTAGTTGAGTAAATGCAGAATTCCCAAGCTGTTATGTGACAGACAAACCTACAAAGAAATGCCATAAGTTTGAGTGTGTAGATTCACAGGATTGGTCAATTATTCACAACTAGAAAATTAAGGTTACATAAATGGTCAAGATTTTTTGGGAGGGACTAATTGTTTTAGATGTCTTTTGCTTTGGATGATCCATTAAAAAATACTTTAAAAGGGCTTGTGCTTCGTCAAACAAGTTTCCAAAATTTGAAAACCGAGGGTCCTTATAGATATGATGGACAACAAAAAACCCCTGAGATTATTAAAATCAGTTTTCATTTAAAAGTGTTGACAAAAAAGTTATAAATAAGGATATTGCTTTCTGGTTTATGTCAGTCTGTGAATCCTCTTCTCATGCTTATATACAGCCTTACAAATAAATGCTAAAGAGTATGTTTTATAAGTGATATTGTATATGAAAACACTTTATTAGAAGCAGACACAGTTGTAATGGTCTGAAAGTTTGGGGAAGGAGGCTTAGAAAGAGCTCATCTATTAGGTCTTGAATACAGAGCTGTTTACTCCCCACACAAAAAGTATTTTAAGAGAGAATGGGGCATTGCTGGTGTCTGAAGCATGGGAAAATCTGGTGGTGCCCTAGTAGGCCTTTTTTAGGGTCACTGCAGAACAGGGGTTATCTGGGGTAGGCAGGATTTCTGTGGACACAGCCACAAACCGGTCACTTGCAGCACCCTGGGAAGAGGCTGAAGAAAAGCAGCCGAAAGGTCACACAATCCATCCAACTAAACAGTCCTGGTGGGTGGCAGTCTGAAATAATTCCTGAGCTATTAATTAGGAAGATGCTCTTCCAGGTTCTGGCCAAAGTTATAAGACATACTGAGGCAAGGAGCCAAAAGATCAAAAGGACACTAAATATTTTTTTTTTAAACCATTCTGTGGAAAGAGAGAGAAGAGAGCTGTCCGGGTCTGGTTCACACAGGACATGCTGATGGGGCTGGGCCTTGGTCTAGGATGTGAGGAAGCAGAGTCTGCCTGGCTCTGCTCTCCTCTGTTTTCATCTAAATATGACTGTAGATTTTTTTTTAATCTTTTTTTCTTTGTCTTTTGACTTAGCTTCTTTTATAAAACTGTTTTTGCTGGTATTATTTTTTGCTCTTAGTGTTAGGGTAGACCAATATCTTGATTTTAAAAGGTTGTGTGATTACGTGTGTCCGGCATTTGCTACAAGCCCTTGGGAAGGAATATTGTAGGTGTTGATTTCAAGCAGATTCCTAGTTAGACATACATAAGCCCACCACATTTTCACTTGAGACTTACCTTTAATGGCATGTGAAATATTGAGTTAATCCAAGAAAAGACAAAGCAGGGATGCCCAACTCCAAAGAACAGGGAAGGATCTACACTGTTTATATGGAAACATGGGCCAGGTCAAATCCATGTTTCATAAAACGAGTAGTAAATGAATAGCACAACCCAGAGAATCTTGCTTACCACAGACTTCTCTCTAAAGGACTTCTTCTCTTGCTCTTCTCATTTCCATGAGTCTACTCTTTATATCCTCTAATGTATGGTAAAGATATGTGCTGCAACCTTTCCCACATGGACTCCACAAACCAGTTTTCACTCATCTCACACCTACCGTTCTGTCATACCTGGCTGAAAATGAACAAGGAAGTTGAAATTCATTGGGAGGAAATTGATATGAAAAAATGACTGTTTGGCAATCTTGAATTCTTATTTCCAAAGGAAATTTGCTAAACAGGGTAAGTTCGGGAAACTGAAATCAGCATGGTATTGATTTTTGCAGCAGCAGCCTGGTGGGATGGACACCAAAGCATCTAAACTTGCACTATGTACCACAGATTTGCTTCTTTTTTTTCCTACTTCAAAATGAAAGGTAGGTCTTGAATATGGAAGTAGAAGTTGTTCACTTTTTGCAGGGAAAAAGAAAGCCAACACTTTGCAACCCAAACAGGAAACATGATTATAGGTTCTGATTGTACAAAATCTTTCTTCTTCTGCCATTCCTCTTGTGGTTGCACAAAGGAAACCTCCTTTTAATGGAATGTTTTGGTAGGGTCCAAACTGAGTCCAGTGAGGATTCTGTTGCAATTTTAAATTTGGAGCAGCTGCCATCCCTCCTTTAATATGTCAATGACATTTTGATATAACAGAGCAAGTTCTCACAGCTTTTAGCGGAACTCACATAGTCATATAATGAGAGAATATTCTTTTCTTTAATTGTCATTTTTTTTAAAAATATCGTCACATATTTTTCAAATGGCAATGCAGAAAGGAGAGGTCAGAGCAATACACTGAGATAAGCATCACCTGAAATTTTAGTGCTTATTTCTGATTGTATATGCATTTATACAAATATTGAAGAAAATAACCCTTTCTAGTAAAATATTATTGAAAGATTCTTTGACACATTTTTTTTTTTCTCCCCATGCACTTTAAGAAGGAAACACAGAAAAAGGCAAACCTACCAATAGTTTAATTACTTTTCTGCTAGTGAAAGTGCACTTTTTTAAGGTCTGGAAGAAGCTAGCCTGTTTACACTTTTCAAAATCACCTGTAGGCTCTAGGAGTGCATGACTTCTTGTGAATATGATTCAGATAAATGAAATTTGAGCTTCTAAATGATTCTGAGATTTGGAAAATACCACTGGTTACTTTTTATGATGGGTAATGATATAATCTTCCTATAATGAACCAAATCATCCATAATGGTATTAACTTTCAGTAAATGTAAACTTTTATCCAGATTCAAAGGAGTGTCAAGAGTCTTTTCCCTACAGTAATCAACCATTTTTTACATTTCCACTGAACTTGCTGGAATTGCACATGTATGTGAAGCTGATTATATGTCTAATGCAGGATCTGTAGAATACCAGAAAGGAAAGGCCACAGTATCAAGCCATTTATTCTTCTGAGTAATTGACAGATGTGAAACTAGTCCTCTTAACATGAAATCTCATTTTGATAATTGATTTACCCACAGCCTCTATCAGAAATATCCTGAAGTTAATTTTTTAAAAATTTAATACATCCATTGTTTTTCTTCACATAACTAAAATCATTATTTCTGTTTGGTGTTTGAAGCTATTATATTATGATTTATTTCTTGAAGCAAGAAGTCTAAGTTCTGCTCCAGTATATTTCTTCTACCTATGATGCTTAGCTGATAATATTTCCTTTATAAATTAATCATATTCTATTGTTTCAGTTGTTATAAAAATAAAATTTGTCAAAATCAAAGGCAGGTGTACATTCTTTATTGAGCTGAGGGACAGCTTGTTATTAATTTTCCATTCTCCAAACAAATGCTGCCTTATAAGATGATTGTGAGAAATTTATAGCAATCTTCTGCAAAATGATAAAATTAGGCACAATAGAGGGACTTTGTAGTTTCTGAGATAACTAAGAAGAGCAGCCCTTCCTTTTCCACTACTCAAACACCTGATAGCTGGTTATTTATAACATATTAACAAAAATAGTTCCCTCCCACAGCAATAACAATTTGCAGAGTCACCAAAGCTTAAAGGACAGCACTCCAAAAGTGACAAGGAAAAGAAAACACATTTGGAGTAATTTTGTTTCACAGGTGTGGACTTGAGCACATTGCCTGTAGTTTCTAGGCATATGTACAGTAGCTTTTTATGAAGATTAAACTTGATGCTCATTGACAGCTATAAGACTGAAAAACATATTTGAGCAGTATATAAATCTGTGCAAATGCTGGAGATACAGCAATGGAAAAAAAGATATCTTCCCACAGCAGCAGTAAGGAAAAAATATGTATTTTAAACTAAAAACTTAATCTTGAGGGTAAGCTCTTCATGGTGCTGTCACATGAGGCACTGACAGAAATAAGTGCCAACCTGGAATTGCTTGGTGAGAGATATTATATGATCTTCATGGAAACTGCAAGTCTAGATCACAGAATGGATGAAACTTTGTCAAATACGGGCTGGATAGTGGTAACCACGAGGCACAAATCCCACACAAAGCCCACAGTTGTGACTTAAAGTGAGATTACCATTTAGAATTTCAATGCAACCCAGAAAGCCTAGATGACTCCTGAGAATTTGTACACCTATGTGCTGGGGCAGACCGTGAGCTTACAATCTTTAATTCATCTTGAGCAGCAATGTGTTCAAAGCCCAGCTGTGCAAACTACCCGTGTCATGCAGGGATTCTCTAGTGATTATTTCTTTGCCAGTTGAAGACCTCCATAAAGGTCTTGGGCTGGATAATAGGTTACAAGGCTAGATCTCTGTCACTGACATTAATTATATAAGGCTCGCCCTTCCACGGGTTCCTTGCCTGCTTGGTGTTTAAAGAGGAAAAATTACTCCAAGGAGGGGTTATTTCTACAGCTAAAACCTGCTCATTCATTGTTCTGTGGGCTATCTTCCCCTGCCTGGCACTGATGTGGCGATATTCTCAGTGCTTGGGAACATTAAGTCACATTACTGTGTGATTGTTTTAGGGACTGATGCATGCAGGTGTATCTGAGAGCAGATTTTGGTATTCTGTATGCCAACTTTGTTGACAAAGCAGCCCCAGCTTCTTATAGTCTGGGCTCTCAGTGCTCGCACTCAAGGGGAAGGCTAGCCATTGCATGATAAAGGTAAAGTGACAGGAATATCTCTCCCACTTATTTATAGCTTTTTGCACTGTAATCTCCCAGATATATGAGGGAGAACTTTTATCTCCCTGAATCTTTATGAAAATGAAAAAAAAATTTTCCTTGGCACCACTTCTGAACTTTAGTCTCTCATATGCCTTTATATCCAACATCTGTTTGCTGGATCTGATTGTGAGCACACACTGGATGCCTTGTTATGGATAGATTGTAATCTCTCTGTACATAAATTAATCATTTTACCAGTCTGGCTTTGCTGTCAACTTGTTATGTTGGTGGCCTTTGAGATTTTATTGCATACTCTGTTGATGAAAGAGAAACAGATTTGCCTTAGAAATTATAAACTCCAGAGCCAAGGGGAGAGACAAAGTATGCATAAAGAGGCTCTTTCAAAGTGTTCCAGGATAGAGGACAAGAAGAGCAAGTGACCAGAGCCTCTTCTGTCCCAGAATCTGGCAGCAGAGAGCAGAGAAGAAAAATTTTGAAGAGAAGATAAGAAGAGTGAAGTGTTTCTTTACATCCCTCTTGCTTCTGGCAAATTTTAGGGATAAGCTGAAGAATGTTCCCGAACCATTATATTTCATAGCTAATGACTTTTGGTTGAGGAAATGTGATCCTCCCTTTGGTCAGTATAATGTGCTGAATAGTATCTTCAGATCCCTGCCAGCCATGTCTTCTATGAACCTTTGAAGATCTGTGGAAATTTGTTTGGCATATTTTTCAGTTTCTCATTTTTCAGATCCACAGAGCTTCTCCAGCTGAGGCCATCTAAGGATGTCACCTTTGGGTTCATGTCTACATTAGTGTGATCTCTCCCATGACTGTGGTAGCATTTTGCCACTCTCCTCACTGCAAATAATTGAGTAACACACAGAGTCTGCTGTCTGTCCGGCAAAATAAAAAAAAGTAGGAAGGGAAGGCTGTTTCTCCTTTCTGCTCGACCTTTGGGAATAAAAAGGCTTTTCATTAGTTGCTAGGTGTGTATATATATGTCTGTATATTTGAGTAATAATTTTCCAAAATTTTACAGTCTCATAAGCATGCTGGGTTTCATCTTTTAAAAGCATGGCCCTGGTACATGATAGGAAAAAAAGAGCTTTTGTTCTGAAAGAGTTTTCTCAGTCATAAACCATGCATTTAGCTAATGAACTTGCCCACATTTTGTTAACTGTTTTCCCTCCAAGTATACAATACAACGTCAGATTAGACATTCTACAGTGTATTGCAAGTCTTCCTTTTAGTTTCACATAAACAAAACTGATAAATATTGTCAATCAGAGTCACTATTTTTTAACTGCATATGGTGAAGCTGTGGTCATGAACAGTGTAAGCCCAGGCAGCTCTTGTACCTCCCTTTGCTGACACTGAAACGTTTGTAATTTTATTATTAATTTCTTTGAACTATAGAAGGAATGTGCTATGATGCTTTATTCCCAATGACAGAATATCCAAGTCCACATGCCTGAGTTTTGGCTCAGAATTGTCCAGATAGATGTTTGTAGTTTTTTTTCTTGTGCTATTGATTATTCAAGGGTTAAATAAATTTACTGTAGTGGGAGGTATTGGCAGAATCATAAACATGATCCTTTTAGTTATTAAAAAAAAACTACCTCTAAATCACTTTGCTCACAGTTGCATACACCCAGAAGTTCTTTCTCATCCCCTGGGACAAGACTTGGTTAAGTCCTTTCTGGTCATGATTTGCTTTCAGAGAATAATTTAAAGTGTAGATAATTGTATTTTGTTAGGAAATGGGTTAGCAAACCAAATGAAACAGTATATTTTCATCCTGCTTTTCAGTGTCAAAGTGGGTAATGGAGGTATACAATGACGTAGGCTTTGGTTTCACCTCTCTTAAGGTGGTCAATAGGTCAACTTATATGACATAAGCTGGTATGTGGTGTATGTCCATGTGCATCCTTGAAAAGTTGTCAAACCCATACGTAACAGTTCTCTTTTATTGACATTAAGGCTGCTGATTAATTTCCAGATGTAGTTCCCTACCTGGGAGGTTTTATGCAGTACAACACAAAAACTTTATTAGTAGTATTTTTTTGTTTGTTTTCAATCTAGTTACCCACTGATTTGAAAATGTCCTTCTGTGAATTGTGCTTAACTGTGTTACTATAGCATCAAGTTTTCATGGCAGAGACAAAATTACTTCTTAATGCAACATTTGTTAGTGGCCCCCAAATTCAGATCCAACTTGAATATAAAATGAAAGATAATCAGGCCTTTTGCGATCTGGGAATGACCTTATAGGTCACTTGCTGGATTTTTTGATTCAGTGAATGCTTGAATTGTAGCTTTTTTTTATGTCCTAGAATGAAAACATTTGCAAGCCCATAGAGTGACAATTTTTTTAAAAGAGAAATTTTCAGTTGGCGATTTACATAAGTTTTTAGTTTGTGTTGGTTTAAAAAGAGATATTAACTACAGTTCCCAAATACAAAGCTAGAAGCAAAATTTTAAGAACTATTTAAAATATGTACACCTAAATGCTATAGTTAAAGGTGTCTGTGGACGAACATGAAGTTGGTGTTTGTGTGGGTACTTATGTATTTATCTGTGTAGATGTGTACGTATAAGTGCATGTACAACATCTGATATATGTCATGAAGGTACATACAAAACATGAGAAAATAGCTATGCTTTGATTGAATTCAAGCTACATTTTTACAGTTTCCTGCTGGAAAAGCAATACCATTTGTTGCGTCCTGGGAACATGCTTGCCACTTTATTCAATGCATCTTTATCAACCTTTGCATGATTCAATAGATCTGGAGGCCCAACCATCACAGGATATATCAGAAAATTGCAGTGGTAAAATTATGGTTCTTTGGGATGATGGCCACCATCAGCCAGAACAGCAATTCCAAAGAATCAGCAAGAATTACTTGGTATTTCTTAGCATGAGGTGTTCAATGATTATATTTGGGAAAGTTTGAGTTGAAAGGCATTATTTTATTGGATTGACTTCAAGAAGTATTATACAATTACATAAACAGCTTTCTCTGTATGACTTTGGAGTGTGGTTTTTCCAGCTATAAAATATGGTGTTGTCTACAGCCCAGAAAGGTTTTGTTTGACAATTCTGGTAATCCCTTATGAACACCACCAGATTTCAATTTTGACTTTACACTTTTTTATCACTACATCTGGCTGCATCGTATGTGCTCTATATGTATACACAGTCAAACTTTTCAATTATAGTGCCATGACTTATGAAAGAAAATGTCAGGAAGCCATCAGGAAGAAACTGTAAACAAAGTTTATTTGGAGAAGCAGTCAATGGCACTATTGGATTATAATTATAAGGCAATAAAACATGCAAATCATAAATTGCAATATTTTTGGAAAACATATGAGCTACGTGCAATGTAATACAATTCCTCAAAAGGTATGAATTGAAGCTAAACTTCAACAGAACATGATATTCAGGTTCTTGCCTTCTTGCACTATGGTGTATTATAAAAATTGTTGGGGTTGGTTGAAGGGACACCAATCCAATTTGAGTTCCAATATATTGTGATGTTTCCCTCTTCCCAGAACTGCTGCTTAGAGAGAACATTCTATTCATCAAGGGCTCCAGCTCCTGAGGGGGAAGGAGGGCTCTGGTGGCAGTAAGGAGCTGGTTTAGAATGCTGGAGCAGAGCTATTGCTTTAGCCTGCCTAGGTGAGCTCACATTTGCCATCAGGCATTGAGAGGTCCTAGAGTGCACCAGCAGCCGGCAAACATTTCATGTAGAAACAGGGGCATCCATTCCAATGAGGTGCAAAAAAACCTATGTACACCTTGAATCACCCTCATCTTGACCTAGGCTAAGAAAAGCATAAATTTTGAAATAATTTTGTGCAACGAGATGGATTTTACCCTGCCTTAATATCCCTTTCTTGGGATACTTGTTTTTCTCCATTTTACATGCTATTGGTTGTGAAGGGACATTTGTAGCATGGCAGGCCTGGCTTTTCCCTTGTGTTGTAAACATTTATTTCCTTTTTTACCACACTGCTTCCAAGGATAGATTTGTGGAGCTGCAGATAACAAGAAACAAACATTTTCAAGTGTTTGTTCCACTGCACCAATCAAAATATCTCCCATTATTAATTACCACAACCAAAATGAAAAGAAAGCAACAGCAAAAAGAGGTGAGCTTATGTTAAACAATAGCCTGATGAAAAATCTCAAGTTTTTTCTTTGCAGCCAGGCAGAATTTAGGATTTTGTTTATTTTTTTCTAGGTTCTTCTCAGGTGCAGGTTCCTCCTTCACCTCTTATGCTTGGGCATGTTTCCATATTGAATCAATCACTGGACACTGGACACTGGACACTACTATACCACATGCTTTTCTGGAAGAGAAAATGCCTCTCCATTACCTTTATGATTGCCAGAGGGTGCAAAAGGGTGATACAGACTGGGGGCCAGGGAGACCTGGACCCTTAGAGGTAGTTTCTCTCTTCTTTTGTGGTGTGCCAGGGCACACAAAGGTATGGTGGAAGCTGTTTAACCTACAGCATACAATGTTCAAACCTTAAGTGTTTTTATGCCAGAGTAGTAGGCTATCCTACTCATTGTGTTTTGAAAGGGGAGAGCTAGTTCCTAGTGCCAGCCAGATGCAGTAGACCTCATGTAGGGGTAGAAGTGAGCCAAGACACAGATATTTAACAACATGAAAAGGGTACCAGTTTATTCTTTATAACAGTCATTCTGACTCTGGTTATGGAAAGCTTCTATTGTAGGATCCAGTTACAGACTCTGACTGCTGGTTATTTCCTACCATATCTGCAAATATTAGTTTGCAGAACCTGAATGCAGGCTTTCACCTAGCTTGACTATGACTGCAGGCTCTAACTTTATCAGATCCAGACCTACCTCAAAGCAGATCTTTTTGCCAGCAATAACCCTCTTCCTTGTTTCATTCTTCACGTCTTTCCAGATCTTTCCTTCTTCACTGCTGCTCTACCTCCTCAAGGCTCTGCCTCAGAGGACCCCTCTTCATCAAGAGGCTCCTCCGATCAGCCAACCCACTCCTTTTATCACACCTATCTTTACTGGTCACAGCTGTGACACATCAAAAGCAAGGCTGTTCCTCTTCTTTGGTAATTAGCACAACTGTGACTTATCAGGGGCAAGGTTGCCTGTAATCCCTTCTTTCACACCACAACAGTCAAGAAAGGAAAAGAAATAAAGGAGTTTTAAAATAAAATATAATATGGTAGCCATATTATCTGCTGAACTGTTTCTGCTGAACTAGCCCTAAAAGGAAGCAGGTGCTTTCAGCCAACTGCTCAAAAAAGGGAAGAAATCTAGAGGTCCTGAGGAGATGGAAAGTGATAGGAAGCAGGAAGTGAGAGGAGAGTAGTGGCTGAAACAATGGGGTGGAGGGTTATGGGATCACTGACTGTGATCCTAAGCTTCCCCTTAGCTATTGCCCTTTTCACAAGTGTGGTACATGCCCCTGGCATTGCCAAAATGGGAACCTATACTGTATGCCTTATAGAAGAAGAGAGAGGGGAGAACAGAACCAGATGTGGGATGGGAGGGAGGGAGGAGGAGGTTTATCAGAAATACAAAATAATTGAATTTTAGGGTTTTCTTTCTTTTTTTTTTTTTTTCTGGAGTGTATTTTGTTGGGTTTTTTTTTGGTAGGCAGAGAGGAGTGCAGAGGGAAAAAAAAGGAAGGAGGAGAAGTGAGATCTGAGGAGAGGTGGGGGAGGTGAAGGGGACATCAGGGTTGTGCTCTTTCCTTTACCTCATTGCACCATTTGAAATGGCTATATATAGTTAAGAAAGGCTAACATATGGCACTCATATAGCATATGGCACTCAAAATAGTTAAGAAATACACTTGTTTTGCAGCCAAATGCTGCTTTCATTTGCATGGGTGTAAGTGAGGATAGGATTTATTTCATACAAGAATGCTTCTCAGATTCCTCTGACTGTTAAATAAAATAATGGGAGGGAGCTTCCCTTCTATTTTATCTTGAACCCTCTTTCATCTGTGTGAACAAACTGAATCCCAGGACAGTGCAAGATATGTGTACCAAAAAGCTTCCCCATAACTTCCTCTTCTCTCTCTGCTTCTGAGTTCATAAAGGTTCTTGCTGAGGGTTCACAGAAGTCACTGGAGATACTTACAGTCATTTCAACAGCCATTTAGTAGGCTCACAGTATCCACAAATCTGAGACAGTTTTATGGGTTTTATTTTTACTTTCTTGGATTTTGTCAAAATACATTTTTTTATTTGAGGTTTAAAGAATATGCTCAAAGCCATACTACCAAAAGACGTCTTACTCCTTTCCTTGGAAAGTGTATGAATCTGTGAATTAAATGAGAATGGAAAATCCTGATTTCTGTTTCTCATTCTGTCCCTGACTGGCCTTAGTAATCATTTGCATCTGCAGAACAGTTCTTAAATTTCCGGTTGCTTAGCTGTAGTTAGAATTGGAGGTGCCACTTGGAATGGAGACGAACTATGAGGGATGTTCCGTACATATGTGGAAAAGAGTAGTCACTGTTCTTTAAGAGTTTAATATAAATAGACAAAAGATAATGAGGATTGAATGGAAGGATTATCATCCCAAGTGAAAAGGTAGCTTTTTCTGTATGGATAAAGCACTTCAACACTTTGCTACTTAGAGATGTCCTTCCACTGGAATCTGAATACTTACAGAAACCATGCAACCTTTTGCACCAATAAATGAGAAAATAATATTTATGTCTAAGGAAAGGGGTTTGTTGTCCTGCTGTTTTTTTATTGAATGACTGGGAGTCCTCAGCTACTGTTCTCCTGTTCAACAGCATGGTCAAAATAAGAATTATAGCTCCACATATTTGGTCTCCCGATCCTGAGTCCTGAGCTGCATGGTTTTAGACCACAGGGGCTTCTCCAGTCTAGCTGATTAACTTTTCTTTGCTCACTTAGACATGGCAATGGATATTTTTTGCCTAATTCTCAGTCCTAACTCCTGCTATTCTCCAAGGGTTAGTTGAGGTTTTCTTTCAAAACATGCTCATTATTTAAGGGGTTAGTTGAGGCTGCACTTTAAAACATACTCATTACTTCCATCCCCCAATAAAATGAACACTTTAAGTAGGCTTAAAAATGAAGAAGAAATGCAAATGTGAGACATCATACTCAGTTGTGCCAATTTCATGCTTGGCACAGATGATGAATTCGTGTACTAATAATTGCACAGGGACATTGGTGAGTTATGAAAAATAAGAAATAAGTTGCAGGAGAGAACCTACTTTGCTCAGCCTGAATTTTTTTTGTGGGTCCCCAGACTCATGTCTCAAGTGACACCTTTGCTAGGTCAACAGGAAGCAGAGAATACATCATCATCAATAATAATAATAGTATTAATAGTAAGAAATCCTCTTCATTCAACTAGCCAGTGGAGTTCTTAAAATGCTATTCAAAGTGCTGTGTAATTTGGTTTACAAGCTCAGCTTTAGGCAATGTTTTATGCTGAAAAACCTAGGTCTGGTCCTTTCAAAATAAATGGACACATGAAATAGAACTCAAATACTGATGGAGATGTCAGGAAAATAATGTCTCCTTTCTAATACATCTTCCTGCATAAAAGTGTGTCATGAGAAAAAGTTGAGGGTCTGTGTTCTTGTTTCACAGTCTATCTTGGTTGTAAACAACTGAAATTATAGTCTTTATTTCCCTCTCGTACGAGGTTTAAACACACTATAAACCAGGAACAATGTGTATTACTGTTCTGGTTTGAAAAGTAAAACCAGTGAGACACTCCAAGTCAGAAATACAATTCATTAGGAAAATAAAAACAAAGGAAACAAAATACATGCAATAAGGAAAAAGAAAAAATCACAGACATAATCAGAATACAACCTGACCCCNCCAGGTAGAGGGGCTCGGTTTCCACCCCCCCCCCGGCTGGAACATTTCCCAATGGGATGATGGAAGTTTATCAATGGACTTAATGGCCCATTAGCAGAAGACCTATCCCTGGAGGGAGGATGGGTTGTGGAAGAGATAAGAAAACTGCTCTTGATGGTTTCTTATCAGCTGGCTTATCAACAGAAGATCACATCACTATCCCCCATCCCAGTTCCAAAGGATGGCAATAGAATAACTCACCCCTGATTATATTTTACATTGCAACCCATGACAATTACACATACTATCACTTTGGTTGAGATAAATTAAGAAATGCTATGGTAAATCCATAACTAAAGGCATATTTAGTTTGGGACTGAACTAATATAAACCATGAGGACAATTGCCTTAGTGCAAGCCATCCCTTCAGATTCATAAATCAAACACAACAGCCTGAAACATGAGTGCACTGTGTATTATCTCCCCCAGATCTGCCATATCTTGTGACAGTTCTGAATTTTATCTGTCTGCTATCTTTTCAGAGTATGAGAACTTCTTGCCTCTATAGGACAGCAGTGTATCATACAACCCAATTAGATTCATATCACCATTACTCCCTTTCATTCTACTCCTGAGCTTTTAGAGCTTCCTCCGCCTGCACACCCTTCATTACCTTCGTAGTTTTCATGGAGATTTCCAGAGTGTGAGCCTACACACCATGAGCTGACCTGAAAAGCCATGCCATACAAAGTGCTTAGTGATGTGCATGTTAGTCATCAGCCTAACTCAGAGTTATACTTATGTCAATTGCTTGCAGATACCCCAAGATGCTCTTTTGCTTACTGTAATTTCTCATTTAGAGCTCTTACTCATTTCTTAGTCAGACCACCCCCAAGGGAAAAACTCTCCCTCAGATTTCTCATCTTTTTATATTTTTCTTCTTTTTTTGTGTGTGGGTTTTTTTGTTTTTGTTTCTGTTGGTTTTTTTAATGCAACCTCCAGAGTAAGCAGAGTGACTGCACCTTTTAGTTTTACATTTGTCAGAATGCTCTAATAAGAGATGTCATGTTCCTTACTCTCTCTAGGCTTGAAGCAACTGGAGAGGGCTAAAGCATCTATTTTCAGTGACAGGTTCTAGACAGAGAAAATTAACATTATTGAATTCTTCTGCTAAGAAATTAGAAATTAACCTCTTTTGTTTATGAAAACCCTGAGAGAAAGGAGATGAAAATGAATCTGTTATTAACAAATGTTTGTTTTTTTCTAATGAAAACTTTCTTTTTAAACAACTATTTCAATAATATTAACATTCCTTCACTTCAAGACACAGTTCATCAAGCTTTCAATATTTTTTTCCCCCGGTATACAGACTAGTTTTGCTGCAGGTCACCCTTCCCTTGCTCTGTTCTCAGCTTTTTGTCAGCTGCTGCCCCACTTGCCTCTCTCAGTGACATAGCCAGGCACTAATAATCTGTCACCAGGTCATTACTGCCTTCTCCTTCACCACTGCCTGTCTCCCATTACAGTCTTCCTTCTCTGAGTCTGCTGTATCAATTATATTAAAGAAAGTGGAAATAAACATGTGCCCATTCCAAAGTCTTAAACCTACACCACAGGGAGACTTTTCCTTTCAAGAAGAAGAAAGGATCTCAATAGCCTCTCCCATAAATATCCCAGTCTTTATGTAACTTTTCTAAAATTAAATTCATCCATGTTATGTCTATTCCTTTCCAATGTTTTCCTGATCGCACGATGCGATTCTTCCAGTGAAGACAACTGGTTTATATTCCCTTGTGAGTAAAGTGGAAAGTTGTTAATGAAAATGTCATCACAGCAAATGCTTTTAATTCTCTCAGAACCACAGGCAGCAGTATGTGTAACATTCACTTGCCAGTTGCCTGTATGCCTGTCCATTGCAGCTACTGCTAGCTCTGGGGCAACTGTGTGGTTCCCTCTTCACAGATGCTAGCAGAGGTTTTGGCTTTTCAAGGAAGGGCATTAATTTCATTGGCTAAATTTTGACCTGAAGGAAAATGTTTTTGAAACGGTACCCAGCCAAAGCCCTGGCTGCTCTTGATACCTGAGAGTAACTCCTTGCATTACCACAGGTGATATATAAAATAGAACACCTTAATTAGCAGTGTTTCTCTGTCTACATATTCTATGGAAATTATGTAAGTACTTAGATATGTTCCTACCCTTAAGCATTTGGGTCTACATAGCATACTTACAAGTATCTGTATGACTCATCTCTGGGCCTGAAACACCGATCATCAAAACTTAGAGGCACCCAACCAAGACAAAGTCACACTTAACTCAGTACCAGTACCAGAGGAGATAGATTAATGTATAAAAGGTAGACACCAAGGTTGACACAAGAGCAGCATACATGAATAGTTCCACAGCATATTTAGATGCCGCACCTGCTTTGGTGTGCGTGCTTGCTTTTTTGTATATCTGTCTGTGTAGTTCTTCTTCAGACAGAAGTTTGCTGGCCTGAAGACAGTGCTTTAACTGGCCTGGTAACAGGAGAGTAGAAAGGTTAAAGAGGGTTGTTTACAAAACAAACAAACAATAAAAACTCCAACCCCCCAAAAATAAAGTAGAGCTCTACGAAGTAAATGGAAATACTATACCAACATTTTTGTGCTCAGCAGGTTGTTGAAGGTACAGCTGCAAGATTCTCACCTCATCATTTAGGTATTTTGCTGTTCAAATCTTTTTGCTAAGGCATGTACCTTGTATTTACCACTAGATTTACCCTCATCCTCCTGGGATGCTGGCTGTTTTCTGGCAAGCACAGTTTGAGTTGCCTTTTTCAATAATTCACACCTCATTTTATACCCTCTTATAGATTGGTATCTTTTCAGTTCAGTTACTATTTTTAGTAGAAAATGTTTTCCCTTATGGAGAAAAGATGTGAAGCAGCAGTATTTGCTAAAAAATCTGTCTGTCCTTTTTTCCCTTCCTGAATTTTAGCAACTTCTTTCATGTGCCTTAATATATCTTCTTACACACATATTCCTCCCTTTTACCATTCTTCTGATAACTCATAATCTGTGTCTTAGAAGAACTTTTAAGGTACAGAGCAGCACTGGTTCTGTGAATGTGAGCAAAGAAGGGCTTCAACACAGACAGAGAAACTGGGAAAATCACCTTCATTGCATTGTCCAAAGCTGTGTACTTTGTATTGCATGGGAGAGAGCCTGACAGCACTAGCTACACAGGATTGCAATTAAACCATTTTTTGTTCTTTTTGTTTCCAGGTGGTTGCTTAGCAGCTGCAGCAACAGTCCAGTTTAGCACTGTATCACTCACCAAGGGCACAGACTTGAAAGGATTGTTCCAAAGTAAATATGATGCCATGTCCTTAAGTTAAGGATAGAGAAGTACATTAACTACTGAAGCACTACTGAAAGTGTTTTAAGTACTTTTCATTACTATGCTGAAGATGTTTAGTGGCTGAAAAGGGCTTGGGGGTTTTTATTGAGACTGCTTTTATTTTACCAAGTTTATCTGTTGTTTTGGAAGGACAACACAAGATTTTATATAGGTATAAAATGTTATCAGGACTGTGGACACTAAAACCTATACTTACGGATTTTCTTGCCCTTTTGACTGGATTAAGACCTAAGACAAATGTGTGTACTGTTGGTATATAGCAGATAGATAAGAAAAGCTATACATGCAGTATATGCTACTGATGAGTTTAATTACTATGTACGTGACCAAGAGTGATCTGAGCACAGTGATGACATGAAAATTAGTTAGATTAAATATGTAGGAAAAACGCACAGAAGGAGAAATCGCTCTGTATAGTTTAAAAGTCTCCAACATCACACATTTGAGCCAGGCTGCTTGTTTTCAAATCTGAAGAGATTTAATTCTTAGTATAACATGTTAATAAGCAAATTTTGACTGCTTCTTCTCTGGACTATCTGAGCACTTTCCAGACAATAACAGATCAAACTCAGCTATCTTTGAGAGATTTTTTAAAACAACTTTTTTTTCTGTATGTCTAAATGTCTATTTTTCTCTGTATTTCTATATGTCTAAATCCTCAAGGTTTAACTGTGCTTCTGAGTGTTATGAGCTAAAATCATTAAGGGACCTTTGATTTTTAGGCACCTTTGTACTTTGACTCAGCCTAGAGTTAGGAGTCAAGGTTATATGCATTGCTAGTGGGAGCAATCTTCAAAGTAGATTTCACAACAGCTGTCTTCAATGATACAGCAGCAAATTAAAATTTATGTGTTTTGTGACTGGAAGTGGGCTGATATTCATGTATGAGGTGAGTTGGTAAGCTCAGTTTGCATGCATTTATTCTTAGGTAAGAGTGCAGCTGGAAGATAACTGACTGAGGATAAAGTGAATTCTTCTCTTCAGGCTTTAATTAGGGGCTTTAATTTTGGTTTGTAATAAGGCACCTACTTTCCTTTGGTTTTGAAGACATCTTAAGATCTTTCGGTGTTGGATACTGGCAAAGACCAGAATACAGCCTCTTATGAATGGGTGGAGTCTCCATTCCTTTATCAAGGTGGAAAGTTAACTTGGGTCTTCCCTATGCCCAGTAGTTTCTTACTAGTTTCTGGTGCACAAAAGACAGTACTAGCAGCAAGAGTATTTTAAGAAATAAGAGAGTAGTCTAAGGCAGGACTCAGGCTTGTGAACAAAGAATTTACATCATGTGAAATCAGAAAAAATTATAAAACTGTTTCCATTCTTTAGCATTTCCCACTGATTAATATACTGGTAGCTTTTGCTAGCCATGGCTAGACCTCTTCCCAGCATTGACCTCCCCAAAGCGAAATAAAGACTTTTAAATAAAAAAAAATCAACTAACCAAAACAAAAAAATATCAACCACAAATTTGATTGAAACAAAAGACTTTTTTTTTTTTTGTGTAGAAAGAGAATAAAGTATTGATATCAGAATAGAAATTTTTAAAATTTACGTACCTCTCCTCTGAACAATGTTTCACCAGGTTGGTTGTTGCTTCTAGCCAACATGGCAACTTTCCTAGTAGCAGCAAGTTTTAGGCAGTCACAAGAAGCTGTTTCTTCACACCCTGACCCTTGTCTATCTTTTTCATCCTAGAGACCCATGTCATTTGAGAGCTTCTTACTTACTAATACACCTTTCAGGCTCAGTACCTGTCCAGGTAGGACATGCTCCTTCATAAAGGCAAATGTAACAAATAGCTGTCACAGCTAATTTTTGTGGCTTTTTTTTCTTACCATGTGGGTTATGGTAAATTCTGCTCTAACACATGAAATAGGAAGTTCAGGCAACCAAGAGCTGCAGTTTGGATTGGATCATGGGGGTCAGGTGCCTAAAATTAGGCTCCAGCTGTGCTCAGCATAGGGTTGTGCACTTAAAGCTGGGGTGCTAACCTAGAGAAAACTGAGAACACGACTTTTCTATTTTTCATAAGACCAAGAGGAGATTTTCCACAGGCAGCCTGCCCTCCATTTTGAATTCAGCTTAGATAACAAGCATTATTTTTACTGGAGAACGTTACTAAAAACAAATATGCTTTGAAACCAACTACATAAAAGAAATACAAGTATCAAAATGTAAGAAAAGCTGCAGGACTTTCACTAATATGCTTTTCTGTCAGAGTGTCATGGTTTAGCAACAGGTGTCTGCTACGGAAGGCAGGAGCCTCCTTTGAAATGAAAGATGTAAATTCTCTCCCTCCAAATTTTTATAATTTTGGATTTAAGGGGAATCTCAAGCAAAGATATGGGAATAGGAATAACAGTTCTTTATTAGGAGAACTAAAATAAAACAAGCATACACTGTTAAAAAAAAAACAAAACACTGACAGAGCCAGAATACAACCTGACACCCTGTGGGTCAGGGTGTTGGTAGCAGTCTGATTAAATGGTGGCTGCAGTCCTCCTGGATGGCTGCAGTCCTCCTGGAGTGGCAGATGTGGCTCTGTTGAAGCAGTGATTCTGTAGAAAGGTGCAGCCCTCCGATGAAGGTCCAGCAGAGACAGATGGACCTGGTCTTCATCTGGGAGTCCAGTGGAGAGGGCTGCTTTGGTGACCCAAATCTCAGGGTTTTATCCATGTAAGAGGGCTTGGCTCCTCCCCCTGGATGGAGCATTTCCCAATGAGATGATGTAATTTTATCAGTGAGACTCAACGGCCCATCACCGGAAGATCTCTCCCTGGAGGGAGGATGGGTCATGGAAGAGACCAAGAAACTGCTCTCCCTGATTTCTTATCAGATGGCCTATTGACAGATTACACCACCCCCCACCCCAGTTCCAACAGATGGTGATGGAATAGACACTTTTTGGTTACATTTTGTACTGCAACCCACGACACAGAGAAAAAGAGATTAAAGGGTGGTAGGAGAGAGCAGGCTAACAGGAACTACATTTTTCTCAGGTATATCAAAAAGTTGTAATTTTCTGATAGCACCTCTGCATTCAATTTTGAAAGATAGCAAACTCAGTTCAGAATAACTGCTTGTAAGCAAATCTTTAGGTTCTTCAAAAAAGTTCACCTACAACTAGGATATTTGATCTAGCTGAAAAATGCTAGGTCTTTCCCATGAGAAGAAAATCCCCCACATTTTCTGTCTCATTTGACAGGACCTAGTGCCTTTTCTTTCTCTTTTTCTGTAAGCAGAGTAAATGCAAGGATGTGTGTGTGTAAGTAGAACAGGAGGAAGGGCTCCTGCTTCAAAGGGAAAGGAAGCGTCTTTGTGATGTGAAGCACAAGAGAGAGTAAAAATCCCACTAACAGTAACCATATTCCTAGTATTGAGGTTAACATTACATCTTTCACACTGTCGTCTCTGTGACTACCGCCCCCTGCAAGGGTCAGTGCAAAGGCAGACACATATTGGGTTAGAGCTTTGGTGGTCCATTCAGACAACATGCTACTAAGGGCCCTGGGTTTCCTGTGCTACATTCTTCAGCCACCCCGCCATGCAAGGGTGTTAAATAGGAAGTTAGAGTGTGGGTGTGTAGCTAGCAGCCTAAGAAAGAGTTTTAATGAGAACAAGTCCCATTCCTCCTTCTCTTCTTCTCATTTTTCCCTTTTTAGGAGGAAATTACAAGCACCTTCATTAGGAGGCAGCTAGGAAAAGCAGTTTCCCCATTTCAGAGTCTTTGCTAATTCTCCAGGTTTTTTTGTTATCATGTACTCAAGCTGTACCCTTACTGGTTTCCCAGCAACACAGGAGTTCTTCTGCAGTTGTGCCACTCCAAGGGTAAGGCCATCAGCCACCATCGGCCAAACCCTGTATCTCCTTCTGATTATGACACTGCTTTTAAGCTCACAATCACTTTCCTTCTTCCTCCCTTTCTCCCCATGAAAACATTCCATAGGTTGGAAATTTGTCATGAATTGCCCCCCAGAATCTTGTATCTCATGTTTTAAGCCAGCATGCTCTAGGAGCTCTGGCATTTCCAGACAGTCCCTTGTGGCAGTAAATGGTACTTTACACTGTAGCTCAGGAAGCTTTCTTTTTTTCCTGTGTAGCTGAGAGTGTTATTGATAAGACTCAGTTCTCTAATGTTGCAGGACCATCTGTTCCTGGAAGAGACAAATACTTTGCATTTTTTGAAATCATTTGCTCTATGAGAAAAGGCAACTACTGAAATGCATTGCTGCTCAGTCCTGGAAAAGCAACTTTAATGATAAACTCTGTTACATTTAGTATTAAATGGCATTAAATGCCATTATAGTGAGAGTCACAATGACAAGGTCCAGAACTGAGTAGGCAGGGGTCACTTTCTTTAATTCAATGAGTTTTCCTCTAACAAAAGGCCATTTGAGAACACATGTTTCAAATGGATTATAGGAACATCTTAGGCATCAGTCCTGGGACTCACAACATTTTTGAGGTGGGTGCCAAAATGTTGCCAGTTGACACACTGCTGTGATTTATTTCTTTATTTTTTCATCCACAGGGAAGGGTATGAAGGAACTGCATCTGTGAGGTCCTCTTAGAAAGCTTGCACTACCTGCCCTTGAGTGGAACTGGCTTTGGATTCAGCTAAGAACTGTGTTCTTCATACAAACCCTGATGTTTGCAAAAACTGTCAAATGAAGAGAGGAGAAGCTTTTGCAGGGTTGGTAAATGTTTAACTCCAAAGGCAGCTCTTCTTTTCCTACAGATGCTTGTGCAGCATTTCAATTTCAGTCACTGATGGAAAAAGCCTACCCCACAGAACTGCACAGAGGGAGGTGCTGAATTGAGGGAGGAACCGGCTAGTTAAGCAACAATGCCTAGCAAAGGTGACTTGTCCAAGTGAATTTGTTTTTGAATCAAAAGAGGAACTGTGAGTCCCAGTCCCTTAAAGGGTTATAGTTAAACCAGCTATTTCCAAATGCGGCCACCAGGGACTTTGTGTGCAGCCACCGTGTAAAAGCTCACTTTTTATAACTCTGTTTTGTGTCTGGCAACTGTGACCACTGTGAATTTGCTGTGGCTACATGTGTGACCACAGCACAAATTAGACTGAGAGCTCTTGAGTCAAAGGCTGTTTTCCTACCACTCTCCTTTGGAAATGTTGTAGACAATCATGTGCTGATCTGATCAAAGGTATTTTAAAACACAACTGCTAAACAGCAATTTTCGAAAGCTCAAAATTATGTTGTAACAGACCATACTGTAGCCCAATATATTGTCACTTTTGGAATTATACCTGGAAATTGCCTGCAGTAACAGGTGGTTAATGCCAATATTGTAGAGATTCACTTTTAAGCCATTGTTCCTAAAGTTTTCTGTTTAAATAGCTGGCAGGAGAGGTTTTCTGTGAGTAAATGGAGCATTTATACATGCTTTTGGGTTACAGACTTGAATTTCCATGGCTAGTCAAAGGAAAATACCAACAGCTGAGCTGTAAGTACTGGAAATACAGCATCTATAATAGGCATATTGATGCAATCTTAGCTGTGGTAAGCAGCAGGGAGGTAACTGTATTAGCACAGTCTACAGAAATAGGAGCCAATGAGAATTAAATTTCCCTGTTTAAAAATCTTCTAATAAGTAAATGCCTGATGATTCTATTTTCCAACTTACTTTTAATGTTATTAACAGAAGTTCTTTGCAGTAGTGCTAGAAGATAAAACACAGAGGCATATTCAATATGAAAGACTATTTTACTGCTGTGATTTGTCTTTGAAAACTGAGGCTTTGGGGTAGGTTTGGTATTCTGCTTAAGGTGAGGCTTATGGTTCCTGCCAGTTCTATGAAGGTCCTACAGGCAAGGAGTATTCAAACCTCTGTTACTAAGAGCTGTGTATTCTAGAGGCTTTGTTATTTTTTTTATTTTAACGTTTTTCAGAATGCTGTAATTACTATACAGCATCAAGCCACATTAGCACCATGTCATCTTTGAAAGGAGCCATGCCCTTTTACAAGATGTAAGAAAACACAGAGATAATGCCACAGGTAACAAATAAAATAAAGTAGTGGGTTTTCTTTATCCCAACTGGAGTGAGCCAAGAAGATAAGACTCCCACATGAGTGACTAAGAAGAGGGCTTAGTTGAGTGTGCACACACAACTATTAATACTGAATTTCTTTTTTCTGGAATCAAAGTTGAACTTCTGCTTTCTCTTATTGCTTTAAAATCTGTTATTTATGTTTTCCAAATAGAGAAGGCTTCCATAACAGCCTTCCACATATCCAGCGTGTAACTGCCCTTGTGTAAATGGTGGTGAGATAATTCAAGGCTGAGGTGTTTACTACTAAGGGAAAGAAGAATAAGCTATAACACATCTATAAAGTGTTGATAGTGTTCATGGGGGTGGTTACTAGGGAGAACTTGATTGGAGATAATTTGGTTTTGTGTCCATAATCCCTATCAGGATAATGCTAGCAAAAGCTTATATGGTGTTAGCCTCCTCAGGATTTGATAGTGAGCATATGCTATACAGTCTTTCCCTAAATTAATCCAGACAATGTGCATAACTGTCTTAGACTTGGTGCTGTTTGGATCTGGGTAACTCAAGGAAGTAGAACATTTAAGCAGCCTCTTCTGCCCTTATGTGTCCCTGTGTACACCATGAATATACACATTAACATAGGCTCTAACTGTGTGATCACATGTCACTTGTTTCCTCCTACATCTCTGCCTTGTTTAGCACAAGTGATCAGTTTGGAAAATTATTTGAAACTGGAAACATGATAGAAGGAAACTGTGCAGCATTTAAGGGTGTGTAAGAGGCATACATTTCAGTATTCTTGTAAAATGCCAATGTAGAGCTCCCAGTTATGGTGTAAGCAATGGATGTAAAGGAAAGAGTAGCGCTGTGCCTGCAAGTCACCATCTACAGCTTTACAACAAGATAAAATGTAATTTATTTAATCTGGCAACACTTTTCTACATGCTGAGTGTAGTAGCATGCTGTATGTATGTAGGTATGTATGTGGTAGCATGCTAAAAGTAGTAGCATGGTTTGTATTGGTGTAAGAAATAAATATGGAATTGAGCACTTCTGTCTCTGACCCTGCTTCATCCACTAGTCTTACAAAAGGTCTTCTCCATGCATACCCACAGCATAGGTCTAAACAAGGGGGACAAACCCTACTAGAATACCATCATTAACATGCCTTTGTTTGACATCCCCACTAGCAGATCTTGGAGACAAGTGGAAAGCTCGGCCTTCATAAAATCTAATTGCAAACACATTTCCTTTTTTATTTTTGGTGCTTTTTTTTGGCTTTTTTTTTAGATGTCCTTGTAGTTTGTACAGGATATTTGGCGAACTACAGAGCTCTCTTACATCAGTTGGAATGAAAGACAATTGCTGAACTTGTCAGGAAAGAGATAAAATTTGGTATAAGAGAAGATAAAAGGGACTAAATTAGAAGTATTGGCAAAGCTTTTAGTTAGAAGCTAGCACAGCATCTGCTTCTACTATATTGACTTTAGTCAGTGATATCAGATTTTTCTCCTCGCTGCTTCCATGAGAACTGGATTTATACACAGAAGTTAGAAGAAAAATGATAGGGGAATCTTATACCCTCATCCATGGGTATAGCTAGTGTTAATAATCTATAAATCCAATAAGCATCAGATTTAATCTTGTATCTCCTAAGAAAGCAATGAGGGAAATATGATATGGAAAAGGGGCAGCTGATGTTTCATTTTGAAATGAACTAACAGCATTAGAAAATCTCCTTCATTTCCAAGTTTTGAATTCAGGATAATAATTTTTGGGGATAAAAAGAAAATATATGCCTTGCTCAATATGCTGTCTGTATCACTGATCAAAAATTCTGTATTATGAAGTCGACTTAATGTATACACAATATAGCTGCTGTAAAACACAATGGCATGGATTTGAGAATGTTTTGAGAGTAATCCAGAATATATAATTTGAAATAAAGACTGTAAATATTTTAATATATTTAATTGGAACAGTTGACTGCAGCAATAATACTGGATCTGACAGAACAGTTCCTGGTAAATGATTTATTCCTTTATTTTACTACTGCCCCTGCTGCAAAGCAGCCCTGACAAAAAGCTAACAAAGCACCTTGTTGCCACTAATGCAGTGTTTTCCATGCTTGGAGCTGGAAATTATAATATTTTCCACTGGAAAAATAATTATTAAATTTCATGAAACTGTTGTTATAGATGTGGTACAGTAGTATTGACTGAGACTGGAGGTTTTATTGTAGCTGGCAAAGTACTTTGATCTCCCAAGTCTCTGAGGAATTTGTAAATAGACTGCACAGATAAAGGTCATTGATAAGATGTCTCAATCAGTGCTGGTTTAGAGAAGAACTGCTGTCATCTACTTTACAGAGGGAGGTAAACTAGAGTGAAAAATAAAGTGCCCTGCCAAAGGTGGCACAGAGTATCTAGTGGTATGGTTATGTTTTGCCACTAACCATGGCCTGAATGAGAGATATTCTGCTGCAAAATGAAAAATTTTGATACATAGCTAATTTTTAACAAGTTAAAAGTAATCTACGACAGCATTTTAAATCTCAAAGTAAATGATGTACAGATGATGTGTCTGTTATCAGGAAAATGACCTAGTCTGAGAGAAGTCTAATATTTTACATATTAACTATTCCTCCCTAGATGTGCATTATTTACATGGGCTGTTTCCAGGCTGATACGTGCCCCAGAAGTAAGAGTGAGAGGGAGATGACCATTTGGTGCGCAGTTAGATGGGAAACAGGTCCATATTGTCAAGAAGACCTTGACAGCAAGAACACTGTGTGAAAGATATCAGAAGAATCTTGGAGAGCAATTTAAGGCAAGTGGGCAGGGAACACAAACAAGGGAGAACAGGGATATAGGAAGAAGTGGAGATTATCATGGAAGTGTGAGAAAATTCCTCAGAGTATAGGAAAGCCAAAAGCAGGATTTGAAGAGAAGAATGTGATTAGATGGGTGGGGAAGGAGGGTAGGAGGGTGAATTTTGTTTTTTGCAGCATAATTAGTACTATTGAATGAGAAGGAAGGAAGACAGTAGTAGTTAATCAATTCTTGGCAGAATATATTATAAGGAATGTCAGTAATTCAGAAAGAAAATGTTTAGAGGAAAGAGGATTTTTTGGACCTAAATAAACATCAAGGGAAGGACCAAAAATTTACAGGTACTCCCATATCTGCAAATCACAGAGATTTCCTTTAAAACTTGCTCTATAGAAACAGAAATTTAAGAAGATAATCAAACTAAAAATTTTGAGCAGCTAATGAATGATCAGCAGGAGCTTTGTGTTCTCAGGTCTACTGCCATTTGTTCAGAGATGAAAATGGGAATTTTAAATTAATAGTTTAGCTGCCTTTCCTATTGAGGAATATCATTTATATTTGCTTAATAGTTTCTGAGTACCTTAGCATGATTTTTAGCCTAAGTATTGAGCCTTTGCTAGAAGGAGGTTGTATTGCTCTTGTGCATTAGACAGCAACATGTGCAGCATGAGCATCAACTAGACCATGGGTGGGTGTATCTGTTTAGGAGTTGCTAATTCAGGTGTGTAACTGGGTCTCCATAGCCAGTCAACCCTCTATGTTTATCAAGAAGGAAGAAGGGGAAATGTGTCATTTAAAACACATAGGCAAAAATATCTGGCAAGTTGTACTGAGAATATCCATGCTATGTGTAGACCCCTGAACTGCTGCACCAGCATTTGACTGCTGAAGGCTATGGCATCCAAGTGTAACACACAAGAATCTCACACCAACACTTGCACACACAGAGCCACAAAATCATGGTGTGGTGCAGCTTGTAAAGGGATTCCTCAGCAGACATCACCTGACAAGGGCCGCAGTTTGACATTAGCAGGGTTACCCTGGTGAGGTGGGCTTGAGTAGTGCAACAGTCTTGTAACACATTTGTACAGTTAAAACAGCACCTCAGTGACAATGCACATAAATTTTAATCAGCTCACTACATCTGGGCAATGGACAAAGATAATATGCTGGAAGGAGAGGGAGAGCGAGTCAAGGGGCAAGGGAGCAAGCACTCTGCTGGAATACATATTAAATTTCAAGTCTTAAGAGGGAAGTGTGAAAGCTAAGAAAACATGTTTTAAGAAGTCAAAAAGGCTATGCCCTGATGGTAAATCATCCCTAAATGACAAGCGCACACAGGAAGGTATTCTTTAATCTTGTCCTTTAGCAGGCTGGCACCCTTACTAATTAGTCTTAGGGTGGGGGACAGGGGTGGGCCAGCAGAGCCTGGCTGTGCACAGCACAGCTGCGTTTTCTCAAGGTTCTTGAGAACCGGAAAAAGTCCTTTTGAGCCCTGGGCTGATACGTTGTACCATCTTTTGTGCAGCTGTAATTTTGACAGGGGGAGCCAATTTGAACTTCTGTAATCCTCAGCCCCAGACACCTCCAACGTCTGAGACTGTGTGTGTGTTTTTTTCCAAAGGTTTTTCAGCTGTGCTCTTGAGAAAGTCATTCCATCCAAAGAAAGGGNTCTGACTTTGTCCAGGAGATTGTTTCTATAGCTGTAACATTTTGAAAAGCCGGGGGAAAAAAGTTATTTTTCCAAGCCTGACTACCCATATTTTTCATTTTTTATATCCTCCTCTGTGATGGACATCATTTCCTGTCCCTCCTTTCTTTCAACCACTGTTGAAAAAAAAAATAAAAAGAAGGGGAAAAATAAATCCAAGAAACTGATTGAAACTTAACTTAGAATTGCACAACAATCTTAAATTTTCCCAAGACTTATATTTTGGGAAGGAGCTGTTTTATGAATGGATATAAAGCTGACACATGAAACGCGTGGGATCTGTCTGAGTGCCTTGTCTGGGTCAGCTGTGACATCTGGCTCTTATGAATCTGGCGTATTGTGACTCACTAATACACAAATAGTAATCCTTGATAGTATCCACTTGTGATGCTTTGCGGGTGTGGTCACAAACAACATCGAATGCCAGTGAATGGCCTTAATTCTGGCTTGCCCCACATCCCTTGGCTGAGACAACTGTGTGGGAGAAGTGCTGGGTGGGGTATCAGAAGGCTCACCCCATTCCCTCAGCAGCCTGGTGGTTCCTTGTGGTGCTGCTGGGCTTGTGGGTGATCTCAGTTCACCAGTCATAGAATCACAGACTTATAAATCATAATGAGTTGGAAGGAAAACATCAGGATCATTGAGTCCAACTCCTTGCCCTGCACAGGATACCCTAAAAATTATACCCTGTGTCTGAGAGATTCATTCTGCAAGAAGCAAGTAAACCTCAATGTCTGAAGATGATTCAGTCTGTGTGTTTCCTTTTGAATTTGCTTCAGAGAAGAGCCTGCACTGGTGCATGTCTGGTGGGTGCTGCCGCTGATGGAGAGCATAATTTGTGGTACAGGTCCTCTCAGATGTTCATTGTTGCCAAGGCTGTAAGGAGAGAAAATTAACATCCATCAGCTGTTATAAGGTTTGGTATCAAAGAGAATTTTGCACCAAGACCTTGATCTCTGTGTGGTATTGCAAAATGATTGTAGTCATGACAGGGGAAAGTGTGCATATTAATGTACCCCTCCTGATGCCTGCGAAATAGCCTAGACTAACTTGAAGAATCTCTTGTGGTGTAATAAGGAACTCAATGTTGTGACATGGTTCAGGATAAAACACATCCAGAAATGCAGGAGTGAGTTGACAAGAGGGGAGTTAACTTCATTTAACAGCAGCTTTTTTTTTTTTTCTAACATGTTCGTGAAACTAAGGGACTCATGAATTCAGGGTAGTTCAAAAGGTGAGGCAAAAGTATGTATAAAGTCTGGCTTGTGTTTCCTGCACCTCTTCTAGCTGGAGAGACTATTTGAGATGAGCTAGGTGTGAGTTCTGGTCTTATGGCTTTGGCTGTTTGGCTGTGGAAATCTTGATAACTAGTTTTCTGAAATGTTGCATAACAAATTGATTAATTTTTAAATTTTGCTGTCTTGAAGGGGCGCTGTAAATGGTGACCATGGTGAGAGCAAGTGGTGATGTGCCAAGAGACCATGATAACCCTAGCACCTTTGGGTGACAGGAATATCATGTACGAGCTCAGAGGATAGGCACAACAAGGTCATTTAATCTCTAGTGGCAGAAAAATGGGGATGGACATTACTTTTTCATAGGGACGAATCTCAAGGGGTTAGGATTAAGGATCAGTGGTGCCAGGTCCTCCCTTCCCACACCTATTGTGGCAGTAATATATGCATTATGAAGTCAGACATCCTATTTTTTAGGGTATTTTAGTGTAATTGCTGGTGCTTGGTTGTATGTCACCCTGGACGTTAAGCTGAACTTGTGGAAGATGAGGAATTCTGGCCTACCCTGGAGACTGCAGTACCATACTTTAATGACTTCAAGTGTAATCCCAGATCTGATTTGGCTCCTCAGAGGCTGCATTTTCATTCTCTCCTTGATGGTGACCTGAACCTGAATAAAAACCCAACTGTCTGTGGGGAGCTCTGAGCCCCTCATAGCTGCCTGGAGCCCCTATATCCTCTCCTTCTCTCAGTCCTCAAATACACTAGGAGGTAAAGAAGTCAGCAGTGCTGCAACACCGAATATTTTTTCTGTCATTTTTGTTTTAACAAGTGGGGATTACTTGTGGATTATAGCTATCTGGGGAAAATTCTGCTCTAAATAATTTTTATTTGAGGAGGGATAGGCAGTTGGATTTTTTCTGTCTGTGGCTAGAGTTCACACACTGTCTCAAGAAGGCAGTGATTTATTAGTGGTTATGTATTGTAGCACTATCTAAGATGCCTAGTGATAGTGAAGGCTCCTGCAGCCCTTCATGTTAATGGTGCTAAGCAGCCTTCAGATACAAAATAACATACAGCACTGAAAAAAGTGATTGTTCAAATGCAAGAGGTGCTTAAATGGGATGAGTGATGAATCTTGAAATAGGAGAAGAAATGAGTTTCAGAAGCTTTTTTGTTGTTGCTTTGTTTCCTTGAAATTTCTCCACACATGAACAAAATCAATCTAGAGGAGCCAAGAAACCTGTAATGGATGAAATGTTTTACACACATGTGATGGAAAACTCTATTAAGTCAAAAAGCAGCTTCTGAAAAACTTAATGTGGCTAGAAAGTCACAGGTGCCTGACCCTTCTGGCCCTGTTACCTCACTGCTGCATATGCTTGGACATCTTTCACCACTTTTTCAAATCTACCATATGGAGAGATCATGTTCTGCTAACCCGAATCTTCCAGAACACTTTGCAGGACCTTGTGCCAAAGAAGATTCCCCACCTCTCACCCTTTTATCCTCACACAGGAGCATTAGCATTCTCTCATTCCAACTTCCTCCCAGCCCCACTTTTTTGGCCCATGGATCATATCTCTTTTCAGCAGCTGTTTGAGCTGACATTTAAACTAAGTTCACATCCTTAAGGCTGATTTCTAATGTTTCCTCGGGAAGGAAAAAAATAAGAGCATGCACACATATATAGACACATATCCTTACCATGTGAATTCTTCATTGAACTCAAATAACTCAGAGTACTTGGTAATACCTGCTTCTGGAGACTGTTGGCATCTCAAGCTCATCTTTATAGTGGGTAACCAACCATTCATCAGAGCAACATCTAGCTCAAGGGACCAATAATGAGCTGTACATGAGGCTTTTGCACCTCTAAGATGCTGGTTCAAATCCAGCTCAGGTCTGTTGTGATTGTAAAAGTTTATTACCATGTGATATTTGTTTGTTGGTCCTCAACCAGCAAACAGGTGTCCAGCTCATAAAAGGAAGCAGAGGAAGAGCGCTGTGGTTACTACACTGGGCTGAAGAACCAGACTTCTTGGTCTCCTTCCCTGGTCTGCCACAGATTGTATAGCTATAGGCAAGACACAGATTGTATAGCTATGCAAATGGTGATAATATCCTCACAGAAGCATTGTGAAGATGTGGTCATTACTATCACTGGGATGCTCAAATGCATTGGGAATCAGGAGTTTGGTAGAACTAGAAAAGCCGCTATTGTGTATGGGCAACACCGGGGAGAGGCCATGAGATGGATGGGTGTAATAAATGGTCTGCAAATGAGCTGTATGCTCATAAATGACCTGTACACTCTCAGCACCTGGACATGACATCTCTAAATGGGAGGTGAATTGCTATCCCTGTATGACTTTTCCTATGGATATATAAATAGGAAACTGATGGTAGAGGTTATATGCATTTTTTAAAGGGAGGTAATGCCTGGTACAGATACTCTGAGTCTCCTGGCCAGCTGCAAGCAGAATACATCAGCCTTCAACCCTGTCATTTTGGTATACGTCTGCAAATGACAGTCTAGGCTTCTGCTTGGTCCTCTGTATGGAGTAAGCTTCAGAGTTATGGTTGAAAGGGCACCCAAAATACTGCCTGTAGAATGTCTTGCTCCAGGTTTTTTGACTGAACCTTTGCTTTCACCCCAGCTCTGCTTAAGGAGAACTAGAATGTGACTCACCTATGCAGGAGCCACCTGAGTCAAATTTCTTCTTCCCTTCAGCTAGAGTGAGAGTACAGGGTTTACAATTTGCAGGGCACCACAATGTTCCTGCTCTTTTTCAGGCTGTTAGAGCAGGAGGGAGTAGAAGCCACTATTACTTCTCCCTTTGCCAACTGATGCGTACCTCCTGCATGTCCAGGCCCGCTGTTAGAGTACACACACACTTGTAAGAAGGAGTAAGAGGGAGTAGTCTTCTGCTGCCAGGAAGGCTCCTGACTCCAGGAATTTTTCAGTGGAAGAGATATACTCCACATAGGGCGGGTTATTTGGGAGGATCTTATAGCTCTTGAGGGATGCAGAAGGTAGTTTTTGAAGCATGAAGTATTTTTGCTAGGTCCCTAAATCACAAACTTTGACTGTTTTGTAACAGCCCACCCCTGCTAACTTCTAAGCACCTGAGAGCAAGTTTGTTTCTGATCATAGTCCTGTTGGATTAATGGAGTGATCTGTGTGAGTAAAAAAGTCGGTATGTTTACAGAATTGGGATCTGAGCTCATGCTGCTGCCTCTTATAGTGGTTTTGAAGCTCTTTCTTATCTTGTTTTATCTTAAGTATTTTGCAAAAGGTACATTAAATGGTTGGGAGGGGTTTATTTTGTGACAACAGAAACAGAAGAGCAAATGTTGCGGTTTGACATTTGAGAGAAAAGGAGCTAATTATTGTTACCCAAATTAGCTTTGGTCAGGAGTAAACTTAAACCATGGAGCCACATGGAGAAGCTTTTCATTTACGTTAGGGAGCAGTTACCAAAGTTGTTCCACTGATTCACTGAGGCAGCTCCAACACATCTGTGTGAGCAAGCCCAGAGCAATCTGATCCTTCCAACTGAAAATCTTCCTGCTATGCCTGCATTTCAGCCAGTAGTTCAGCTGAACTACTTCTGTGTTCTTCCCAGCTTCTTGGAGTACTTGCTTCACAGTATTTGCTAAGCCTCTAACTGGCACAACTACACCGCTGTGGATAACGTATTTTCCAGTGAACTGGAAATGTAGTCCTTCTCTGTGCGCAATATTTGGTTGCTCTAGGCTGAGCAATATATTTTACATCAATAACTCAGAACACAGGTTCACATTTATTAATTAATAACAAAGTAAAAAGGAAACTGCTGATGTGTTCCTAAAAAGAACAGTTCTGGTTTAAACCAGAGAGTAGTTCAGAGATTCTCTCTCCATCTTTTGGCAAAATGCTGACTGCTCCACGCTCTTGAGAATATGAGATCACTATTATATGAATACTGTGCCAGCTTAACAATTCTTAGTGTCATTTGCATGAATAAGTAAAATTGCAATATGTCATCTTGTATTTCCTTAAGCTGTAAAAATTAATAATGGCATTAAGTGTTTTCAGGATTTTAACTTTTAATATTATTTCCAGTGATCATAGCACTGGGAGGTGAGGCAGGGAAGGCCTGAGACAGAGAACTGAAAAATCATATGTTGAAAATTTTATTTTTTGATGGGAAAGTATCAGGTAAAGCTGTTGCTGGGAAAGACCTGGTGGAAAAATGTGTTGAGATGTGGGTAAGTGCTGCCAACCTCCTGTTCCAAATTCTGCTTCTGTGCTGTCTAGCCTTGGTTTGGCCCTACAGAAGTCTGTGTGATTACACCAGCCTTGTGTTGCATTTCTGGAACAGAGATATATGCCTTCACTGTTCTTAACCAAATATTTCCTTTACCAAATGACCATCATTTTTGTCCCTATCTGAACTTTTCCATGTTATGTGATTTGGACTGAGCCATAGCAGTCAGGAACTTGCAAAGTTTGAGGTGCTTTGGAAGTAGGGTTTTCATTAAATCTGTTCTCTAAATATGAATTTAATGTAACTAAGAGATTGAGAATTCTCCTGTTCTTCCCTGAAAATCTTATGAAAGGTTGGTAGAGAATGGGAGTGATGAAGCAGGAGAAGGAAAAAAAGAAAAGAAAAACATTTATTGATACTTATGGCTTTTGCACAGAATTATGCTTTAGGGTGTTCACTGTTATGGTGTTCTTGTTCCTGATCTGTGTTCTTTCTTGAAATAATTATGTTCATTACTCAATTTCTTTTTATATACTAAAGCCCATAAAGTTTCTGAGCAGTATCCCATAACCATGACAGTTATTGCTTTGTGGAGTTCCTTTTCTCTTGCTCTTAACTTTGATCAAGAAGGCTCATCCATTGTCCCAACAGTGACCTCAGCACAGTGTCAACAAGGGGAGGGCTATTATTACTGAAGCACCATAAAATTATTTATTTTGATCTATAGCGTTAATGCCTTGCCTGGTTGTTTTCTCATCCAAAATATTGCGCATGTTCTAAGGCAGACATATAGGAAATAAATGAGAGACAGAAAGCCATCCAAAAGCCACTGCTAGACATAACAAAAGTCACACTGTCTCTCTAGCTGGCTAGGGTAATGAGAGAAATATATCTGTTTAGAAAGCCATTTCCATATTTTTTAAAAATCCAAATGTAGGGGTATAGAAGGCACTCAGTAATTTTGTGTTATCTTGCCTATTGGCTAATTATAAAGTCTTGAAAGCTGCTTTTTCATAAACTGATTCTGCTCCTTTAATTCCCCTCCATGGCAAATATACTACTAGAAATCACTGACATCTGTAAAGGTCATATACTGTATTTGTTGTGGCACTGACTTAAAATTTTGGAGAGTGATCTGCAAGGTTGCAGAAATAATAAATGTTGTAAGTTCTTCCAGTTTTATTACTGTTGATTTTTGAAGTCATGGGATAATCAGAAACCTCTGAAAAGAGGACAATATCTCACTTGTAAAGGAAAGTTTAAAAACCTAAATCTTAATAAAAAGGTAAAAGATTAAAACTGTCAACTCTCTGTTATTGATGATTAGTTAGTTTTTCTCCACATACAGAGTTCAATAAGCTTTATTGTTTCACACATATAACCATACTATTTTCAGGGATATTAAAAATCCTAAAGTAATTTTAAATAGATTATTTTTTCTGTTAAAATAGGGGGCTTGTGTTTATAAACAGCAACTAAACCAAAGGGATGGCATGAAGAGGCTTTCTGCAGCTTGGCTGTCTGTATGCCTGCCCCAGGACCATAGTTCAAGTAAAGCCACAGGAAGAGATCCATATTATGTTCTCCTTGTGGCTCGAAACATGGAAAAGGTTGCTAGAAAGGGTCTATACATTCTTTGATACTGTGATGATCAACTTGGAAGTCAATTGGGAAGATGTCAAGT
The DNA here is from genome assembly GCA_013397245.1 of Thryothorus ludovicianus. Lineage (NCBI taxonomy): Eukaryota > Metazoa > Chordata > Aves > Passeriformes > Certhiidae > Thryothorus > Thryothorus ludovicianus. The sequence continues at coordinate 454,503 of VZTB01005682.1, read as the reverse complement.
GAGATGAAACCAATATTTCATCAATGGGCCTGACCTGGTCCTTGGAAGACCCTAAAGTGTTTCTTTATCACACACCATTGTATTTCCCATGTCAAGAACCTTTTCCTCTTAGCCAGAGAACAACAGCTACCGTATGTAAACAATCACCAGAGTCAGAAATTCTCATGAAAAAATGTAATAGCAGCAGGCATATATTGGGGATATTTAATGATTTTGATACCTGAGCTTGACATTAACAGTCCTCTCATTCTCAGTTTTGATGAGTTAAAACATAAAATCAACAAATCACACATGACAATGATTAATATTAATCTGTGGAAATTGAGAACATTAATTCATTAACATTTTGGTCGACTGGTTAACATTTAATTCTATGAGACAGATAGGAAAATACAGTGTGACAAATACAAATACTATGTGATTTGCTGTGTGCAGTGAGTGAGTGAGAATTAGAATACTGGTGCTAGTTATAACTACTGGTTTTTTTCTGTCTGAACTGATTCAGTGACCTAATATTGACCACACGAATGATTTTTCAATTTGCCAAATATCTGAGAGAAAATCTCTGACTTGAGCAGGATTATTGTTTTTTATAGAGAAATTTCTGAAGATGGTTTTAAGTTCTGTTACATAGGATGGAAAATCAGACTGTCTGATCAACTTGCTGCTTCTGATCTGACAATATGCAGCCTTTCAATAAATGAATTTCTTCTCAGAGAAGAATAGAAAAAAAATCTGGTTAAATAAATATAGCTGGCTAAATATATTTAGAGACACTTACAATATTTTCATAATAGCAGCTTTTACACAAACTAGAATGTCAGTGGACCTTTGGTGCAAATAATTTAAGTTGTTAAAATGGTCTAATTTGTAAAACTCTGTACTTCTACAGGGCAAAAAGGGTTTTGTGACTGAGTTACTTTCAGGGCTCAGAAACAGCAAATTTTTTACTTTTTTTTTTAACAATGTTCATTGTGAAGAAGTACCAAGGATCTCAGAATACAGATAAGATAGTTCAGTGGCAGCACACATCTGATGCTCCTACCCTGTTCTCAAATGTGTAGCCTGTAGCCATCTTATATACCCATGGCCTTTGCTTTTACTTTATTAATTTCATCTGGAAGCTATTTCAGACCAGGTCTGCCTTCTTGTGCGTAATCTGAATGGGCTGTAATCTCAGCTGTGCCTTGTAGGCGCTAATACTTCAGCAGTTCTGAGGTTTTTGAGGGCAGACAGAGGGCTATTAGATGGTCTAATCTGACAATATTTTTACACTGGCCATAGGATTTTGGGATGCCTTCAGGAAATAAACTCTTGGATGGAGTGCAGCTGGCTCAAGTTGAATGTAGGCAAGACCAAAGCAATTCTAGTCAGAAAGGGGGAATGCTTTGAAGAGTGGGCCAAGGCATTGTCTCCACCTTCCATTCATTGAAGACATATGGACTCTGTTTATCAAAGTTGTGCAAAGCCTGTGGGTCTTGCCTCTTTTTTCGATGGTGTGGTAGCATTGCTTTCTAAAGGTTTCACAGCTAGCTGGGAAATGTCCCTTCCTTCCTCCCAGACAATGATAACCTGAGGGCAGAAGTACATACCCCTGTGTTATTGGAAATTATTTGACCTTTATGTGTTTCATTTGACAAATTATGCTTACACTGAGGATCAGGTTAATGTGACCACCTAATGGTGTGTTTAAAGTCTGTAAATGTCCTCTTTCTGTGGTGAATGCTAACCTAGACATTCAAGTCCTCTCCTGATGATTGGTGAGCTTCTGATGTCACTTTCAGTACTGAGAGCAGTTAGTGAATCAACACCAGCTAATCAAATCCAAATTTTGATGTATAAACCACCATGAGAATTGTACTCCTACTAAGTGAGGCAGAGCACATTGCCCAGAAGAAAGTATGTGAGAATCATACGCAAGACTTTCTGAATTTGAGAATGTGGAATTATCTTGCAGAGAAGATCAGACAAACCCTCAATCTGACTGATCATCAAGAAAGAGGCTTTTTTCCCATCTGTTATATTTCATAGTTCAAACAGCTCTTAATTCCTTAACTTTGTTAGATATTTTTTCTGCACTGAGGATTTTTGCAATTTTGCCTTAAATTTTAAAACAAAAATTAGATTGAATTGAAAATTATAGACAATAATATTGGAAACCTATACTACTTTAAAACTTCCAATTCTCAAATAATAATAAAAACAATTAACAAGCAATTATCAAACTGTGTTTGATATTAAAAAACGTTTGTGTATTTCTATATTTTATTTATTTCTATTTTTTAGCAAGGAGGAGACTGTAACTTGTGAAATAGAATGGCAACTCTATTTGTTGTAAGGCATACTGAATACAACAAAGAAGGTACAAGGCTTGTGATTGTCTTCCCTTAAATGATGGAATCATAAATAAATTAGGTTGGAAAAGACCTCTGAGATCATCAAGTCCAACTGCAAATCTGACACTGCCAAGTCCACCAGTAAGCCACAACTTAAAGTACCACATCTGCATGTCTTTTAAGTCCCTCCAAGGATGGTGACTCAATTCCTTCTCTGGGCAGCCTGTTCTACTGCTTAGTAACTGTTTCAGTGAAGAAATTTTTTCAAATATTGATTCTAAATTTTCCCTGGCACAATTTGAAGCCTTCTCCTCTTGTCCTAACACGTGATACTTGGAAGAATGACTCCCACTTTATTCCCTTCAGGTAATTGTAGAAAGTGAAAAGAACTCCCCTGGGCTATCTTTTGTCCAGACTAAACAATCTCAGTTCTCTCGGGCACTTGTTGGGGTGCGAGGCCTAAAACTAAACATGGTATTCAAGCTGTGGCTCACCGGCGCTATGTACAGAGGATCAATCTCTTCACTCATCCTGCTGGTCACAATATTGCTCTTACAGGCCAAGATGCCATTGGCCTTCTTGGCCACGTGGACACACTGGCTCATGTTTAGCTGCTTTCAACCAACATCCTCAGGTCATTTTCCACTGGGAAGCTTTCTAATAACTCTACCCCCAGCCTGTGACTCTACATGGGCTTGTTGTGGCCCAGGTACAGAACTGGGTCTTTCACTTGTTGAATCCTATACACTTAGCTTCAGTCCATTCATCCAGGCCTGTCAGATCTCTCTGTGAAGCTTTCCTACCTTCCAGCAGACCAACACTTCTACCCTGGTTGGTGTTACCTTGCAAAATGACTGAGGGTTACCTTGTATCCACTCATTGATATCAGTGATAAAGATATTAAACAAGACTAGTCCCAATACTGAGCCCTGGGGACACCACAAGTGACCAGCCACCAGTTGGATGTAATTCCATTCACCACCTCTCTCTGGCGAATAGAGTGATGGGTGGCCAGTGCTGTAAAGGGACAATCCATCCAGTGTTTTAACCAGGAAAGAGCACACAATCCAAGCCATGAACAAGCAAGTTCTCCAAGAGAATGCTGTGGGAAAGTATGTCAAAGGCTTTACTAAAATCCAGGTAGACAGCATCTACAGCCTTTCTGTCATCTACTGGATGGATCACCTAGCCATAGGAGACAAGGATGATCAAACAGGACCTGCCTTTCATAATCCTGTGCTAGCTGGGCTTGATCTCCTTGTTGTCCTACAAATGCTGGACATTTGCAGGACAAATTGTCTTCAAAATGATCTGTTCCATGACCTTCTCTGGCACTTAGGTCAGGCTGACAGGCCTATGGCTCCCTGAATGCTCCTTCTAGCCCTTCCTGTAGACAGCCAGTACATCTGCTAACTTCAGTCACTGGAAGATCCCCAGTTAGTAAGAACTGCTGATAACGGTGGAACACATCTCAATGAGCACTTCTGCCAATTTGATTGGTACCCTTGGGTGTATCCCAACCAGACCCATAGACTTGTGTGTGTCTGAGCGGCACAGCAAGTCACTGACTGTTTCATCCTGGTTTAGGTGGGCTTCATTCTGTTCTGCATCTCTCTCTTCCATCTCAGAGATCTGGGGTCACCTGGTCTTGCTGAGACAAAGAAGACATTAACTACCTCAGTGTTTTCCTCACTCTTTGTTACTATGTACCCCTCTGCATCCAGTAAAGGACGAAGATACTTCCTAGCACTAAATCCAGTGGTGATTGTAGAAAGTTGTAGAAACATTTTTGTAGTCTTTCATGGCAGAAGCCAGATAAAGTTTTTTTTGGGCTCTAGCCCTTGTCATTTTCCCCCTGCCTAATGTCAAAACATCCTTGTAGTCTTCTTGAGTTGCCTGCCTTCTTCCCAAGGTCATAAACTAAATAAAAGGAAATGTGTTATCCTTCAATTTTGGTAATGTGCAATGAATTTAAATAAATTACATTGTATTATATTAAAATAGATACATCATAATCAAGATTGTCCATATTGGATAAGATTTATGAAATTTTTTCATACCCACATTTTTTCTTACAAACTGTAATTGTCCCTCACCTATTCTGCTTGTTGCTAAGACAGATCTTTAAGGTTCTGCTATAAGAAATGCGGAGTAAATTGAATACAAGAAGAAAGATTTTAGAATTTTTCTGGTATCTCCAGCAAGTCAGGTAAATTACTGAAACTGTTAATCTTAAAATATTCATCTTGATTTCCAAAATTTATTGAAGACCTGGCATCTGTGAAGTATTTTAAATTTTACAGGTGCATTGGTTGTCCTCAATCTAAATTGCTCCAAACCAAGTTAAAGATGGAGACAAGTTCTCCTTTTTTTCTTCTATCCTGCATAAATACCAAGGCATAATGGCCTTGGAGTATACTTTCAAAAATTCCTTAATGGATGAGATAAGATGCGCAAATGTTGGAATTGAGCACATGGCCAGATTAGATGTGCACAATACTAATTATTTGCTTCCCAACATCCCACATGGGCAAAATATATAATGATATACAGAAATTAGGACTTTGAGTCAGACAAACTCTTAAATTACTTCCTCATAGAGAAGGAATAGGGTTTTTTTTCTGTCTTCATACCAACCACTATTATTATTCTCATTGTTATGAAGAATATCTGGTTCAATTTTACAGCTATAACAGCAGTGGAAAGGCACAACAGCAGTATATAAAAGTCAGCTTTTCTCTGCTGCAACAATGGCTACTTTGGGCAATTTCCCCAAAGATGCTGAGAGTATGGCAAAGAGCAATCATATTTCTTTCAATCTGATGAAACTCTTGAGTTGTGAGAATCATCTTTCTCTGAAAATTGAAAAGAAACATATATATATATATATAAAAGAACTAAATTAAGACTATGTTTTGGAGCTCCAGCAATATGTTTGGGGTTTTTTTCAGATGGGTTTGAGGACACTCAAAACCTCCTGTCTCCCAGATGCAGGGTCAGCAGGGGGTGCCCTGCTTCTTCAAGAGATGAATGAGGACTTCCTGCCCTAGAGAGAGATGGAAGGGTTTGGTATATACGGTGAGGCACCACCCTCACTGACTTGTACTTGCAGGAGAGAATTAATCACTGTAGGCCACATCCTTTTCTCCTTACCGAGGTTTTGTACAGTTCTCCTCTATCTAAGCAAGGACCAAGGAATAAAGTGAGTCAGGGCTGGTTGGCCTTTTCCTTGTGTCTGAGTAACACTTGAGTACAACCACTCCATTAGGGAGGAGGAGGTGTTTTGGATGAGAGATTCATGAAATGAAGTTAAGGATAGGACCATATTCCTAGTTTCGCTTCTCCCATCAAGGACAGGTGCCCCAGCAACAGGAAAGGAGTTTTGTGTTACACAAGGAGGACTGCATCCTCATAACACAGAGCTCCTTGTGAAAGGCATATGCAGCAGCATTGGAGACAGAGGAAACCTTTTCTCCCCCTTGTTAGGTAGGGCACAAAGACAGAAATAACCAACAGGTTTCTGCTCCCTATTCAGGCTATCCAGTCTTCATCAACATTGTATCATAGCACAGAAAATAGCCATATAATAACCAGAAAATAGCACAGAACATAGCAATATGTTATTAGGAAAATATTTATCTTGATTTGCAGATGACTGGATAAGGCAACTAGGGCTTTATTCTGCTTTTCTGTGGTGTCCTACAATCCACAGGAAGGTACTCAAGACTCAAATTCCAAAGAGCAGCTCTATTACAAAATTCTTGTTAGGGGATGTTTCTGAGAGTAGTTTACTGATGTTCCATCCATTTGTTCCTTCCCCTGGCTCTCTGCTTTCTCTGGAGGTGATAAGAGAGATGTGGTATAGAACTGGTTTAGCATATGTCAGCTGTGACTTGTAGTGTAGCAGATAGCACAGCCATTGAGGTGTTGGAGCAAAGCAGGTACATAAACAATTTTTCAGGTTGATTTGCATTTCTGTAGTGGTGCAGAGGCATTAAATCAAGAAAAAGCTGTAGCCCACTTATCCAGCTCCACAGCTGGATTCAAAGTGGTACTCTTGCTTTCAGATCTAGGTGCCTGGGAGTGCACCTGCAGGTTCTGGCATGGTGTTGGTGTCAGGTAATTGGGCAGGAAGATTGAATGTGTGAACAAGTAACAAAGAAAGGAACTGTTCATTGCTGTGTAGATTTCAAAAGCCTCTAGAGTATGGAGTTTGGCTCATGATGACTTAGATGTTATACCAAGGGATTAAGAGGTTTTTGTTCTTCCTGAAATAGTTACAAGTGGACATTTGACAAAATCAGCTGTCACTAGCTGTCTTAGAGAAACACTTGCAGACAACTTTTGCCATATTGGAAAATCCATATATGGAACATAAACGTACTTCTTCATCAATTTTTGTTGTCATTGTTATGGATTGCTACATTGTGACTCTTAAGTAGTCCTTGATCTATTCCAAAGTCTAAAAGGGGGAAGGAAAAACTTATAAAACATATTGGCCCTTTAAACCATAAGAAAAAAAAGAGTTCCTATGGTGCAGCTAAGGTCAGGAAGTAATTGATCATAGCAGGAGTCTGGATCCATGCCCTACTATGTCTGAAACAAGTCTGGTGAGAGAGAGGGAGTGTATGTTACCTCTGGACTGGAGTAATTGACTCCTGAGCCATATAGCAGGATTTTTGTTCTAGTCCAGGGAAGAATACTAGGAAAGCAACATCTTCACAGGAGAAGAACTTAATGAATTCCTATGCCAAAGGGAATAGCAAAAATTCTAACTGAAAATGGAGGAACAGTTTTGTTGAACTGCGAATTGCTGTTCCCTGAAATAATACTCTTTGACATGATCTCCCATTAATACAAGAAACAGCATAAGAGGAGAAAAGACCTCAGCAAACTTAAAAAATTTCCATTTTGAAGAAATGGAGCGGCTTATGACCTGGCAGGGTGCCCCAGTATGACGCAGGGCTTTGTGGAAATCAAGTTGCAACAGTGCACAACTTGAAACAGAGTGCTGAGCTGTCAGATAAGTCACAGTTGGTGAATGTTAACTTCTATTTGTTATGTTTGGAAGACAAATACCATACCCACGTACCAGACAGGGCAGGGTTAGACTGCGGGGGTGAAGAAGGGAGGAAGGCAGACCAGAGGAAGGAAGATATCCTCTGTAAATAAATAGAAATGTCAGTCATTCCCATTTACTTAGGCTGCATTGCTCATGACCCTGTTGTACCAGCAGCCAGCAAGGCGAGTCAGTGAAGGACCACTTCTGTTCTCAAAGAACTACAACAGAAGGTGAAAGATGTGTAAATGAAACATACATTTTAATATATTTATCGGCAAAACTTAGAGTTGCAGTCAATCCTATCCATGAAAAATCCATGAAAAACATTTGGTCTTATCCTGTTACTTATACTTCACAGACATTATGTAAAAATATACATAGCATGTCTGTAAATGACAACAATTGCCCATTACTAATTTATTGTAGTCAATGTTCACATTACAGTGGTGCACAGAGTTTTAAGTCAGAAAACTTTTTTCGTGATTAGTATGTATAATAACAAACAGGAAAGGAACTTGTGGAATTATAATATAGGGTTCCATTTATATTTAGGTCCACTGGGAATGCTGTGGTAATTACCATGATATAAATATAACAAGTATTTGCACATTTTACTCAGTACATCTTGTCAGAGTAATTTTGTCTATATTTCCAATAGAAAGTAGTAATTGCTACTGAGAATGGTGCACCCCTAATCTCTAAGTGCATAAAAGACAAGAGGTTTTAAAATGTTTGAAGAAATTACTAGAAATAATTAAAACCATATTTCCAGTTAAAAATTAATATTCCTAGGAAAACTTTCGTGTTTTCCTACTTTCACTTTTTTGACTGAGCTAGTGAAAATAGAAGAAAAAAGAACATGTCACTTCCTCTGTTTATTTTATTCTTCGAGGTTTTACCTAAAAGGCTTGAATTGCAAATAGGGGCATAATTAAGGTAACACAGGAGTATTTTATAGAAGCACAGTTTTAGAAGTGAGGCAGAAAAAAAGCTTATTTCTGGGCACTGGCTGGTGTAGTCTGTTATGAGAAGTAGCATACTCTGAGCTCTCTGATGGTACTCCAAAAGGTCCTAATACAGCGTGTAAGGAACAAGGATACAACTGGGCACACAGTGTTACAGCTTCTTTCTTGTTTTTCTGGCAAGCAAGAGGATTTCCTAGGACTTGAATCTGATTCTGAACCATTGCTCTTGCAGCCAACTGTTTAAGTAATTTCTGGATAAGTTGAAGGCACCTGGCTTTGGTGTTCAGTGAGATACAGAGCAGTGTCTCTTGGAAGTCTGTTTGGCTGAGATGATCCATCATGTCATTATGTCAGGGAATCTTCCTGCATTTTCTACAAGTGAAGTATCTTCACATGTTCTCCCCCTACTCAGTAATGTACTTTGTGCTGTTCAGCAAGATGCAAAGTGATTTGCTAGGGAGCAAAGACTGTATGGCCCTCCCGACCATAGACAATTGCCTGTTCCCATGAACAAGCTATGGAAGTGTTTTCACTTCAGCGCTTCTCTTTAATTGTGTGCAGGAAAGTTAGCCAATGCATTTGCACACATTACACAGCGTGTGTTTTATCTTGCCTTGCTCATTCATATTGAGTTGATATTGGCTGGTACAACCTACAGAGAAACTCACTGTTTTTGGGTCCTTTAACAGAACCAAATGCTTCACTTCCAACAGCAGCACTTTCTTGCTTGGTCCCATTAGGGTCTTCATCCTTGTCAAGTTAAGTGAACTTTATGGCCTAGTGCCCAAGACTTGAGCTGTCAAGACTAGCAAGTAAGTTCCTGATTCGGCCAAATCAGCCAACTTTCTTCCCTTCCCAAGGCTAGTGAGAAGCTTCTCTTGCTCATCTCTCCTTTATAGAGCTGAACAAAGATGAGAGTAACAAGACATCCTTATCACTTTCCCTGCTCATCCCAAAGGGTAAGCTAATAGTCGATGCATAAATTATAGTGGAGTTGATAAGGTCCTGTGAAGTACTTGTTCTATTAGTTAACAGGACATCTTTCAGTCCACCTTCAGATTTAGTCAGGCTTGTTACTTTGGTTATATTTGGCCAAGTTTTCAAAGTTTTCTTTTTAATCATCATAGTCTTGAAGCTCAGGTGCTTTAGTGTGTTTTTTTTAATTATTGATTTTGTTTTAGTAGAAATTGGATATCCAATGTCTTCAAGTGTCTTTGACTGTGACAACTGTAAGCACAGATTTGTGATTTTCTATCTCACCCTTATCGTACTCATAATTTGATAAAGAAATTACCCGCAGGCCATGGTTTTATTTCAGAGTGCAGTTGACAATACATGGTAGAGATCCACAGTCAAAGCCTGACCCTGAAGTATCAGAGGGTGTTAATATGGCATGGTGCTTTACAAACATGCTCTGTTTATGACCATTCTGCCTGCCACATTCATGCCAGTTTATGCCCGATAATGAATGAACTGCTTGGACATGGTCTATAGCCTTCTGAGCAATTATTTTAGCCCTTGATACTGCAGTCACAATTTGGATAGAAATAACTATAGCTTTCTCTAAAGTTAGTTCTGGTTCAAGCAGTAGTTTCTCACATAGCCCTGTGTCTTAGTTTGAAGACAGGTATGCCTGCTAGGAAAAAAGCAGGAGTCCTGCAACNGGATCTGAAGGTCTGCAGCAGTAGTTGAAGCTGTAGAAAACATCCCAGCAGGCAGAAGAAATGGCGTGGAGAAAACCCAGAGCAAAACCGAAGCAGCTGTGGGTGCAAAGCGATGGGACAGCAGCTCCCAGTAGAGCAGAGAGAGACCAGGGTCTGAATTCCCGGCGGACCCACGAAAGTCGCTCCAAGCTCAGACCGATCAGGTGAGGTCTGGCCAGATCTCTCTGGAGTCAAAATCTGCACCCCTCCGTTCTTTCTGAGCCCCCCAAGAGAGAGGTGGAGTTGGTCCCATTCCCTCTTGACAGTCACCCCTTTTGTCTCTTTCAAGTACTTTAAAGTGCCCATAAGCACCCAGTAATCAGCTTCCTAGCCACTCTTTTGGGAAAAAATTCTACAAGAAAACAACCCAACCCCCTACACCGTGTTATGGCTATTCTGTCCACAAGCTTCACAGAAATATCACTATACTAGTAAATTCTGAGAGTAACATCATTAGTATTGTGTTTTATCAGCTTATGAAAATGATGGAATATGTTAAGGAGGAGTTCTTCATATTCATCTATAATAACTAGCTAAAAGCACCAGAAAAAGTCAAAAGAATAAGATGAGTCAAAAAAAGACTACTCTCTACTATAAGTAGAGAGACTGACTTCTCAATATTTGGTCATCTGTTCTCTTTAGTCACAAGACCATATTTCTGGGAAATTGATTTTTTTTTTTAATGCTTTGTAGTTAGATAATTATTTTTAATGATATGTCTGTGTCAGAGTCCTAAACAGGCTCAGAATCCTGCAGTGATAGGGACAGGAGAAACACATATAATACCCTATATCAAATGCCAGGCACCAAAGAAGGCCTGTTTAAGTAGGTTATTGGGAAAAAAAAATAAACTAGAAGTCACAAAAGCTATATGAGGTTAAGCACAGACTAGCTTCATGCCAAATTTATGGGAGTCAAATGGGGTAGCTTTGGTATTTCCACATTTCTCATCTTTCTCAGAAGAAGAGCACTGGAAAAAGTGTTATGGGAGAGACCCAGCATGTGTGTTTGCTGGCAAAGACTAAGAACACAATACAGGCCACATTTCTCTAGGACCTTCTGGCTAACAGCTAAGATTTTATCTCAGAAATACAAATAATCAAGTTGTGGGGCCAGTTAAAAAATAGTTGAACACTTCACCTAACATGATGGGAGGAAACTGAAGACCTTCTGGGAAGGCTGACTAGAAACAGAAGGCCATGTAACAGAGACTTAAGAAAAAGTGTATTAGTGAGTCTCAAACAGTTGATATATATTCAAAAAGGTATCCAGAAATCTGGGTGGTTATCTGAGCTAAACTGAACCTATCATTATTAAGTTCATTCCCAGGATTACTGGCCATATAGTACAGTACGTGCGTGTTTAGTGAAGCCACAAATAAATTATAAAGGTTAATAAGTGTTTCTCTGAATAAGGAGAATTATTCTTCAGGGAACCATAAAATATGCTATTAAGATCTTAACAAAACAGGCGGCCTCTACCATTTTGTGATTGTGGCTTGTTTTGTTAAATAAGGCAGTAATTGTTTTTGTTTTAATAGTGTGACTGGCCAGGTACTCCTGATTGAGCTCTTTCACTGTTTCTCAGGGTAAGAAGGTCAGATCCAACCCTTTAAAATTTGATTTGGAAAATGGAACCAAGGGGGGGAAAAGTCAAACAGAATGGGGTTATGTGTGTAGATACAAGTCTAAGGGAACATTCACTAACCAGGTCCTGCATGCCCAAGTCAGCAAGTCTTCTCCAGAGTGCCAGACTTCTCTGCCCTTTGCATATACATTAATGCATTAGTGAATCAATGCTATGGATTTTCCATTCAAATGGATGGGGATGACCTTTGCATAACTACTAGCTGGGGTGACACCACAGGAGCTCTTGTTTGAAATATCTAATGTGATGCTGCATGTAAGTGCTTCCAAGTATCGTGTGCACATGAATTGACAAATGGTGTCACTGGGATGACAGTGTTGTATTTGCTTAGCACGGTGGTACAGGGCGGAAGATTGATCAGAGAGAAAAAGCTGTAAGTAGAACAAAAATTAGATACTGAGAGTGGTGAGGAAATGAGACTAATAAGAAATTAGCAAAAAATGTATTGGCTATTACTTTGGTGCTTCTGGGAGGCCTCTGGGGTCATCCTCCAGCTGTACAGGCAGCAGTAATAAAATGGACATGCCAGCTCAGTTCTGAGCCCTCACAGAAAGAGTCTTACTGGTTCCTACTTGAAATGTTTTTTAAAAAGGCACATGGGCTCTTTTACAGCAGTGACCACTGATTTTCAGAGACCCACAAATCAAAATTGCTGTAAATGTTACTCTCTCTTAGTCTGGGCTACAGCTCCAGGGTTAAGAGGAACTTAGAGCTTCTGTTGTCCAATCTCACACGGCATGAAGCTTTTGTGATTCCAGTTTCTTGGAACACGACAGAAAAAAAGTCCAACCCACAAATTTTAGGTTAGTGTAATGAATTTCAGACAAGCTGGTCCAAAAATGGACCCTGTGGTCATCATATAAAAGTCACTACTTTCCAGGGGTGATGACATTTTGTTATCATAATATTTCCTTAGGGTTAAAAGAGGAAATAAATGCTCCATCTCAGATACCACTGTGTGATAGCTGTTGGCATGTATTCACCAGTGTAAGTAGTTCCTGATGTTAGATAATTTGGTCCTGAAGCTAGGTGAAAGGAGCTCAGTTTTGCTGCAGATTTCTGGTTTCAAAGCTAGCAACAAACCTCAAGGCATGAAAATGAAGGCAGAATGACCTCATTCCCATTCAGATGCTGCACATGAACATTCTGTGGGCAGAATTTGAAATTTCTTTCTTGATCTGGGTCCAAATGCTGAAGCAAGAACAGTCTAATCAAACCAAAGAAGAAGCTTGCATAAATGCCTTGAAACAGAACCTGCCAATTTCTGTAGAGCTGAGCTAACAAGAATTTATTTCCCCTGTGTTAACATCATTAAAGGAAAGTATTGGAAAAAGAAAATAAACAAAAAGACACATTGACTTGAGGTTGAGTGCAAGAATAAGGATAGTTGAAGCTCAGTGGGAATTTTATCATGGATTTTACTGAATCTTAGGACTTCATGCATTCTGTTTTTCTGTAAATATTTGTAGAGAACTGAGATGCTGAATATTGAAACCAATATCCAGGTGACAATTTGTGTCAAGAAAATGTTCGTCTGCAAATGAGTATGCACACATGTTCTTCTTATTAAAATATCCTTTCCCTCTGTCAAATTTAACTTAAAAACTGCCTTTTTTAACATGTGGCACTGTCAGAAGCACAGGGGAAGATCGATGCAAGCCGCTCTGAGCTATTTTCAGTCTGACTGGAAACTACCTTTCATTTTGCCCTTGGTTTACTCCCAAATATTAGGGTCTGATCATGTCAAATCCACAGGTGTTATTTTTTCATGCTTTCACATAAAGATCATGTTTGTCATTTCCCTTCAATAGGAAACTAATGAATTATTTTAGCTAGTGATGAAAGATTTAATGTACACATTTACTTCATTTCTCAAAAGGAAATTGGCTTTTATTTTTAGGGAGAGCTGAATGTCAACTGTGTCAATTTTGACTTCTTAGGAAGAAGTGGCAAGCAGTGCATACTCTACAGAATCAGATATTGCAACGGATAATAAGAGAAGTTTTTGAACAAGATGAAAATAAACTTCTCACCCTGCCAAATCTTTTGAGAAAAAAAATCAAGAGAAAGCTAGTTGGGGAAAAGACAACTTCTTAAAGGGATGGTTGTTTGTGGGAGAAGTTAAGAGAAATCAACTAAAGACTGGTTACTTTTGCACAGTAAACTGGTGAGGTGTAGAGGTGCCGCCTTTGCAAGAAGAGTGTGGATATGTACCCCAAAGTCCTAGAAGTGTGGAGAACCCTGTGAACTTAGATATTTGTAAGCCTAGGGGGAGGTCAAGGTGATCCTTAGTGACTTGGAAAAGTTCGGTATACTTTGGCAAACGTCATGCAAGGGCCTTTCTTTGCTAATGTCAGCTTCTTAGATCACCATCCAGCTTCTTAATTTCCTTATTCTATCCAAAAGCAATTGCATGTCTGGCTTGAAGATCCTTCAACTGTGAGAGTTCCAGTGACTACCTGTGTATTTCTTCTTTTTAGCTCATTGTTTGGTTTGTCTTCAGCAAAGACCATCATTTTGGTTTATAAAGAAGCATGTGGTATGGAACGTGTAAACAAATGGTATACAAGGGAGTTGTAGATGATTACTTTGATGAAGTAAACTACAATCTAGACAGGATGGAAAATCCACTTCTGGCCACTCTTGTAGTGAATGATGACATTAAAGACAAATAACTCCACAGTAGAAACTGCTCAGCATTTATTTTAAATGGAAAGCACTTGCTTAAATGCAACAATGAGCAAACAAATTAATTTGTTGAGACTTGACTCTGTGTTAATGGTATGCTGTAGTGTAGCAGGTGTCTATGCATATAATGGTTTGGTTAATCTGTGTTTCTGAGTTCCTCTGAGTCTGCCAAGAACAAATCAATATTTAGTGGAAATCAAATCTTAAGAGATAATTTTGAAAAGGGAATTAGCTGATAGGCCTTGCCGAGTTATAAAGAGTGTTTTGTGAGAATCTTTCCAAGTGAGAAGGTTCTCAGTCAGGGCCCAAGTGATCAAGAACTGCATGGTTGTCCTGCTTATACCTGCACACTACAGGCTTGATTTCAGTAAAGGAGAATAGCTCCAGCTTTTCATGTGAAGTTATATGTTTTATAAATTTTAAATTTTTGCTTCAGTTGTCTAAATATGCGTCTATTTTGTTCAGACGCAATGGCTTTTAAAGGTATAAGATGGTTTAAGACATTCAAAAGAACAATGTATTCAAAGGGATCTGTTCCTAGTATCATCCAGTGTGCTTCTCTAAGAATACCTATTTGTTTGTTCTAAAGGACCTGTTTATCCTTCTCTTTGATACAGCCTTGTAGAATCTAGATCATAACTGTATGAAATGAAGCAAAAATGAAGGTGGTAAAAAATAAAGGAGATATTAAAGGCAGAATGATAATGAAGCATTTACTGAGGTTGTTTTTGTCTCGTTTCAGAGTGAGCTTTATTATTGGTTTATAATTTTGTATTTTCTTCCATGATACTTCAGTTCCAGTTATTAGTGGGATTGAATTAACACATGAAATCATGTAGATAACCCAAAATGATACAAATTCTGCTCTATAAACAGAAAATTATGAATACATTTAGACTAAAATTTTTTTCTCTGAGGGACAATTTGCTTAATTAAGTGACATAAGGCATTTTATCCTATAAAGACACCACTAAAAAATTGTATGTATCTCTTCAAAGACCTAAAGGTCTGATTTTTTTGATGCTGGGTGCAGAATGTCATCCTCATTTTCTTTAGATTGTGCTTTACATAAGCGTAAGTTATCAATTGATAGGTAAAAGTGAAAAATTGAGTTCTGGTTGCATTTCTTACATATTTCAATTTTACCTTTCTTAGAATGTTTCCTTTCAAGGTTGTATTATTATAGTAGTGGTTTGTAAATAGGCACTGTTTAGGGAAGATAAAATAGTTCCAATAGTACACAATAGAGAGAAAATACATCAATTCCAATTTAGCTTTACACAGTGAAGCACCAATGAAATGAAAATGCAGTCTTATAATTGTAGGAGATAAACCTTTGTCTTCACTTTTCCAAAGGAAGAACCACATCCTGTGAGGTGTTTAGCATCTGCTGTCCTAATCAGTGCAGCTGAGAGTTGGCTTTCCTTGATAGGTTTGTACTCCTAGCCAGCAACTGTCCAGCTATAAGAAAGCATCATTGTTTGGCATGAAAAGAAAAAAAGAATTATATCTTTTATAGGAGATCTAAATCATCTTGTCATCATATAATTCAAAGATGGCCAAGTATGTTTACCTCAAATTTGTTTAAACAAACAAATGTAATTCTTAGGTTTGTGCCATGGAAACCAAGTTTCCGTCCAGCATGAATTTAGGACATAAAGGTTTGTTTGTCATGGAAACAATGCCAGACACTTCTGCATAGCAGCATAATGGAGCGCTGCTAGAATGTAGCTTATAAAACCAGATTCAGGGAAACAGAGCTGCTCTGTCTAATTTGGCCTGTGCTTTGTGACTACAATAGCATGATTGTGCAGCTTGGAAGCCTTTCCTTCTCTGCTGAAATGATGCAGTATTCAAACACGTGTGAGAGTGTTTCTTCAACAAAAGGCCAGAGCTGAAGCCTCTGCACATCCTCCAAGCCCTCCACCGGGATGGGTCCTCCTCATGCCCCCTGATGTCCTGTGGTGGCTCTGTGCTGTCACCTGCATGAGTCTCTCAGGACATCCCTATCTTCTGGTACAACCACATCATCTTGTTTAGGGCATCTCATTTTTCTGGCAGTTTGTGGAATAAATTTTCCCTAAATGGGAGTGTTTGCTCTTCTCCTACTTTAGATAATTGTATTTGGTCAGTGAAGATTATTTGTGTCTGCTAGTGCAGATACTTGAGACATGCATGAGAGATGCTTGCTGAGTGGAAAGCACTCCCAATTTGAATTCTTCTGGAGCCTAATCCAAAGTTTCATGGAAAAGATTTCTTATATATGCAAAGAACTGAGTTCTATTTCCTAGACAAGGTGTGAATATACAATAATCTTGCTCCCAGAGAAAGAACATGAATGAAAAGAAGGAAAAACAACTTTTCAGTTTTGCAATATTTATCCCTTCATATTCATAGAGTCATGGAATTATAGGATATTGTGATTTGGAAGGGAGCCATAAGGGTCATCAAGCCCAATACCCGACAACCTTAATGCTTGAATTCTGTCAGGGTTGGTGCTGTGACCACTTCCCTGGGGACCCTGTTCCAGTACCCTGAGGGGCAAGAACCTTTTCCTACCATCCAACTTAAATCTCCCCAAAGACAGCTCCATGTGGCTCCCTAGGTCACCATATAGAAGAAATCAGGGCCTGCCGCTCCACTTCCCTCATGTTCAGTGCTTCTGAATGTTTCAACTGTTTCTTTGGTAAGTAGTGCCACCCTTTGTACATAATTGACAAAGAAATAAATACACACTGCATTTTGGTGAAAAAAAGGAGGATTTCAGTGAACATTTCTTGTGAGAGAAGATTACGATGATTTCCCATCAATACATCATTTGGAAGAAAAAGTTATAATACTTTTCTTGTGAAACTAAAATGATCTCCTTAAAATACTTAATTTTAGGTACTGAACTTCGAACAAAACCAAAATATTAATTGAGGCTCAAAATATTCCTCTGCTTCATCTCAGATAAAAGTTTCCTTTCTTTTTTGTTTGGAGTAAATATGAGGAAACTCTATTAATTTATTCTTTTATTGATGACACAAGAGATGATGGGAACTAAATGTATTAAAATGTATTTTTACATATAGTTATATAGAACGCATGTTAGTAATTACTTTTAGAAGCCAACGCAGGCACCCAAATACAGAAATTGTAACCTTGGGTTATCTTTGTGTTCTTGGTTTCAAAATAACAGCTCCTGGGAAAAACTAATTAAATGATTCTCAGGTACTTATGTAAGAGACTTCTCTGAACATGCTTGGAATCTCAAGTTAGTATTTGTGCAAAATTTCCTTTTGTTTTTTAATAGATGCTCCATTCTGAAGGCCTTTTTTCTTCTGCAAGTCAAACATTTGATCTACTTTTAGAATATTTTTAGAGTGATCAGTTCAGTATCTTTTGATCCGATAGCATTCAGTTCATGGCAGCCAGAGCAAAGGTTTTTAGCCTGACACTGAAACACAGATTTTGCTCTATGTTCAGATATGGTTTTTTTAATTAGAATGATCAATGAAATGTTGAGCCACTTGCAATTACAGCCTCTGGTCAAGAAGAAAGATGGAAATACAGAAATTGTGGGTGGTTTCTTCTAATGGCAATTGGGGAGAGTAGAATTGGTTGTGGTAGAATCTCATGGCTCATCCCTTGTCAAGTTTTGAAGGACAGAACAAAGCTCAAATAGATAAAGAGATTTCAGATGCCTCATTGCCAGACTCTCTAATGGGGTGTAAGCCTCCACTTCAGGAGTCATCTGTCAGCCACAAAAAGAAGAGAAATTTTAATTCTGTGGCATGTGGTTAATTTGCCTTTAATGGTAGTGGGATCTGAAAAGAGACCTGTGAGTTTATTCTCTTAGTCATTTCTATTGAGCAAATTTAGCATACCCCTCCACAGGAGTTTCTTCTGACTCGTGACTGAGTAAGACCTACTGAATACCCTGCTGGCAGACCTTCTAAAGATTCTTTAGAGTTTACATTTTGGTACTACTTGGTTAATCTTTTTGCGATGCATGAATCCCCTTGACCCTCCCATTCCAGGAGGTAACATGGTCTCCTGAGGAAAGGTAGACTAAATTTTCCTCTGTGTGTGTCTGTGCAATTATTTTTTAATGCATTCACATACCTAATGTCACTACTGAGTGCTACTCTCAGCAACAGCAGTTCCTGGCTTTGGCATGGCTTGCATATTGGTATGATCTGTATAACAATTTGGAGGCTGAGGAATGATTGTATATTTCTTAGAAGCAGATATAAGCTATGTTCAAACACAGAAAAGAATGAAGGATTAGTTGCTTCAGTGGTGACAAGCTTTTCTTGTTAAATGTATACATTTACAGTCTAAATTTCTTTAATTTCATCTTCATCTTTGGAATCACACCATCTTCCTTCTTCTCTTTCCTTCTGAATTGAAAATTATTAAAATGAAGCCTATGCTTATGCAAATTGTAAAGATACTTCTTTGAGTGATTTTTGGGTAAGAAAGGAAATAAGATAAGAAACCATAGACTAGTCTTGTCACCACATTTAGCCTGTTCCAAACAGAAATTGAACCACAGGTCTTGAATTATGCTTTTACATCCTAAAATTAGTTCTGCTCAAACAAACTATGCTGACTTTAGTGAAGCCAGGGCAGGCGTATGAGCCTTCCTGAGAAAAGATTTTTGATTTCACAACAGAACTTAAACCCCACAGATTTCAAAGGGTGTCCAAATATGGTAAAATAAGCAGAGAAATACTTCCCTTTTCATCATCTGAGAGCTGACGTGAAGCTTTTAGTAAATTCTGGGAAATTTCTTACTACTCAGAGGAAAGGAAAAATCCAGCATAATAAGGGTTGTAGCTGTCTTTTGTGACTGATGTTACTACACTGGAGGTAAACAGAAAAAGGGTCTGATATACTTAAAATAACTAAGTTGGTTTTAAAGAGGGAATGTGTTATCCTTGCTTCCTGTGTGTGAGACAGTTAATCACAATCAGTAGCCAGCAGCATGGGTTTTCTTACAGAGAAATCCCTCTGTGTCATTTCACAGTATGTACTTTGGTGGCTGTCTTGCTTCAATGACACAAGATGTAGTTTCCTTTCTTCATCATCCTGGGATGCAATGGGGTTTTCCTACCCTCTAAGAAGAATTTTTTTCAATTCCCCCTAGCAACAGTGACCAGATAATGAAGCCAAACAAGGAGATACCCTGCAGTTCCTATGATGACACATCTCACTGCTGCTGACTCACCTGGTGATATAAGACTTTCTGTTGGTATTTCTATAAATGACAAAAATAAACATCTGCTAAGAAAATTACCTCATTTTTTATACGTGACTTTAGTGTTGAGCTCTTTTAAGAACTCCAATCACTTAGTGTTAGGAAATAATACATCAGGATTAGAGCTGTTCTGCACTGTGTGAAAGATTATAGTTTACCTGTGGCTTTTGTTTGTATTAAGTTTTTTTTTGCGAGGAGTTAGTGTGAGCCAAAGTGTTTAAATTCTGTTCTGGATCTGATTTCATATTTCAGTAAGCTGGGGAATGCATATTTGCCATAGCAATTCAATATCAGTCTTTGAAATTAGTAGAAGAAGAAAGCTTATCATCAGGAGTTATATATATGAGTCCAAAATACTCATTTATTTGTTTCAATTTGTTTGTGCCTTAATGTATCCCCCTAGAATATCTACGTAAATATACCTAAGGCTGATGTAAATGAGAGCAGAAACAAGCCTGAATAACGTTGTGTTTTAGAGGTCTAAGAAAACAGGTATTATGATTATAAAACAACTGCTAGCATTTGTGTTCCTATTTAATGGAGGGCACAGTGGAGGTGTAAGCATTTGGACCTTGTGAAAATCAAGCCAGATACTTGGAGGGATAAGTGAAATCTGTTAGATATAAATTTGTTAGATTTAAATAAATGCAAGTGTAGGTGTCCTTGTGAAAACTTTTCTTTTTCTTCACTTTGTTATTCTGTTTTGCCAATGTGCATCACAGTATTCCACCTCAGCTATCCAGATGATCTAAGTTGCCTTCTTTTTCCCAGGTAACTTCAGTCTCATTATTACTGTGAGATGTATCATTGGTACCTAAATGTGGGCCTTGACAATACAGTTGCTAGATATGGGTATTCAGGGGCAGACTTCTCTACAGGTAAAACCAGGGAATATAACTGGGTTTCTAACAGCAGTGATCCTAAATATGAGTATAGTAATAATAATAAGTATTATTTAGAAAAAAAAATTGGTTTCCTTGCCTGGTGTAAAGCTGCCCAAGTTTCCCTGGCACTGGTCTGTGCCATCCACCTTTAGAAATCTTTAGAAACTCTTGACTACCTATTGACTCCTTTAACATTCTATACAGAAAAAAACTACAGAAACATAAAACATTTGCATAGATATTAGGATTTAGAAAGTAAAGATGCATGAAAAGGAGTTATTGTTTTCTCCATTTGCTAAGGACTAATAGAATTACATTGCTCTAAACTAAGGATTTATTAGATCTGATGCTCAGCTCTGAGACACTAAACAACTCTGGATTTTTCATGCCTTTTCAAGATGAAACAATTAATTCGTTGACTTCAAAATGACCGAGGCTACACTGGGCACTTGCACAGTTGGCATCAGCCATCTAGGGAGCAGGCAACACAGGCCAGGGTACAGGGATGGCCTTTTGCCAACCAGCAGTGTATCCTTGTTATCTATGGACCCATACATATATATGTGCCTTGCTTACATGCCTAAGTATTCCCTTAGTCAATGTAGATGGTCTTGCAGCTTAGACATTATATTCTTGTGAACAGATGGCACATGTGGTGCAACCTCATGACACTTTTGTGCTAATCCTTCTCTATGTATTTTCTCCAGCACATCAGGCCTGAACTGTTTCTCTTTTCAGAAACTGAAATGATTTTGTCATTTGAGTAGGAAAACATGCTGCCAAAAGAAAAATATGTTCTAAACTGTAATTTTAAATCCTTAGAAAACATCTGGATAGTAAACACTGGAGACTCAATTCTCAACTACTTTGGTGATAAAGATTAAGAAATTTGAGGAAAAAATATCCCTGTCACAGTGGAAATCCTGGGTTCTTGGATTAGACTCTCAAAGGAGCAGACATGGGATAAGAGTGGTTTGTTATGGCCTCCATCTAAGTTTCCATATATTGTGATGATTACAGCTACGTTGGCCAGTGTATGTCTGCAGCTAAGTCTAAGATGTAAATCCATTAACAGAAACGTCAGTTTACTATAAAGAAGGTTCTTGTGAAATTTCCTACTGAATACAGGGAGGCGACAAAAAATGCAGTGAAACATTTTGAGATTCCACATCTATTTTTGCAGTTCCAGGGGGTTTGAGCAAGCTCTAGAAACCAAAACCTTTAACTGAGCCGAAGCAAATAAATCTTTTTGAGGTTCCTCTCTCATATCAGCTACAAAGACACTTAAAACCTTTCATGGACAGATGTGCTGCTACTGGAAAATAGAAAAGCAAAAACCAACTTGAAAGCAGTAAGCTCTTCACAGGGGACTGGATTTTTTTAGCTATTAGAATAGATGGTTTGTCACAAAGTTTAAAAGCAGAAGGGATAAGATGTAGATTATAAAAGTTAGACAGAATTACAAGTGAACCATTAAAAAGATGATCTTAGCCCAAGGTTACAGCCTCACCTCACTACTTTGTACTGACAACTCTTTTGAACAGAGCTAATAATTAAACTAATAACTAAGAAAGCAAAACATACTGTTCAGCCATGATTTGTTATCAAGCACTTTTTATCAGAATGTTACACAGTCATCTCATTGATACTGGGCAAAAACACAGTCATGATAGCTTTTCATACTCATTGACTGTTACTTGCATCTTGGTTAAACTGAAATGGTATTTTAAATATTAGAGAAATGTGTCACTTTGCTCAAATAAGGCATCTGTTCCAGGAAAATGTTATATTTTGAATATTAAAAAGGAGTTTTCTGGTTTTAAAGAAAGCATGTGGACATCAGGATGAGTCATTTGGTTTGAGTGGTTACTGTACATGAAATTTTATTGAATTGTGTAAATATTAAAAGTACTTTGAAATAAATCAGTTTCCAGAAATATTAATTTAATTTATGTCATTACCTTTGTTTTCTATTTATTTTTCCATTTTACCAAGTACTCAACAAGGGAGGAAAATAGCAAACTTTTATGACTGAAAAAGACCAGGAGATTACAAATGCAGTCATGTATTTTTGAGAGAGTACAGATGAAACATCAGCTGCAACTGAACTTCCCTTAGAGTGTTAAGATATGCCAGTTAAAAGTTTAAGTTTTCTGTAAACACTATGATTATACCTATGGCCTTGATAATTTGACAATTCTTAAAATAAGTGGAACTCAGGGGATACTCAAAACCCTATAAAATAGAATATTCTAAGCAGTCATATTCCCCAAAGCTGCCTAGAACAAAATAGGAAACAATAAAATCTGAAGAGATAGTTAAATCCAAGGAGCTTTGAAGACTTTTGTAAGACTTTCCAGGGAGGTAGGGACATATTTGTCAATTTGCCTAAATATCCTCACTCCATATGTTTTCACATTTTCCTTCTAAGCTTTTAATGCATTTTACTTTAAACAGTCATAATAAAAGGAAAATTGTCCTGGGATAATTTCTAAAAGCAGTTTTCCGCCTTTGAGTGGTGTGTTCTACCCATCAGACTACAGATCTGATCTGGGCCTGTTGCTGCCCTGGCTGGGAGAGCCCTGATATCTTGCCCACCTGATGTCTGTGGGAGATGTCCTTCCAGGGACAGAGTGGTATAACCCAAAGATTAGGGCATCCTAAAGAAAAAAGGCAGAGGGTTTAGCGCTTTAAGCTGAGACAAAACAACATCTAGGTCCAGGACTTCTGAGAGATGTGCTGGAGCTTTTGGCATTCATGGAGCTCTGCAGCACAAGCAAAGGAGCCTGCCTCAATAGCAGGAGAGCCTGAAACCTCTGAGTATCTTCAAAGCACACAGGTCCCACAGGTGGGATTGCCTTGCAAGCACATCCATGATTGGATTTTACCCCAGTGGATATTAATAAAGCTTTATTTAGAGAAATGGTGTTTCAACATCTGTGATAGAAATAGCTTTTTAAAGAATGGGTTTTAAATTGGTTGTGGCACTCCAAAAGCACCCAATTGCCTACCCTTGTGGTGAGGTCTTGTCTGCCAGTGAAATGTGAGTTTATAGTATTACAGTTTTTCAGAGTATTCAGCTGTTTAATATCAGTGTTAGTATGATGCTGTTATGTATGGGCACCTGTGTATGCTTCAGCAGCTGATTCAATGGATACTGACGAGAGAGAAATGGGAGATTTTTTGATCTGAGTTTCTCATCTGCAAATGGAATTTGGAGGAGAAATTTTTAAAGAGTGGATAAAAAAAATAGGGTGTGTGAACAGTTGATTCCCACTCTACTTGTGGATATGCTATGGACTGGAATGGACTAGGACAGTGATCCCCTTACAGGCTGAAAGAAAAGAATTTGAACTGGAAAAAAAGTTCCCTGCCCAGTTCAAATTATTTCTAGAAAGTATTGCATTGGCAGAAAAGTTACAGACCTCATCTAGAAACAAAAATAAGAAGAAACAGCAGCTAAGGCCTCACATAGAGGTACATTCTGACATTTGCCTCATCACAATGCTGAAAACTGTTTACAAAGCAAGAGATTTGCTTAGGTGCAACAGCAAGACAAAAGAAGCTATGTTTCCCTGTGTCAGGGAAGACCAGAGACTGCTGTAGATCAGCTTTTTATTCAGCAGTTGCATGTGAATGTTGTCTTCACCTGCTCTGGGAACACTTGCAACCCTTGCCTGACTCATGGACTACTGGGCAGAAAGACACTGCTACTCGTTGGTCCAAACAAAGTGATGCAGCAATGGCTGTGGTCCACTACGGCTGATGTCAGGCACTGCCATTCAGCTTCTGCCCACTTTCCTTCAACTCCTGAGCTGTTGATTGCCTTCTCCAGCTGCTCCTGCCTGCATTTCAGCCAGCAAAACCAGTAAAACCTTCTGTAATTGATTGAGGCTGAAATATCAATGTGTTGGCTTAAAGCTGACCTTCTGAAGCCTTTGGGAGGCTGTGAAATCTCGTCTGGAAATGTCACAGTAAGATACCAAACACTCCTGATTAGTTCATGAGCACTCTACAAAGTAGTTAGGAAATTCTCTTATTTAAGAAAATATTGTGAACTTAAATGGAAAACTTAATGCAAAATGAATAGTCTGAGAAAAAAGAAAGCAGTTATTTTCAGGATGTTTTAGATGTTTTCTATACTAATTTAATTAAATCTGTTTCGACTTTCAAAATTAATTCTACTTGTATCTTATGTATGTAGTAATAATATAAAAGTCAAAATACAATATTTCCCCCCTAAATTTTTGGGTTTGGAGTTGATGCAATTCTGTAAAATAGCACACTTTTGAAAGAACTGATTTTTTCTTCTGATGGGAAATTTTAATAATGACACTTTAATTAAGGTTTATATAAAGTGCATTACCTCATACTGTTTTGATACCTTCTCTTCCAAAATTGACATAAACCAGAACCCCCAGAATTACACAGGAAACATGAAAGCAATGCTCAGTTTGCTGATTTCAAAGTACTGTAGTGAAGTCTCATGGTATCCCTATTTTCTTAATTTTCCCTTCTATGGAAATTGTTGGTATATTTTCCTGAAGGCTGGTTTTGTTGTATCCCAGATGATTTTGGACACCACAGAAAAATCATGGTTAGAGGGAGTGTGTGAAATGTCTGAACCTCTGAAAGGTTCAAGCATGGAATGAATGTACTTCATTATCCTAAATGTAGGATGCCTTCCGCATTCATAAAGCAGTACTTTTTTCAGTAGATGAGTTCTGGGAAAATAGCTAATGATTCATGAAAAAAATCCTACTTGCATACAGTTGGATGATCATCTTACTGCTATTTGCTTTTTTTCTAAGCACGAATTTGGGTGTGGGTGCACAGTGGCATGTGGATAGGGGATGGGGGGACTGTGTGTGCATGTGAGTTTATATATGGAATTAATATATGGATTGGGATATTCTTTTAAAGTCTGTAAAGTGTGCATGCTGCTTTTATTCATTAGCACCTACAAAGGACTAATTGCCATCAGGCATGTAGGTGGAATTTTTGGCAGTAGGCAAGAAACGCAATAGGTTTAGTGACAACCAATGATCTGCCAAAGCCTTTTCAGAAGAAGCAGCTAGTTGTCACTCACCCACCCCTTTAAATTCAAATGCAGATGCATCCAGGGGGTATGTGGCACCCATCCAAGTCAGCACTTGAAATGGAGGATTTCTAACACTGTATGTGCAGACCATGCTCTAGCTGTGACTGCTGCCGAATGCGTGAGGTGAGAGGGGCATGTGAAAGCTGTGTGGGGATGGGAGAACACAAGATGTTGTTGCCTTTCTGCCATAGTGACAAGAGAATAACAAGAATTTTGCTTGGTGTAGGTGGTGGCTGCCCTGCCATTTCTAGTGGGACCACTCACTGGGGAAGCCAAGGACAAAAGCTGGCTTGAGGCTTGTAAACCCCATAAGAACTCTCATGGGAAATTACAGATTTACAAGAATGTCTTTACAGTGCCATGGTTGATCATGCCAGGCTGGCTCCCTCACGGCTAAGTGATGGCAGCAGATTTCTGGCATCATCAGTACCATGTTTATGTCCCCTGCTGAAGGATCAGAGAACACTGACACCCCAGGAGATCAGATAGAGCCCATCTGACCTTTGGCCTAACTTCAGAGGTGATGCTTTTGCCCTCTTATTCATTCAGTTCTTCAGAAATTAAATCTCTGGTAGGAATCCTCAGAGAAGTGCAACATAAAAAAATTACATGGCCAGAAACTGCCAGTATGTTAAGTACTTGTGCTGTTGTAAACAGTACATCAGCTGTGGCTGAAAACTTGCCTAGTCTATAAGGAATCTGCAGATGGATATCTGTCACGTGGTAAAGCACTATCAAATGTTGGTATAAGAAATATTACACAAAAAGTTTTCACATTCAAAATCCATCAAAATTAAGCAAATTAAACAATTTGAAAAAAAAGAAATTTAAAACTAAGACTATGTTTGGTCTCAGCCTATGTTTTTGCAGTTATAAAACCTACAAATACATGTAATCCTTTAGCTAGTTTTGCAGAGGAGGTATTAACTGTTTCTAAGAGGGCCTACACTGATGTCATTGAGGGAATTGAGATAGGTCTCTTGAGTGTGGCTCAAATTCTTTTTATACCCGAGTCATGGGGGCTTCTGACTTCATTCCTCTCCTGTCACCTCAGATTACCTCCTTCTCCCCTCCCTTCCCCCATAAAAGGAGCAAGAGGTTGTAATTTCCCAAAGAAAAGGAATTTATCACCTACTGTGTTCCAGGGACATTAGTATGATTGCTACTTCATACTGTGTTTCTATATAGGCCATATTCTTTGTTTCATACCCATAAACTTTTGTTCAGTTTGGAGTTGGCAGCAAGAAGTCAGTACAGAAACATATGAACTCTGTGTAGTTGATCATAAAAAACAAATAAAAATCACTCCCAGAAAAATGGGTGGGCGGTGAAAAACAAAAATAAGATTATATATTATACAGAAGTTCACATATTGGACTAACTGTGGTAGAGTAAAATTCTTTCCATAAAATAATATTTTATCTGAAGTGTTTCATAGGGCTGTTATGAGACTAATACATGCTTGCTAATCTCTTGACAGCTTCAAAAAAAGTGCTATGAAAGTAATAGTTATTTCTGTTCTGCTTTTTTCTCTATTTTCCATATTACAATTGTGATCAGGAATTGGAACATCTACTTTTATCAAATGGTGGGTGGTATCTACTTCTGTTCTTATGCTTATTTCTCCAAGTCACAAACTGACATCAGAATAACAAATAAAGAGGAAATGTAATTGTGTGGTCCTATATGTCGTTTCTCATAATGTCACAAAGAGAACTCATTCAAATAAAAACAATTCTTCATTTTATTGCATGTGTAATTAGTATGCTTAGGCAGCAAGATCTTCAAGTTAGTGAGACAGTTACTTCAGTTCCAAATTCTGTCATACTTTATCACATTTCATATAACTCCTTGCCAAATAATTTAGTATCAGCCTTTATGGGGAGGAATGCTATTATATCAGAAGTTACATGGTAAATTCACTTAAGAAGAGGATCCCTGATTTGTTGGGATCTGATGGTTGTGGAGCCTTTAAAAAGATAGTTCATGCCTTCAAAAACACTGTTCTCCTTATTTTCATTCTTTGAATTTCTTTGAAAGACAGCTTTACAAACACAAGTCTAATTGCTTCTGGTTTATATTTAATCGAACCTATTTATTATTTGTTAAACAAGTGTTGCATTTTGGTTTTCAAGTCCATGGTGACTACATTATTTTGTGATGCTTGTGAATGTTAAGCCACTGATGCTTGCAGGTGGAATAAAGATTACCTTAGATATAAAGGCAAGACTTCAGCCTGAGCATGCTACTGCTGAGAGATGGAGATATGTAACCTTTTCTATCCTTGGGGTGAACTACAGTGCTTCAGATTATTGTAATCCATATGACAACTAGTAATTCATCAAATAATACTTGTTATCCAAATACTGGCCAATGATCCCAGGAGTTTTGGGCTCTCCATGCAACTGCTCTGTTTCCCTGGTAATTTTCCCCTGAAGAACTTGGGAGATATTTCTTTTGGTGAAGTAGTCTTGACTACAGCTCCCTTTACTTTTGCTTTACTTTTTTTGGCTAGTGGATTTGCATGATTAGGCCTGGTCTTGGCTTTTTTTTCTCTCTTGAAAAAAAGGCTCACTTGTGCAGTAGGATCAGTGTAACAGAGAATTTCTTCTTGAAATTTCAGTAGCTCTTGTCCTTCTCTTCTTGGAATTAGAAATGCAGTAATTAAATCTGAGGTAATCCCTGCAGTGCTCATGAAGTATGGTCTGTGGCACAATGTGTCTAACATTAAAATATACACTGTTCCTTGCTTAGAATCAACATTTCTCGATCAGGTAATAAAAATTCCCAATAAATAATATTTTACAGCCCCTCTAGGTAGCTTTTCCAGTGCTTCATAACATTATAAATAGACACGTAGAGAAAACTTTGCTGAAAATTAAGCTCCATTTTCTCAAGTTACTCCAAGTGCATATGGAAAACCTTGGTCACCATCCTCTCTGTAACTGCTTCTTTCTTCTTTGCAGGCTGTCATTATGTTTTTGTTTCCCTGTCTCCCCCAGTATAAAAATGACCAATTCCTTCTTCTTTTTCTTATGCTAGCCATTTTTCTGGTCTCACAAATTTGCCTTGATTGATCACTTCTGGGAGATCTCACAAGTCAGTTTTGACTTGGAAAGATCCTTAAACTCAGCAGTGGGAAACGGATGTTGCTAAGGTGGAGAGATCACCTCCAATAGCTGAGTTGGCTGCAGTTGTCAGAGTCTTTTAAAGGTTCTCAGAACCATTTAATCTGGTAACAGATTCAGCATATGTGGCAGGAGTTGTGTCCAGAGCAGAACAAGGGATCCTGCAGCAGGTGTTCAAGCACTGCTTTTGTAATTTGGCCTGATTTCAATCCAATTGGTACATGGATGCACTCAAAGTCACATCTGGCCAATTCTCTGATTTGGATTCTGGCCTTCTGAATCAGACCAGCCACCAGCTCCTGTGGCCTTGTCATCCTTTTGGACCTCTGGTGGCTAAGGAAAACCCACTCTATAATTAAGAGAGGATCTCCTCAGCCCTGGTCCTTCTTTGATTTTGCCTCTGAGTCCCATTGAAAAATGACCCTGTGGAGGTGTGGCAGTTTTCACATTAAAATGAATTTGAAGGGCATGTCAGGCTTACATCTATTCACCTGCCTGTTGGACATTGTGACCTGAATTTTTACAAGTGCTTTTTGTGCCTCTGGAGTGAGAGCCCTCGGAGAACTCAAATCCTCTCCCCCTTTCAGTAAATCAAAAAGAGGGGCTAGGTCTTCAGTGGTCAAACCCGGCCAAGGTCTCACCCAGTTCAATGCTCCACACAGTTGATGGACATCTGCGAGGGTCTTAATTTTTGTCTTAATTGCCAATTTTTGAGACACAATTGTCCGCATTCCAATTTCGAGACCCAAGTATCACCAAGGAGACATCTTCTGAATCTTTTTGTCCTGCAGCTCAAACCCTGCAACAACCAATGTGTTGGTTGTGAGGTCAACAGTGTGGGTCAACACATCCTCGTTAGGGGCACACACAAGGACATCATCCATGTAGTGATGGATGATGGCTTTTTCCGCAGCACAGACTGGGGACAGGCAATGAATAGACGTACATCATTGGCAGATGACCAGGCTGTTTCTCATACCCTGCGGGAAGACTTTCCAAAGGTATCTCTTCCTTGAGGCCTCTCAGTTGATGGTGAGAAGCAAGAACGTGAAACCCGGGGCATCATCAGGGTGCAGAGGGATTTGAAAGAAACAGTCCTTGATGTCAATGACTGCTAATTTCCAATCTCGGGGGAGCATTGATGGGGATGGTATCCCAGGCTAGAGAGAACCCATATCTTTGATGACATTATTAATTTGTCTGAGATCATGGAGGAGTCACCACCTATTTTTGTCAGCCTTTTGGATAACAAAGACAGGGAATTCCATGATGATGTGGTTTCCTCGATGTTTCCTTTTTGCAGTTGCTCTTCTCATGAAGCGCCTTTAATTTTCACTTATTCAGGGGCCACTGTTCTACCCAAACTGGAACTTCAGTTTTCCAATTCAGTTTCAGGGTAGGGCACTTTTCAGTGACTGCCACCCAAAAATTTTGATACTGAAAACCTGCCTCAATTCTATATTTGAGGCCTCACCAAAAACAAGTAGAGCAACACAATTACTGTTGAAGCAAAAATAGTTGAACCAAAGCCAGTTTAAATAACAATTAATGTTTAACTCAAAGATATTATGAACTATGGCTATATGGGTCTTTCTGAGGTCTAATCAGGAAGATGTACTGTATTTCTGAAGAGAGAGATATAAGAATGCGATTTCCTAATAACAATTTTACATTCCTAATGAAATTGGACTCCACAAGTTGCTGTGTTCTCAATTTGGTGTTCGTTATAAACAGACATTGCAATTTGCCAGACATTAAACACATCTGAGCATACCCTCAAGCTAATTTGATGAAACATCTGTGTGCATATGTGTACAACAAACCATGAAAGGAATTTTTACTATAAAATTTAGAGCAGCTCTGTAGATCGTTTTTTATTATCTTTTCTTTTCAAAGTTATTGAAGCATTTATGAAAGAGAGAAAGAGGAGTAGAAGTGAAATGGATGATTATTTTTTAGACTGTTTAATAAAAAGTTAGGATTTTCCAGTTGTGCAAAGACCAGCTTGATGTAAAGCCTGTCTGTTGATCACCTAATTTAAAGTCTGCAGAGAGTAAGAATTAGTTTACATTATTATTTAAGAGGAAATGATTTAGATCATGATGCCAAGTTTCTGTTCTTTGGAAGTGGAGAGACACATTTTTAAACTTCAATGTTGAAATTTACACTTTTAAATCTAAGCATAAGATTTGTGGGGGAGGTCTTGGGGTTTGTTGAGGGTATTTGATTTAGAATTTTTGGGGTTTGTTTGGTGGTTTTGTTTTGGGTTTTTTGGTTTTTTTTCTTGTTTGTTTTTTTGTTTGGGATTTTCTTGGCAAGCTAAGACAATCCAGTGACTTGGGTGAATGTTAGCAGCACCTGTATTTTCTGTTTAAGACATTATACAAGGCCCCTTTTAAAGTGCCTGAGAGTGGATTTTGGTCTGACAGAATTAAAAACTGAGTAATAAGTTACAAAATAATAGGACCTGTTTTAAAAACCTCATTTACAAGTAAAGTAATTGTTCTGGCTGCTTCAACCTCTTCATGTAAGCAAAGGATTCAACACAGCATCTCAACCTTAACATCATCATATTTCAGGGGATGCTGAAGTACATACCTTCCAGTAGTCAAACTCTAACTCAAGTGTGTCTCCTGGGAAGGCATTCTCTCCTGAATTCAGGGCTACAAAAATATCTTAAGTAAATAAGTAAAACATGCTTTAGAAAGTTCACCACCATTTTATATTGTTACTTCTCTTTATATGAAACAGTGTGTTGCAAGAAGTGGATCAATTTTGCTTAAGCTTTTGAGCAATGTGACATTAACCCATGTGAAGCCCACCTGATGGAAATATCAGTATCTTTGTGACAAATGACTTTAGGTGGAGCAAGGGTTTCCACAAAAGGGTGTGGGTTTTAGGTTTATCATCTCACAAAAAATCATGCAAACCTCAACATGATATCCAGCTGTATCGTTGTGTCACCTGTTGCACATTAAGATCACCTTATAGTGCTTTAATAAGTCATGAAAATCAAGTCCTCCTTTTGTGAGTGTTGTAGTGTTTAGAAGTATAATACTGTCCCCAGCCTTCAGTCTTAATCTGTCCACCAGCAAGAGCATGAAGGGTGTCCTTTCGTACTGATTTCTTAATACTGAAATACTTTTGAGGCACTTCACAGAATTTTTTTTTTTCCCACTCAGGAGAAAAAGATGAATCCAAGAGATTTTTGGTACCTGATCTATTATTACAGTGTGATAAGGGAGAAAAGGTTTTATTGTTGCCTTTTTAGTGATCATGGAGAAGTTTAACGCTGGAATGGAAAAAAGATTCTATGCTACTCTTGACATGATAGTATTAAAAATGATGCTGCGCAGGTATCAAGCATACCTCTTTGGCTGCATAAATAACAATGGAAATGAAAAAAAGGAGAGGAGACTTGAGGAGAGAGGAGATTCGAAGAGAGGAGACTCGAGGAGAGGAGACTTGAGGAGAGGAGACTCGAGGAGAGGAGACTCGAGGAGAGGAGACT